>MU224577.1:2310361-2329638 GCA_018584345.1 Thuja plicata
TATATATATATATATATATAAGAGAAATATAAATAATTCTAAAGCTAAATCATTCCATAGCATTAATCTATGATGCTTGATCATTGATCAATGCCAAATCTCAAACATACACATTAAAAATTTAAGTAGTGTACTTGATCATTGATCTATGTTCACGATTCTAAAGAAAATCAGCACATCAAATTACTAAATTACAAAATGAAAATTCAAAATATAATTCATTAAAGTTTGAAACATGATTCAATGTTCATCAATCATGAAGCCAAAAAAAAATAATAAGGGTCGTCTTAAGGTTAGAAGCAAAAATAATAATAATAATATTTTTTAAGTGGCTTGGACCTACTTTTTAACATGCCTGGTCGTGGGTCCCTGGGGATCTGCGCGGGATTCTTGAGGTCCACGTTGGAGCCCCACGGCTCCGCGTTGGATCCGGGTAGGGTCCGGATTTGGACCTGTGGGCCTGTCGGGATCCACCGGTCTGCAGATCCAGACAGACCCACAAGTCCAAATCCCAACCATGCCCGGATCCAGCGCGGACTGGTCCACGGATCTGAACCCGGACCCGGTTCGAGGGTCCAAGGTCCAAAACCGATAACTTAGATTCAATGTGTTCCTCTTAGAACAGCAAAGTGAGATCTCTTTGTTAAACAGAAACCCTCATTTGCCAAGAATGTTATCAATGCACTGATATATCTCCTAAGCTTATGAGTGTCATAATCAGATTCATAAGGAATTAATTTGATCAGATGGGAACATGGTGCAACTCAAGAAG
Source organism: Thuja plicata (assembly GCA_018584345.1). Classification (NCBI taxonomy): domain Eukaryota; kingdom Viridiplantae; phylum Streptophyta; class Pinopsida; order Cupressales; family Cupressaceae; genus Thuja; species Thuja plicata. The sequence continues at coordinate 2,311,134 of MU224577.1, forward strand.
ACACTTTTACAAAGGAAAAAGAGGTTTCAAACAATCAAACACGTGCATGTTGGAGAATGCCCATGATGATATGGAACATCCAAAGGCAAGCTTCAAACAAAACAGAAACATATAGAAAAATAGATCATCTGGGCAGTTTCCTCCAAACATGAGTCAATTTTGTCAAAGAGAAGCAGAGGTTTTGTCAACAACAATTTCACACCAATTATGATAATTTCATACTCAATTCCTAATGACAAGTACTGGTTTCTTTATACAACAAAAAGTAGCTTGTGGCCTTTTTATTTCTTCAATTGTTTAACTTGGTTTTACATTTGATCTTCCTTTATACATTGTAAAGCATAAATATGATAGTGTAAATCCAAATTGTGAAACTAGGAGGCAAGAAATTGGAATTAGAGTTGGATTTTGAATGATTCCTAGTCTAAAAAGATTGTGCTTAGGCAAACAACTTAAAAGTGAGGTGTTGGGGAGTTGCTAGTGATCATAGGAATTGTGTTAAAATAAATTTAGGCTATGGTGTCTCCAAATGCATTACTGATAATAGATCTAAAATATCCTAAGTGGGTTGTGTTTAGTGATTTTGTGCATTTTGTTGTTATACTTCACTCCCATTTCCTTGCCTTAGTCAAAAAGCCAAACTACGGACCAAAACCTAGCTAAGTCTAATGAGTTTGAATCATTGAGCTTTTGAGATCTTTCCTACTCCCATGCATTTTCTATCGGCCCCAACTCCTCATTCGTGTCCTTTTCAACCTATCCACTTCCTCACTACGTCTAATTCCCCAAACCCTGTTTAAGCCTATAAATTTTGCAAGTCTTTCACTTATCAAACTTTTTTTGTTCGCTATTCCTCACTACCATTTTGGTATGTGGTATTGATCATCTCTGACCCCCAATCACCGAAGTCCCAATATCTCCTTTCAAATTCTTTGAGTGTACCTTTTTCAAACTTCAGGCAATTGCGCTTCCACCTACCCTTCTGTCACATTATCAAGTGTCATCATCCATCCCCGACCCTCAAAGCCCCTTTCCATGTTCCTAGTTTCCCTAAGTTTAGAAATTGTTGTTCTTTCAATGATCTCTTTGATGTATAACACTTGCAAGGGGTATCTGTCAAGCCTAAAACCCATGACCCAAAAGGAAAGATACTATCATCTTTTAAGTATTCTCTATGACATCCCCGACCAACCCTGTTTCCACCTTACTCCATCACCCTCTTGTCATCTCTTCACATTCTCCAACACCTGCGAGGCGGTTAGGTTGATGAGTACTAGCAGGACAGCTGATGAGGAAGGGTTCCAAGCGGAACTCTTCAAACTTGGTATCGGTGTTCAGGGTTCTTTTCTCTCTATGCTCTTCAACAGAGTGGTTTGCACTGGGTTTCCTCACTCATGGTCTCGACACATCATTTACCCGATCCATAAGACTGGTGCGACACCGGACCACGAGAACTACAAAACCATCATGGTTGTACACACTTTTGCCAAACTCTATGCTACAGTCCTGAACACTATTTTATCCAAAGAGCTCGACCGTCGTCAGTGTCGTGCGAAGGGGCAGGCGGGTTTTCGGACTGATTTTCAGACCATGGATCACATTTTGACACTACAGACCATTATCGAGGAGGCCCACTCCCGCTCGGCGAAGGTTTACTGTTGCTTTGTGGATTTCCGCAAGGCTTTCGACTCAGTTCCTCGGGTGGCCCTTTTCCAGAGACTCAGAGACATTGGGGTCTCCGAGATTCTCCTGACTGCTATTATGCGGATTTACGAGTGTGGGGTAGGCAGATTTAGGACTCCACAGGGGTTCTCTGAGCCGATCCAGAGTACCATCGGGGTGAAGCAGGGCTGCCCTCTCTCTCCTACGTTGTTTGGCATTTGCATTGACGAGCTCGAGGCTTTCCTCCAGGATCTCTCGCTCCCTAAGGACGGTTGCTATCTGCATCAGGTGTTGATCTCCATTCTTTTATTTGCCGACGATGTGGTCCTCCTGGCCTCCTCCCCCAAGGGTTTACAGAGAATCCTTGATGGTTTGGCTTCCTTTTGTGAGCTTCGACATTTGGTTGTGAACCTGGGCAAGACCCGGGTGATGGTCTTCAATTGTTTGAAGACTTCTCATCTTCACTTCTATTTTCAGGGCTCGGAGATCGAGATCTCTTCCTCCTATACTAACCTTCGGGTTAAGTTCTCTGGTCCTCATTTCAGCTTGAGACCTGCTATGCAACTCCGGGTCAACAAGGGGTTGGGCTCCTTGGCTCTGCTTGAGAGACAGTGCTTCAGACATCACTTTCAGGACATCAAGTCCAAGTTGGCCCTTCTTGACTCTTTAGTCAGGCCGACGGTGCTTTATGGCTCTGTTGTGTGGGGGCCCTCTCTTCTTGAGTCAGATTGGACCTATGTTGAGAGAGTCCAGATCCTCCTCCTTCGGCACCTCATCAGATGTCATCACTCTATTCCTCACAGCGTTATTCTTGCTGAGTTTGGTGCTCATCCTTTTAGACATGCAGCCATTTTTGATCTGGTCTGGTTCCTTCACCGTCTCTGAGGATTTGTTGATTCTGCTGTCGGTCGGCAGAGAAACCCTTATCTTGCTTACTGCTCTTCTTTGGCCCTTGCTAGTGATGATCCCTCTGGTAGAGCTCGTTGTTGGTACGCCCAGGCTGCTGCCTTGCTGGGTTCTGTGGGGATCTCGATTGATCATCTACCCCCGTTTCAGTTTTCCTTGGATGCTCCCACCCACCTCCTCCCCTCCCAGCAGAAGTTGAATGACCACGTCAGACTCGACATCTATAGACAGTATATCACGAGGACCTAGTGCAACCCTCCTGAAGAGCTTCGTCCCAGGATGGCCTCCTATGTCGAGCACTATATGGAGATTCTTGATGGGGTCATTGTGCATCCTTACCTGGCCTACCGATGGAGTCACGCTCTCCGTATTTCTTTGGGGTCTTTCAGAGTCAGCTCTCACCAGCTCCGCATCTAGACAGATCACCACATTGACAGGGCTGACCGGATCTGTCGCCTTTGCACCTTGTTGGAGACAGAGTCCGAGGCACATTTCATTTTTCGATGTCCCATTTACTACGAGATAAGAGAGAGATTCTACTGCATGTTCAAAGAGTCTTGTTCCCTTGCCTCCTTTAGATACACCGATCAGCGGTGCCTTGCTCTTTATCTTCAGGAGACCACACGGCTTCGGGATTCCACCCTCCAACTTATGTTCCCGTCCATCCAGAGATCTAATCATCTTATCACATCCTTTTTCACTTCGGCGTCTCCTGCCCGCGGCACGAAGTGCCCTCTCGGTCCTCTTTCTGGACACACCGGGCTTGTGAGACCTTGTAGAGATCGTAAAGATTGCACTCGGCTGCAGCACTCCACCACCAGTGTTACTCAGAGACGGTCTGGGGCTCCTTCTAGTCTCGGATCGTACCCTTCGGTGCTCGATTACTTCTCGCCCGGAAAGAGCCTCTAGGCGCTCTTCCTGGTTCTTATGTTTTTTGCTTTCTGCTTTCTTATTTTTGTTCTTTCCCCGGACACCGTTTGGTGCTCCTGATGTTAGTTGTTTTTCTCTGTATGTTCCCAGTCCCTTAGACCCTTTTTGGTCTCTTGTTGGACATTAATAATTTATCTTATCTTATCTTTGCTTGTATATTACTCCAGCATGTGGTAGATGTCAAGCACAAACCTCGTAGCCCTAATGGATGGAGTGTGTCATTATTGTTTTGCCAACATTAACGCTAGTCTTCTTGGTTAATATAAGGTATGTGTTAGCCCTACAACCCATGGCCCGACGAGACTAAGGTCTTCGATGGTGTTCCAATAACAATTTCTAGAAATTTCCAAGGCCACCCCAGGTGTTGAAAACCAAAAGGGACAATTCCAAAGAATTTAGTGATGAGGTAAGGGCCAACAAAAGTGACAAGTAAATGTGAACAAAGTTTTCTCCTAATAGAGTTACGATTGTTGATAGGGCAAAGGAGTACAAGGCCTTCATCTTACAAGAGAGCTAAATGGGTACCTATATTTTCAATTTGATGAGGTTTGGACTAAAATCAGCTATGTTATGGCCGGTCATAGGTTTTCTTGGTTCCAATAACCTCTGCCAACTACGACAATGGTTCTTGGAACTGGCTACAACAATGGTTCTTTGAACTGTCAGAACCGCTAACAAGTTTCCAATTCCTTGCCTACCATCGATGGGGGCAAGAAAAGAGAAAAAGAATTTAAGGCTGAAAATGATGAGTAAAAGGTTTTGGGCATTCCAAGAGCATCTAAAACCGTCAACCAGTTCTAGTGCAAGCTTCATTCATCGACTTGTTCCCTATTGAACTTGAGTTACTAATTAATCTTCAAGAGTGCATCTGACAACCAATCAAGGCCATGTGGCTTGGTTTGCAAGTGTCAAAGGCGAAAGGAAAAAATGCAAGTAAAAGGCAAATGGGTGGGCATGAATAAAGTCAAGGAAAAAACAAATTTAGAAGATGACGAGATCGGAGATTCCAAGTATTTTGAGAACTCTTGGAACCACCGATTATTTTTGGTTTATGTCTAAGTGTCAGTTGGTTCCCACTAGCTCCCTAAGTGCCTACAACAAGTTTTGAAATGTAAAAGTGAATAATAGGGAGAAGCATGTTGGAGTAGGAAGCAAGGTAAAGTACAAGTAAAGGTGTCAATGGTTCTCATGGTTCCAAAAACCATAGGAATTGCCAAGTTAGTTCCTTTTCCCCCAAAACGTTTTGATGATTTTTTAAATGCAATATGGAGCAGTAAAAGAGAACAGGAGGTGTTGATAGGCTACAAGAAGCTAGCGACAATGTGTTTTTCTATGCCTACCTTCTCAAAAGTGCAAAATACCCAACAACTACTACAGCCACCCAATTTTGATTTGTTAAGCTTTGTGAAAGGATTTTAATGTTCATTGGTATGGATTCAAGCAGATTCACAATGCCCACATCTTATTTAATGTTTTGCAAGCCTATTTTTTATAGAAGCCCATTCCCATGCGGATTTTTGGAAAATTTAATGGGCGATATCCTGCTTTTGGAATTCAAATGCACGACTCATTAATGCAAAGGCATGGCACAACTCAAGAGAATATTTTCTCAAACCTCTTCATGGTCAAATCTGATTTTAAGTGGACACTTATCATCTTTTGTTTGGATAAGGTAGTTGTTATGGTTTTCTCTGCCCACTGGCTCTTTATTAGCTTGGTCGTGTTGATGTGTGTTTTGTAAGAAAGAATAAAATACCAAGTATTATATCCTACATTGAACAAGGAAACCTCAAATTCTAAACGATATAACAATGTGTGATCAAATAAGGCAGCCCCAAGGTTTACACTACAAACTAGTGATGTTGTGTTGGATATAACTCAATGAATTTATGTGATCTTGTTGGTAACACACAAAGGGACTTACATAACTATTCCTGGATTGAATCAATTCTTTCTCCAAAAGTGGTTAGAACTTGAATACTGACTTGAACTTAGACTTCAAAAAGATAAAAGAGGGCAAGGGTTTAAAGCTATGATACCAGATTTGCACCGACAAGCTCCGCATCATATGCAGATGCTCTATGAGTGAGCATCCATGATTGTGGATGCGCCCGGATGCACACCAAGCGCATCTAGAGCTCATCCATGAGACCAATAAAGTTTTTTCCACTCAAAACACATTATAAAGTGTTTTTTATTTATATTGTTTTCCATAAAACCCTAAAACGACCCTTTATGTGAATCCCCACTACAAGGATGGGGCAACGAAGCTTTGGGATGTAGCTCCCTTGAGTGTGTCAACTTGGATGCAATCATTAAGGATCTTACTAGATTCACTACGACTGATGATGATGATGACATTCGTACACATGGTTCATCTAGTGTGAGTGGAATCGCTTTGGGTTCAAATATCTTGAACTTGCAGTAGCTGAAAATGAAAATCCAATAGAGGATGACTTTTTTATAATCCTTTTGATGATTGATGAATCATGAACTACATTTTGTAATTGTAATGATTTTCATTGGAATCGTGAATGTAGACATATATGATATGGCTTATTTCAATTTTCTTTTTAACTATCAATTGGCATTTAATATTCATCTTTGGCATTTGGGACTGATCAATGATGAAGTATCATACTATCAAATGATTTCATTTTGAATATCTCTTTAATTTTTTCGTATATATATATATATATATATATATATATATATATATATATATATATATATATATATATATTTCCAAACCCACATACCCAAACCCCAAAAAAAAAATTGCTCGTATCCACGTACCGAATTCTCGTGCCTGTATTTGTACCTGTAACTTAGTTTTACAGAAATCTATTCAAACTCAATCTAATCTCTAAGTACAATGATAACAATGTATAATGCTTGGATATTAGAATTCCTCAAACCTAGCTTTGCTTCACCATGAGGAAACAACTACACAAAACTTGGTGCAATCTCCAAAGGCAACTAAGGGTTTTCATATTATAAACGTTCATCCAAATACCCAATACTAGCGCAATCCAAATGAACATCAACAATCGAACTAGTTCTTAAGTGGGTTCAAACCAACCATGCAATGCAATTTGTGATCAACAAACTACAAATGGTATCAACCAAAGTTCCCAGACTTGCGGCGAGTCGGTAAAGTCCCGGTGAGTTGCGGGTTGCGTCATTCTTGCCGAGTTAGGGAGACTTTGACTCGGACTCGGCCGAGTCAAACACCTGACTCGCTGAGCCAACAAGTCAAGTGGCTGACCTGAATCCGAGCTAGTTGACTTGGCCAGTGCCAATGTAAAGTTTGCATTTAAAAAACATCAAAAAAAGCTTTTTGTTTAAACGTTTTTTTGACTTATTTCTTCCTTGCAGCCCTAAAAACATTCAATTTGAGATGCAAAAGTCGCGTCTAGAATCAGAATGGGTCATTGAGTTTCAATAACATCATCAAATAGAAGCTACATGAACGTCACCCTTCCCTACATCAGCTGCAATTTCTTGAGTTCTTGTGCTTTGATTGACAAGTATGGGATTTGGCAGAAAAAGATTTGGAAATTGCATTTTTGGGCTTTATCAGTACTGTTTTTGGTATCTTAAAAATTCAAGAAAATGATGCACACTATGGAGTTTTACATGGTTCTCAAGGTGCTAATTTGGTACCCCCAAGCCCCCATAAGGGGCTTTGCCCCTTAACCTCATTGGGGGCGCTACCCCAAGACCCCTGCATGGGGCTCTACCCCTTGACCCCGCTGGGGGCGCTGTCCCTAGAACCCCGCAAGAGGCTTTGCCCCTTGAACTCGTTGGGGGCATTGCTCCCAAACCCTCATTTTATTTTTAAAGTACACTACAACTTTGAGTTTGCGCAGTACAAGTCATTATTTACACTCTTGTCGTTGGTCTTCCTAGATATTACTCGATGTATACTTGTCGTCTGGAAGACGAATTTTTCTTTTGGGGGGATGATGTAGTCGGCATAAAATGCCTATTGTTGTTGTGTTTGATAATATTGGTTATATGTCAGTGTATTAATTGTCGTCAATGTATTAATTTGTGTTTGTACTTATGTGATTGATGTATATGTATTTGATCAAATTAGCTTCAATTTGATGATGTTATTGTGTCTTTAAGCTTTATTCAATAATGGGTGCATGAAACAAGTTTTAAATCCTTAAAAATCTCTAAATTTCAACGGTTTTTTCACTTTGCCAAGTCATTGGCGAGTCATTTCCAAGTCACGAGCCGAGTCAGCCTTACCAAGTCCGAGTCTGGGAACTATGGTATGAACCAAGGAATTCATCAACTATCTCCACATTTCTCCATTAAAATTAATGAGCTTTAACTAAAATTCAAGTAGAAGCCATGCAAATTATTGGAACACACAAAGATCCACCATACCTTCAATGAATATTGTATATTAATTTCAACATACTCTTGGCAACAATTTATAATCTCCCCCTCCTCTAACATCAACCCTTCTAATGAATTTACAAGTTAGAAGACAAGGCCTTTTATAGACCTCTCAATTACAAATGAAGGAGCCAAATTGGTTCTAGATCAACGGCCAAGAGAATCTCAATTGGGGTTAGTTACAACTACTGCTTACAAAAATTTAATGTCATCCAATGAGATGATTACAAATTTTTAAATACATATCCTTTTAAGGATGAGGCAATGAGAAAATTGATTGTAGTAATACATTAAATGCCTTCCACATGTCCGCTTGTGAATGAGTCTGGTTTGATTAACTTGGATATGTCTACTTGGAATCCCATGATTGGTTGAATGGGCACCACCGTAGTATGTATGTCTTGTTATCTTTGTTTCAACTCCAAATCATCATCATAAAGAAGTCTTTGCATCTCTAGCAATATCTCTGGATACTCTCAACATTTCTAACCTTGATTAACTCTTCTAAAACTATTTTCCTTAGACTTCATTTTTTATTTGATCTTCATGGCAATCTTCTTTGATTGATCCTTGTTTTTGTCTTGCCTCACTCTTGAAGTGTTCTTATTCATGTTTCTTATCTTGAATGTCCTTAGCCTTGATCTCTCTCATGTGGTTGTTGACATGGACCTTTGCATTTCTATTTCCATCTTTCTATGTTATCATCTTGATCTTGTCTTCGCACACGTTGACGTTGATGTTTTCCTTGGGTGCATTTCTCCTTTTAGGTGGAAGTGCTTGATGTATGGTTGGTGGGTTTGAGAGTTTTAGATGGATATCAAGACTTGAAGTGGGCATGATTTCACCTTTTAGGAGGAAATGAAGTCATGAAGGAGGGCATGATTTAGCAATTTAAGTAGAAATGCAAACATATGGTGAGCGCAATTCCACAATTTAGGTGGAAATGATCAAGTTCCTTGAGTGCAAATCTCAATTTTAGCTAGAAATCCTTAACTTATTGGGTGCAAATTCATGATTAGGCATAAATGCTCAGATTTAGGGCACAAATGAGAAGTTTATGTGGATATAATTAAGATCTTGGGCGCCAATTCAAACTTAAGGAGGAAATCCTTGAGATTTTTCATATTTGCACTTGACATCCACTTGAATTATTTGCATTTTTCAACCAAGGATTTTCTCAAGTTTGGAATTTTCACTTTTCTTCCCCTAGCAGCTTGAATTTTGATTTACACTTAGCATTTCCAACTTAGATAGAATTGTGATGGCTCATATTCCCAAATTGCTTCACCCATGTTTTTTCTTCATTATTTTTGGAACTCTACTCTTTGAATATGTTTGAAGTTGTCCTTGTCTTGGAACTCCTTGTAGTCTTGAAACCTCCTTCGTGAATTAGGATTCCACATTGTTTCCCTTTGGCTTTGTTGAGTCCTTCATGTTGAACTTGGATTTCCAAGGTCGATGTGACTTTCTTCATTTGTAGACTCATTCAATTCCTTATACACATCTCGCTCTTTGAATCCCTTCTTAAGTTGTGAGTCTTGTATTGAATTCCTTTCCTCGAGCTTGTCTTCTTCATGATCATCATCCTTCATCATCTCCTCATATATCAATCCTTGCATCGATCCCTACATCAAAACTAAAAGGAAAGAGAATACCTTGAATCATAATTGTAAATGAAACCCTAAGGAATGCAAGAAGATTGAGAATCCTAGAACTTAGGTTCTTGATTCATATTGAAGAAGTTAAAAGAAAATTCATGTTAACCACTCTTTAACAGAAATATATGAAACAACGTCAACTATTCATAAAAATTGCTCAATAAAACCCCTCCTATAATCTGGAAATGTCGGTTTTCATTTGGCAAATGAAGTTTATCAACAATATCATCAACTATTCATAAAAATTGCTTAATAAAACCCCTCCTATAATCTGGAAATGCTGCTTTTCATTCGGCAAATGAAGTTTTAGATCTGGAAAATGCCCAAAATGATGAAGAAATTGCTCATACCTGCAAGTGAACTTGCCAATCCTTCTTCAACTACACATAAATCATTTTCAATCCCCAAGTTGTCAATTAAATGACCACTCCTTTGTAACCTTAACATTATCCTTTTCATTCATTCTTCACTTCAATTAAAAGAAAAACTATAAGGGAATATCAATTAATTTTTTATTTTATTTTCATAACCTTGTTTTTAACCTAGATATAAGAGAATCAATCAATTCATGTTTGATTTTGCTTCCAATACCTACCTGCCTGTTTGCAATCAAACAAGATGTAAATTTCTACTTTTTCCACAAAAGCTCAATACATTTGATAATGTTCTATTGTATTTGTTATCCTTCGTCAAAGACCAACTTAAACAAGCAAAGAAATAGTCTGCCATGGGGATTTAAGCATAAAAAAGGCTTATGTGGTTCTAGGCTTATAGCAATGAGGACACCATGGCATTTACATCAAACAATCAATTACCAAACCTGAGCACCCAAAAAGTTTATTTTTTAGTTAATTAATTAAAAAACACAAATAGTTATTAAAAACTTGACTCACCATGGCTAACCCTGAAAGCACATATTTTGGAAATTTTGGAAAGGTTAAAAGCTAAGTTACCAATTCGGGTTCGGGGACGAGAATCCTATTCGTGGTTTCGTGAAAAAAAATTTCCATTATGAGTTGTATGGGTTTGTATATATATGCATTATATATACAAAAAAATAAGAGAAATATACATAATTGTAAAACTAAATCATTACATGGTATGAATCAAATGATTCTATGATGCTTCATCATTGATCAATGCCAAATGTTAAAGATAAACATTAAAAATTTAAATACTTGATCATTGATCTATGTTCACAATTCTAAAGAAAATCATCACATTGAATTACTGAATTACAAAATGAAAATTCAAAATATAGTTCATTAAAGTTAGAAACATGATTCAATGTTCATGAATCATGAAAGTGTTCATTAATCATCAAATGGATTATCAAAAAAATCCAGATCAATGAGGTCTTTAACAGCTGCAAGTGGTCCACTTTAACTCAATTTGAGTTGTGGGTCCTTGGCGGTCCGCACGAATCCGCATAGGGTCTCTGTTCAGACCTGTGGGTCCGTCCGGATCCGTAGTAATGCGGATCCAGCACGGACTGGTCAATGAATATTGACCCGGCTCGGACCCGGACCTGGACCTGGTTCGAGGGTCCATGGTCTGAATCCGGTAACTTAGGTTTAAAGTGGTAAAATTGTAATACAAAGCCCAAGATCATAACATCATCAAAAACTTGGGCATCACCCTGGCTGATGAAACTTCATTCTGATTTATCTAAAAAAATGCCAATTACATGCATATAGAATTTATTCCCTTGACATGAATATCAAACTACACAATATTTGGCTTTATGCCCTTCAAACTGGTTTAACGAAATAGAACTAAAACTAGAATATGACTTAGTTTGGCTAGCTCTTATTAGAATAATAATATAATGTTTCTATAATGGTCATCTTAGTTTTAGTCGTTTAGGTAGTTTCTATTTTGTTAGTTTGTTTCTTTTTTAAAAATTCTTTGTTTGTAATTTCTCTATTTAAGGAGATCGAATCTCCATTGTTAAATATCAAATATCAAACTATCAAGTTTTATAACATGGTATTAGAGCGGGTTGATGAGGTTGTTTAGAATTTGGCAAAAAATTTAATTTAAAATTCGTAGCCTCTTCTTACGTGGAATTTTTCCCAAAAAAAAAAATTTCGTCATTAAAAATCGTTGGAACTTTCTTCAGATTTTTGTGCGTTCTTCGGTTTCAGAATCAAGGGTTTTCGTGAAAGAAAGATTACCTGCAAATCGCGGCTTTTAAAGCCCGCGATTTCGTCTGGTTTTCATCTATTCTGGGAGCTTTTTTTTGGAGATCCCTTTGCACGTCATTCTTTTCTCAGGCTTAAGCATAGTTGTTCTTGTTTTCGAAAGATTGCTTTGTGTTTTTTCTTTTGTGGGCAACGTTATTTTGCCACGGTGTTTTAAAGCATCATCTGCAATTTTCAACGAATCGCATTTTGTTTTTTCTTGCGAACCAAGCTTGTTCTCTATCTGTGTGCTCACATCTTCAAGCCCGCACGACGACTCCTCTTTCATGCACTGTTTTTCTTGTTCAGACGCATTTTCTCTATTCATGTTTATGCCCTGCATTTTTTAAGTATTATTTCAATGCAATCTTGCAACGTCTTTATCCCATATCTATGTTGTTTTATCGGCGTGCAACCTAGTATTTTGATGGTTGTTTTTGGTGTGCTTTGTTCGAACATATCTGGTTCTTCCATGCCCACAGCTAGGGTCTGTGGATGCAGTTCGAGCTAGAAGGGAGGGTTTTTTAATTTTTTCCCTTTAAAAAATTATTTGGTGGGTTTCAATAATTTTGCCTCAAAAATTATGTGGGTTTCAATAATTTTGCCTCAATAATTGTTTAGCAGGTTTTAATATTTTTTTCTTTAAAAAAAATTTAGTGTGATCATAATTTTTTTTATAATTATTGTGTTTTGTATGATTTTTTTGTCTTAAAAATCATTTTGTAAAAAGGTTTTACGGTTTTTCCTCAAAAACAAAGTTTTCTATTTTGATCCATCTCAGATTTTGTGTCTCGGGTTTTGATCAATTTTCCTCCTTAAAAAATGTGTTTGTTTTTTTCAATTTTATACTAAAAAATCATTTTTGGGGTTTCATGATTTTGTCCTCAAAAAATCATAGGTTCTCGTTTGGAAAGTTTTCTAATTTTTTCCACAAAAAAAATTGTCAAGGTTTTAACCCTTTTTTTGATAGTTTTTTTCAATTTTATCCTAAAAAATCATTTTTGGGTTTTCATAATTTTGTCGTCAAAAATCATGGGTTCTTGTTTGGAAGGTTTTCTAATTTTTTCCACAAAAAAATTTGTCAAGGTTTTTAACCTTTTTTCGAAAAAAAAAATGATAGTATGTAAACTTCAGTTTCAGGGTTTCGTGATTTTTTTCACAAAAATTGTCGTTTCTTGCAGTCTATTTTGGGTCGCACCTAGAGTTGTTGGGGCAAACATCGACAAATGTTTTTTTTGCGGTTTTTGACAAAATCGTTTTTGGAGGGTTTGCCAATTTTTCCACAAAATCGTTGTTTCAGGTTTTTGTCAATTTCAGCAACTAATCTCAGAGGGATAGCTTTGTTACCAAACATCAGGTTGGACGGATTCTAGTACTCTTGGTCATTTCCAAAAGTTCTGCAGATTTAGGGTCTCAACAACACGCTCATGTAGCAGAGTCTTCTAAAGAGAAGGGGGCAGCCTTCTATGCTTTTTCTGTAGTTAGTACGATGACCATTAAGGGAAGGTATTAGAATCATAATGTAATGTTTCTATAATGGTCATCTTAGTTTTAGTCGTTTAGGTAGTTTCTATTTTGTTAGTTCATTTCTTTTTTAGAAATTCTTTGTAATTTCTCTATTTAAGGAGATCGAATCTCCATTGTTTAATATTGAAATATCAAACTATCAAGTTTTACAACAGCTCTCATCATAATAACATTGAGATGAATTAGAAATCTGTTACGAACTAGGAAAAATGATTCTATTAGCTAGATATTATATGTATGATACAGCATATAAAAAAAGTTAAAGTTTCTTACGTTTCCCGTGCTAGGATTTTTGATCCAATAGCTGCTTGTATGGATATCTCAAACATTTGCCTGTGGTAACATAAAATGGCAAATTCTATTATACATTTAAAATAATCACGTAAATGCAAAATACACAGTTTAACTTACAATCACCAAACATTGGTTGATATGATTTGCAAGTTTAATAGTCACCCAATTTCAGGACATACTAAATCTTAAGAAGGATCAACCTTTTAATAATATATATGAACTTACCTGTCAATAAAAGTTTTAAGTTTTTCTACTAGTTGACGACCAATACGCTGAGCCTTCAACTTATGCACAATAGTAGCCATAGCATCAACTTGCTGACCATTGAGAAGTATATCAAGCTTCACAAGATCTGATGGTTGATAACTGCGTATTCATAAAAACAGGAAACTCTCTTAGCTACTAACTGCAGCACAACTGTACATCAAAAATAAGCAAAGAATGCTAGTTATCCGGAAATGCAAAATGAAATGTACCATAATATTGTTGGGCCTTAGTATGAGGGGAGCTGATAATATTCAGATCTCAGCAACATATTTCAAATGCATGTCTTATGACTATCCTTATTAACTAGTATGAAGATATTCTTTTAGAGGTTCTAATAGTTGTTGTGAGAGACAGTTACAAAGAAAGCAATCGCAGGTAACCATTATTAACATAATGTAGTCCAGGTTAAGATATTCACGATATCCTTGCTGCCTAAAGCAAGAGAATTCACACTCGATACTTTGAAATGGTTGAAAGAAAAGGTACCCCTTATCAGATTAAAGCTGGAGATCTGATTCGTGTCCTGAGAGTAAAGCTTCACTACAAAGTCCATCTTGTAAAAAATCTATCCATAACACTAAATTTTCTTTTAATTTTGATTGCCTGCAGTTCGGTCCTGTAATCAATCAGCTCAGTTAATAATCCCACACCCATACCATGACCATTCCTTATGTTTGTATCCTAATTTTATTAGCTAACAAACAGCCACAGAAAAGAAAGTTTAGTTAGGCTCTCTCTGCAGACCATCATAATGCCATAGTACAGTTAACAAATTGCAGATTGTAGCCAACCTGGTTTGTTGTTGAGTTGTTGACTAAGGCAGTGTAACTAAAATTCTACAACCATTAACGGTCAGGTTGATAATTGTTTATAAAAGCCAACCAATGCTCTTACAAATAGAATGTCCACTGTCAGAATATGGGCATCATCATGATAGATTCTCCCTACAATGAGAAAAACGTGAAAATAAACCATATTCCATTCATTGAGCATGGTATGCGATCGCACTTGTGTTCATAGTATTCCATGTAGTTTAACAATTTACAACAAACATTCTAGCACAAATGGATTGAAATTAAGCCCCTAGAATTTAACACAATTTTTGGGCCATTGTATAGTGCATAGTTTGTAGTTTACCATTCACGATTCCATGTTTTGACTTCATTATTTATTGCATGCTACATGGATATTTCATACTGTATTTGCAGATACAGTTATGTTGGCAGTTGTGTCAGAATTACTTCAAATCTGTAGGTTGGTGATTACATGTGAGGACATGAGCCTTAATATTGTATGTAAATATTGTAGTTGAACATGCAAACGATTGTGCTTTGGAGTGTAGAATTCTTTTCACAAAGGAGTTATCCCCCATACATCATCATGACATCTTTCTATACTCTGTGTTGATTCGTTCCTTGCAAATTTGTTTAGATCATATTTTCTATCATTATTTTCTCGTGGATTATCATAAGAAGTTTTTCCCCATCTTAGCTTCCATTCATTTGGTATCAAAGTCTAACCAACTTAGGTCATGGGTGGTAGGAACAAAGCTTTTTTGACTAATCTTGTTTGAGTGAAACTGTGCACAAAGATCTTGTTTCAAGGAAGATGGCAAGCATGTCTAGATTTCAGACAAAAAGATTCAATGACTATGGAAGCAGAAGATGGAAGATTTGCTCACAGATAGAGAGCTGTGGCTACAATATCCAAAAATAAACATATTGGATAGAAAGGTGAGAAGCCTTATCAGGGTTTGCTTGGCAGATTCTATATTATTGAATGTTTCTAAAGAACAGACCATAGAGAACCTCTAGAAGAGGTTAGAGGACCTATACCAAGCTAAATCTTTAGTTAAAGCTCTTGCTGCAAAAGGAAACTATATACTTGAGGATGATTGATAATGATTCCAATGCCAAGCACTTGAACACATTTAACATGATCATGAGCTAGTAACACCCAATGGATGTGAAGATCAAAGCAGAAGATCAACACATGACCCTTTTGTGTGTTTGCCACACTCATGGGATAACCTAGTAATAGCTAAAGGAAGCACTATTACAGAACTTGTGCTTGATGAGATCATGGTTGCTTTTCAGTTAGAGTTTTCAGTTAGAGGAGATGAGGCTAAAGGCTGTCAAATCCACCAATGAAGCCTTGGCTTGTCATGGGCCCACGATAATACAACAGGAGTATATATGATCAGGATGCAGCAGGAGTCATATTCTTTTCTGATCACTGATTGCTTTAAGAGTTAACCGCAATTTTGAGGTAACCGCTGGCATTAAGGATTGTTAATGTTGAAGCAAGTAATTAAGAGAAGAGACACGGCTCTTCAGAAAAGACATTGATCCCAGCAGGGGGTTGTGACCCTGCATTCCTCCCCCTAAATATATATAGTCACTCATTAAAGTGGTGAAGGGCATTGAAGAAACGAACAAGAACATCAAATTACAACAAGAATGCAATATCCTTCAGCAGACTGAATTCTCACTGCCAGGGAGAGAATAACAGTAATCAGATCTGAACCTAGGGTGTTAATATTATTCTATTTTTGTTGCGGAAATAACGATTAAATTATCTATGTGATTTTATAAAGCAACGTGGTTTATTGTTAATAAACATTAAGACGTGAATTCAATCTAAAAATAGTCCGTCATAAAGGAAAGGTAGAAAGAGTCTGCAAATAAGGGAGAATCGCTAAGGGCACCCTATTTGCAGTGGCAGTTAAGGGAGAACAGGAGGGCAGCCTATTGCAAGTACCCTCCCAACTCCTACATCGAGGGACTATTGGTGAATCATAGTTAACTCCAACCATAGAAGAATGGAGGACCCTATGAAGGGAGAACTCTGATCTTAGGGCACCCTGCTATGCTTCCTTACTCCACATCTTCTTAATTGGAATTCACATATAGTTTAAGTACTTCACAATAATGAAGACAAAGTCTCTTTACTCTAATCCTGTTGTGAAACTCATGCGGATGAAGAAGCCATTTAAAACCCTTGCCAACCAACTGAAAAATGAGTTCAAAAATTTAACGACTAAGAAATTGCTTCCAGAACAAGAAGTTCAATACCATGTTCTATAATTAACAAACATCATCCATGTAGGTATTTCCTGCATTCTCTGAAAATAAGTTTCAATAAACTTAGCAAATTATTACAAGTTTACAAGCCATTTCATAAAATTAACTACATAGCTATTTTGTGCATTTTCTGAAAAGGAAATTTTTTAATCCAATTAGCAATTTATAACAGGCCAGACTAGCAACCTAAGACAACATACATAAAATAATACATATTGATTAAGAGCGGCCAAATTTATAATTGAGCACTTATATAAGGAAAACAAAATACAGAGAAAATAGGTGGACTTACTCAGCATCCTCATAATCAAATGAAGCATATCCAGATGTTAGACTTTTCAGTTCATTATAAAAATCCACCACTATTTCCCTTAAAGGCATCCGATACTTTAATAAGGCCCTTTGACTACATAGAACAGCACAACCAGTTATAACGCATCCACAATATAAAGATCAATAAGAAATTCAATGATAGATCATAAGCACAAAATAGTTTTAAGTGAGCAGAAAACCTGTCAATGAATGAGTGTTCTAACTGCTGGCCCCTTCTGTCTGAGCAAAGGGTTAGTACACCACCAACGTATCTGAAGGCATATATCTCAAACTAATGAATCCATATACCAAAGAACATGGCTAATTACAAAATAAACAGGCACTAACAGACCAAAATAGCTCTTACCATTACACTCACAGATGACATAGCTTATATGCAACATAAACAAGTTGTCCTCATAGAAATGAATCATAGCACTGTATCAGCAAGAAAAACAAAACTTCAACATGACAGGAAAAACATGTACTGCTTAGCACTTACTCACGGGGAAGAATTATAGTTGCCATTACAGTTGGTTCCCAGCATGTTTCCACATTTTTTCCAGGATTTGATGATAAGGAGGCAGGATTATGCACAGTCACCTTACTGAAGGATTGCTGAAAGTCAGATATCCAAAGGGAAATATTTGAATTGTGTGAATTCTGTAAACAATGATTTACATCCAATGAAAATGTTAAATTTCAATACCTCCCATCAGAGTATTCAAATATATAGGGTACTGTAGGAGTCGTGGTAATGACTTGTGCTCCATGCTCCTGTATAAAAATTCACCTTGTTAGCTTAACAAACAGTCACTAAGTCACTATAAATCCAGAAAGGAACAAAGTCGACATTACAGAGTTAATTTAGAGGTAATATTTTGTCAGGAAGACTCAGACATAATATTACTACATAGAATCTGTCAAAAACATCTAAAAGAAAATGCACATCTCGAGGGACCAGATGGATTATTTGTCAAATGAATATGAAAAGAATTTGGTTGTATCATTTCAATGCTTTCAATCTATTTTGAAGCAATGCACCTTAACAATATAATTCAGGAATCCATCTCAACTGATGCATAAGCTTGCTGCTACCACGGGATATAATGAAATGACATTTCCATCCTCGTATTAAATAACTTATTGTTAAGTTTTAGGATAGCTGCAAATGTAATAGCACTCTATGTTGTATGTGTTTTCCAAATGCAACAATCTCTCTTTCATTTATATTGGGAATGAGGCTAGGAGAGACATGTCCCTTCATGGG
>MU224577.1:2331611-2342039 GCA_018584345.1 Thuja plicata
CAAGTTCCTGGGTGGATTGCCTCAATCGGCGATTCTATCCACAAGCTTCTCAAGCTTTAATGTGGATTGCCTCAATCGGCGATTCTATCCACAAGCTTCTCAAGCTTTAATGTGGATTGCCTCAATCGGCGATTCTATCCACAAGTTCTATCTATTATGATCTGTTTCAACCATCATAAGATGTCTATCACAATAGAAGGTCAAGTTATTATAAGATTGTCACCTTCCAATAACTTTTATAAATACAAGTGATAATCATTTAGAAGTCATCACTTCCTCATGATGTACACAGGGGGCGGGCCCATTAAAAATATGGAGTCACACACATGACATCCATCATGCCTCGGTGCAGAGGGTGAAAACAAGGGATTTCACCTCGAACTTCTCTCACAGAGAAGAACTCATTGAGCATATATCAATTTGTTGATCATCCAAGATTGCTTAAGATGAACTGTCAGACTCCCTCTGAGTCTGATATCAATCTTCTTAGCTCCTCGTCCAAAGTTACCTCTGAAGAATCACAATCCCTTTGAAAACAATTTCTTCAGCTTCTGTCCTGAAGGTACGTCAGAGAGAGATTACAAATAGCTTATAAACTAAATTATCTCATATGGAAATACCAAAGATAGAAGCATACAAGATTTTACTAGCCAATATTATAGCATAAATTTCAAACTCAATAATTCATGTGCATTAATAAAACATGGAATACTTATCTTAAGTTTTAAATATTTTCTTTTGTAAGGTGAGCCCATATAGGAAATATCAACTCTCATCAAAATTTGAAGTTGTTTGAGCCGAACGAGATCATAATGTTGTTCGTGCTAGCCATGTCAATGACCTTCATGCAGAGCGACAACCTAGAGTGGATGATCACTATTTTCTCGCTCTCCACTAAGGATGGTTCAAATGGAAATGTAACATTGGTTATTATTCCCCCCACAATATACAATTCCCACTCTTATATCGTTGAACAATACTCATGTCTTCTTGTGAAATGACTTGATTGCTCAAAGAGAGGTGACACTCTATAATTAATTATTTCTTTCTAGAAAGAGACACACTGCCTTGAATACATTCTTCTTTGTTAATTCTTGACCACGATCATAACAAATTAATATCTCTTTGATGAAAGCCACTTTCAGAAATTTCACATAGACCTGTACACAGTCCGTCATAACTTTTGAACCCCATAATTTCTCTCCAATCGCTCCGGTGAGCTTCTCCCAAATTTGTTTTTCACCAACATATCCAAAATTCAGAAAAATCCACCGGTGGATTTGTGAGATATGGACCCTGTACTGAGACTGTATTTTCTGAGACAGTCACACATTCACCATCAACAAACTACTCTCTTACATTTGCACTATGGCTCTGATACATGTTAAGTTTTAGGATAGCTGCAAATGTAATAGCACTATGTTGTATGTGTTTTCCAAATGCAACAATCTCTCTTTCATTTATATTGGGAATGAGGCTAGGATAGACATGTCCCTTGGTCATGGGACATGTCTATTCATTATTATTTATAAGAAAGGACATGCCTCTTCCCATTAATTATAATTTAATCAATCTTATAATGTTTCATCAATCAATTATTAATTAAGAATAATATAATAATTTAATATTGAATATTAAATTTCATATGATTAATAATAATATAACATATATATTATATTATTATTAATCAACATATATTATATGTATTCTAATGATCATACGACTGAAACTACAAACATTAACACTTATTATCAAAAGCCTAGGTTTATCTTCCTAGTATCAGTTTGACTTTCACTAAAACTTGTATCGTTCTATCTCATAATCACAAGAGAAACTCCGCTTCAAAAAACTCATCTGCAACTGTTCTGTAAAATAACATACATCCCACTAAAAATTTACTATAAGTGCCTTGAATTTAACAAAATTCTCAATCTATAACCTAATAAGAGGATGAACTGTCTGATTTAACATCCTAATTCACTGTTTTTGCAAAACAGAACCAGGGTTTTTCATTATAATTCTAAGGTTTTTATCGTTAAAGCAGTATTTCTACAAGTTTCAGGGATGAATGGGTGTGGTTTTGGGGACAGCAAAAAATTTCCCTGATTTTGGGGATGACCAGCAGACGGTCATTAAAAATTACATTTTAATATTTATATTAAAAGAAGGTGAATGGCATTTAACTAACTAAAATCAATAACTTGATCCAGATTCCACAATTGAATGTTGACTGTTATTGTCACTTCTCACATTATGTCATACAATTAATGACTAGAATGTGTAAACTCGGAACTGTAAATACAAATGTGCTGAAGTAAAGACGCGTTGAGATTCAAATGATTAATCTGATACCCTTCTTTTTTTAAAACGTAGTTGAGATTATATTAATGATCAAGAAAGGATTACATTGCCAGTAATGCAAAGCTTCAAACTAAAGCTAAGGCACCCGACCCAGGAAAACCCAAAAGCTTGGGCAAGCCTAGATCCCCAAACCCAATTCAAACCATTACAGAGGCGATCACAAAACCAGAGAAGGAACAAAACAGCGACCAGAGAAAGACCAGATACAAAAAAGAAAGGGCCACACCATTCCATAAAGAACAAAAATTCTACCCACACCAAAGAAGGGAGGTTCTGTACCCCAAGCTCGGACGCCAACAAAAGAAGATCTTCGGCGAGACGTAGAAGTGGCCAATCCAAACCATGAGGAGAAATTTGCAGCTCCAATCCAACATCATTTAATTAACGAGTAGAAAAACTTCCCATTCTGGTTATAATAACTGATAAAAAAACCAGCGAAGAAATTGATGCCTTCAGCCATTTATACCTCACCCCACCCAAACAATTGTCCTCTTCACATATGTTCTGAACAATTTCAGGAGGCCACACAAATCCCAGGCACCAGCCCTCATTACTACATCTCCGATCCCTCTACAGCTAAATTAGCTAAATGATCAGCCTCAGTATTTGCTTCCAGATATACCTGATTGGCAATAAAAGATTTGAAACTCCTCATAATCTGATACCCATTTTAGTATTACAAATGTTGTTTGCTTTTTTTGCTGTTTTAAGTTTTCTCTTGGCAGTCTTATGTGTGACATTCAGGGGCACCTTCCCATTCCAGGTATGCTTGAGTGACATCCTGAAATTCACTTGGTTGTACTAACAATAGTTTTTTGGATTCTTTGTCAACAATATAGCATTTGTGCTTGCTAAATATGACATCTAAATTGGAACAATGGTGCATAATCTGAGTCACTGAGAGCAAATTGGGCTTTATTCGTATGGCATAGTACAAATTGAGAAAACTGAGATTTTTACCTCCAGAAGGTATCTGCACATTTCCTCTTCCTACAACTGTGTACTCACCACCATGAAGATTACTGCATCTGAGCAAGTTGTATACTCCATGAACCAATCTACTTATGGGTGAAATGTTGAGAAGCTCCAAATCAATGTACCAATCTCCTAGTCATTTGGCCATAAAAGCATAAAAAGTTGACTTCTCCTCAGCATGTTCTGCGACATGAGGCTTTGGTTGAGGCCCTCCTGGGTTGGAATTTTTTCCAACCAACCTCTTCCTACAATGCTTCTTCACATTACAAAGTTTACCACAATAGTGACAAGAATTTTTCAGATTATTGGAAGTATCTTCATTATTCCCTTGACCTTTCTTTTGAGGCCACTTACCTTTGC
This sequence comes from Thuja plicata, assembly GCA_018584345.1. NCBI lineage: Eukaryota > Viridiplantae > Streptophyta > Pinopsida > Cupressales > Cupressaceae > Thuja > Thuja plicata. The sequence goes on from MU224577.1 coordinate 2,335,308, forward strand.
ACTTGTCCTTAGCTGAAAAGGCACATTCCAAACTCGATGTGTCACTGCTGCTACATAATTGTTTCTTCCATCTATCCTGTTCCAAAAGCTTGTTGCACAAATCTTCGAACTTCAAGTCAACATTGGTAGATGTGATGTCGATTGTCTCAATGAAATGTTCATATGGCCGTGGTAAGCTTTTCAACATTATAAGAACCATTTCTTCTTCTTCCATCATGTGACCTATGGCTTGCAAGTTGCAATGAATTGCGAATGTCTTTGATCTTTGTCAAATCTTCCCACAAAAGAATCTTCTCATCCATCATGATAGAGAAAAGCTTATTTTTTAGGAAGAAGGCCCTGCCTTTATCCAACGTATCGTGCGAATCTCATAGGGGTTTGCAATCTCCTTAGAGGTGTTGAACCTCCAAAAGCATCTCATTGTAACAAACGACTTGATTAACGTGACAATTTCTCTATCATGATCATTAAACGTTTCCTAGCCTTTACCTGTAACTGTTGGTCAGGTGTCAGTACCAAGCACAATCTTATTAAAGCATTTGTACTAGAAGTTTGTCAACATGTGTTACTTCCACGTGATGTAATGCTTGTCAGTGAAGCACTCGCTAATTGCCTTCCAACATGATGTTGCATGATGAAGCCATCCCTCTCACAATTTGTAATTATGAAAAAATTAAAATATCCTAGTTTGCAAACACTCAGTTTTCTACAAATAAAACATGGAAAATACTTGAATTTTTTACAATCAAACATGTTGGCCAGAAAAAAGAAATTCCTTGCCCTGGCTGCTGCAACCATAGGTGCTGAAAAAATAACACCAAACTCCACAATTTGATGAAATATCAGTTATCACCAAAACACAGGTTTGAAATGGGTTTGAAATCCAAGCCGCTCAGAAAAGCACTTGCTAATTGGTTACTTCCACGTGATGTAATTCTTGTCAGTGAAGCACTCGCTAATTGCCTTCCAACATGATGTTGCATGATGAAGCCATCCCTCTCACAATTTGTAATTATGAAAAAATTAAAATATCCTAGTTTGCAAACACTCAGTTTTCTACAAATAAAACATGGAAAATACTTGAATTTTTTGCAATCAAACACATTGGCCAGAAAAAAGAAATTCCTTGCCCTGGCTGTTGCCAACCCTAGGTGCTGAAAAAATAACACCAAACTCCACAATTTGATGAAATATCAGTTATCACCAAAACACAGGTTTGAAATGGGTTTGAAATCCAAGCCGCTCAGAAAACTTTACAATTTGTCCAAAGAATATTCAAAAATATGCAAAAAAGCCCATGCTTTTTCTAAAAAAATCCAAAAAATAATGCAAAAACCTATTGCATGTCGAAAACCCTTGGTGCCACAACCTTCCAATCCAAAAATGAGTTCAACGACATTTTGAAGATTTGTGGTAGGTAAAAATAAAATTGCACCTCCAAAAATGATGCAATTTTTGCTACTGTAGTCACAACTTCACCCTTCTCAAAAATTTGGCTGCACACCACGAATTTCAATAACTGGCCACAATTTTAACCATTTGTAAACTATGATTTTCAGAGGGAAAGGTCACATGATTTTTGTAGAAAAAATGATGAGCTTTTCAACCAAAACTAACCCACAATTTTGCATACAAAACCTGCAACTTGTTCTTGTAGAAATTCTATAATTCCACACAACACCGTGTAGCTCTATATGGTACTACATTGGCACTATTGTGTCACAAGCAAGCAAAAATTCAATGCTGGCAACAATTCATAGAACTCCACATTTCTCAGACCCCAAAGCTCAACTTGGGCTCTAAACCATATTATGAAAAATTGAACACTAATTGATTACCAGGATATTCCATGTTAAACAAGGAATGAAAGTCTTCTCAAATAACAGATCACACAATTTATCCATAAAGGATAAGATTCACAACTAATAAAGCAAAAGATAAGAACTTAACTAAAAGAATAAAAGAATATTCCTAAAGTCTATCCTACAGACTTAATTGACCATTATAAACTAAATATTACAATATTACTTTCATAGATCAACAAACTGGCAAGTACTCACGGGTTTCAAACCTCCACAAGTGACCTGCAGATGAGGAACAAAGATTAACTAGCCCAAATTGTAAAAAATCACCAAAATGCATAACAACAAAAACGCAACAAAAAGCACCACATGGTAAAAATGCAGTTTTGACACGATCTTTTCCCTTTAAAAACCTGCACTTGACTCAAACTACATACATTAATTTGGACCGTGATTTCCAACATAATTTAATTGCAATTTCATAGGTAAATGTGATTTTTTATTCCTATTTTTTTAAATAAGCATCTAAATTTTTAGTTGTTTCGATACTTGAAAGTTAAAAGAAAATGTTTTAAATCACTCCAAAAATAGAAAATGTGGAGCAGTCGAACAGGGAGAAAAATTCCTTTCATTTAGTTTTAAAATGGTTTTTGTTCTCTGTTTTTGCTGGGAGGTGCCATTATTTATTATTTAAGATTGTTTGTATAACCTTTATTAGATGCACAATTTTCCTTCATTTTAGCCCATTGTCACAAAAGACAAGTCAATTGCCTTCTCTCTACCTACCACTAACATTTAAACAGTTAGCATGTAACCCCTATTCATATTGTTATAGACAGTGATTCATAACTCGCCGCAGGTGTTGCGAGTTTTGACAACCCGCAAGCCGAGTATATCTGGGCGGGTTTTCATGACCCACCAGCATGACCTGCCCAGTCATGGGCCATGACCCGCATGGCTCGCAAAGCCAACGGGTCATGCCATGACCCGCCGGGTCCGTGGGCTATGACCCGGCCAGCGCAATTTTTTTTTTTTTAAAAAGCAAGCACTTTTTCCTAATTTCTTTTTAACATATGCTTTCTAATTTGCCCTAAAAGGCATTCTATTTGCTTTTTATGAGAAGAAGAGAGGAAAAGTGAAAGAGAGGAAGAAAAACAAGAGGCCATAGGTTTGCAACCAGCAGGGAAGAAGAGCATCAAGGAGTCCACAAAATCACATTGGGGAGGCATAGGTTTGCATTGAGAGCATCAAGGAGTCCATAGCAGTTGTTCCAAGACTTCTCAACTCATTTGAAAGACCTTCAAAAACTTGTCATCCGTATTTTGAGTCAGCCATGCAAAGCTTCTAGATGTGAGCGCAATTGGTCCATGTTCGAGCACATCCACTCGAAGAGGCATAATAGATTGTCTATGGAGAGGTTGAATGATCTTGTCTTCGTTCATTACAACCTACGTCTTCGGACCAGACAGATTTTGGACACTGAGTCCTATCCGATCACTCTAGCAGAGATCGATCCAGAGTTCGAGTGGTTCACCAAGTCTACCGATCCTGTCTTCATTGAGGAGGACCATGAGTGGATTGACCAGGTAGACAAAGAGGCTGAGATTGTGGCTATGGAAGAGGAGGATAGAGCACGATCAGATGCTCGTGCAGCTGATATTGATCAGAGTGGCACCTCACAGGCAGAGACTATGGCTTGTCAGTCATCCAAGAACTACCTCAAACGCATTTGTAGGAGGCAGAAAGACTACTCTGAGGCTAAGGCTGAGCTAGAGCCTGAGCCATAGACTTGTTTTTGTTTACACATGTTTGGGAACATTTGATGTCATGGTTTTCATGGATTTTATATACATTTGACAATAATTATAATTTTGCATATTTATGTTTTCTATTTCCTTCAACTACAATTTACATTTGTACTTATGTGATGGATGTATGTTTATGGATGTGATCAAATTAGCTTCTATTTGATGATGTTATAGTGTCTTTAAGCTTTATTCAATAGTGGGTGCAGGAAACAAGTTTTAAATCGTAAAAAATCTCAGTTTTTTCATTTTGTCGAGTCATTGTCGAGTCATCGGCAAGTCACGAGTCGAGTTGACCTTGTCGAGTCATAGGCGAGTCTGACTCATGGAACTTTGGTTATAGATACAGTAGGAAATGAATCCAAAGTATATTTTTAAACGATATTTTCATTTAGATGTTTACTAATCAAATTTGTCATATGAAAGATTCTCAAAATTGTTATAAATTCAACATTGTTACAAAAATTTATTACATTCTAGAGAAAATTTATTTAGCTATAGTCCAATACTATTTTTAGTATTTACATAACAATATAATGAACAAAACTGCCTTTTAGCATTTTTGTAACAATATTTGCAAAGCCTTATAGCAAAATATAAACAAAAATTAAAGCCAATCATTAGTGTGGTCCACTATTAGCAATTTAGCAATTTATATCTGAAAATAAACAAGCATTATACAAGAAAATAAACAACGGTTAAAATCTATTTGGTGCATATCTTTCAATCAGCATAGTCCATTATTAGCAATTTAGCAATGTATATTTGTCTAATGAAAAACATTGTGTGGTTCTACTTACTCACACTTTAATTATGAAGCTTTTTTTAGTAGGTTAATTTTTTTTAATCACTATTTTTATTTTGCTATTGATATTGTAGATTAATATTTAATCACAATGGCATCCATCTCTGCATCTTGTTCAAACTCAACAAGTGCAAGTCAGCTCATTAGGAGACCCCCTGGTAGTTGTGACCCCACTAGGAAATATGAGATAATGAGACTGGTACAAGGGATCCTTATTATTGCTTGATGTACGGAGAAGCTTAGTGGAGACACAATCTAGGAAACCTATCAAAGCTATGCATACAGATATGGGCGGAGGGAATATGTCAACAATAGGTTCGAGTAATTTTATGCTTCATAGGGCATTGGCTTGCAGCATACTGTTGATATTATGGCCTTTATGGCATATAGATCAACCATCTTGAACAATTAAAGGCAATAATAATAAATATATATATATATAGGATATATATATTTATTATTGTAAAACGATATAAATAATAATAATAAATATAAGTGATATTTATTATTTATTGTTTGATTGATATTAATTACATATATATATGTGGCAATTTAAATAAATAATAAATAAAAGGTTATTTATTATTTTACTTGGGAGGGTCCAAGTCAGCCACCTTGGGTGGTGGAGTTTATCCCCTAAGCATCATATATATGTGGATTCGATCCTTGATGAAAGATCATCAAAAACATAACATGATTCCTTTCAGCCAAGGACCGATTTTCTTCTCCAAGATGCGAACTCAGGAAAGAGTATCAAGGCAGTGAATTATCGTGGAGTGATTTCAGTTTAATGTCTTTATCCAAGATTTGAAAGGCGAAAATCAAGGTCAAGGACTGCGAACTACATTGCTGCGATCTTCCTGCAATTTTAAGGACTGCAAAGCTTATATATACATAGTGCGATATATGTATATACTCAGCGATATTATAATGTGTGATGAGTAAATTCGCATAGGTGCGAATTGGATCAGACTTACATTTGATCTTGGAGTGGCATAATTATACCTGAAAGGAGCGATACTAATCTGTGAAATTAAGCATTGAATGAAGTAGATCATAGGACTGATCTGAAATAGATCGTAGGGCTGATCTAAGCCTTTCCAATGGCATAGTGCAGATCGGTGGCACTAAGGAGCAGAATCAAAAGAAGCCTTAGGTGGGCAACTTGGCATATATATAGCACATATCTAGAAGGAATCAAAGGATCAGATTTAAAGACTCCAAGGACGGATTTCAGAGTTGTAATCCGGGTATTACCTTTCCTTCTTTGTATTTATTTAATTATATCCTGTACTTAGTTAATTGAAAGATCTCTATAGTTTGAACATTCCTTGTTAAATCTGGAAAATATCAACATGGTATCAGAGCCTAGGTAGAGGAAAAGATCCATTTTCAGATCTAGGAATTCAAACTAACTCTTTCACACTAAAATATTATGTCAACCGGTGTTTTGACATGACCTTGAGGTAGGGTAAATATTTACATAGGTTAAAAATGGCTCCTATATAAATGTCCAAGGAGGCATGAGTAAAGAAGACTTCAAATCTTGCATCATTGGTAAAAGAGTCAGAATTTACCTATTATATTATAAATTGTCTTTTTCTTAATTGATTGGATCAAGTTACATTAAGAGGGAACCTAACTTGGTAAATAAACCTAAGTCTCGGAGGGAGCTGATAGGGATTACACAAATCTTGATCTAGAGGGAGTAGATCATCCCACCTTAGTGCATGGCATGTATGAGGGAGTAAATCATGGGCTCACTTGCACCTAGTCTCGTGTTATAATCTCCCTTCTTATATGAGTAGGATCATATCCTATTAGCATGGCTGGTTAGTGTCATGCTATACCTTGCATATCTAGCTGATTATCCGGATAAGGAGCATACTTCACATTTTGTTGCAGCATACCTTCATTGTGCTTAGTATGTGGTGTATGGAAACATTGACTGGTTTATGTATGGGTATGAGGAGCATACCTTATGTGGGAACATACTTTGCATTAGTTTTGCATATGCCTTATATGAAGACATACATATCTGATTAATAGTTATGTGTAGGAAGCACACCTTTCTTTGGTATATTGTAACCTTGCAAGCTTTGATTGGTTTATAATAAACTTTGACATGTATGTGTGGTACATACCTAGCTGATTGGCACAGCAAATTGTCATAGATGATTATCTGTTAAGATATTTTGAAAAGAATATGATTCTTCGTTATGTTGCTTTAACATATTTCTATTATTGGGGAACATGTATAGCTGATTGAATTAGCTATTTGATATATCTGTTTAGCTGATTAACATGTAGCAGCATACCT
>MU224577.1:2375626-2410024 GCA_018584345.1 Thuja plicata
AGTTATTAAATGAAGACTTCTAATTGAAAAGTGTATTGATGAAGGCTCTTTAGTGAAAAGTGTGTGAGAGAAGCTATTTTCTTTTGGTGTCTTGAAGAAGATATCTTTTATTATTATAAAAGCAATGATTGTGCCAAAAAGCAAATCATTTCTATTGTGCATTTGTTTTTTGTTGATTTGGGTGAAGTGAAGAAACAAGGGTTTGAAGAATTTCAGAATGGTGGAATTGTAAATTCTACACAGGCTTCAGCACTTTGAATTGGTGAAATATCCAACTAATTGTGCAATCCGGCGATGGCTTTATACAGAAGTCATGTTTGAACTTAATTGGTGAAGTTTTGAAGATTTTGGACGAGGGTTTGAGCATGCGTTTGAAGGTTTATCAACTGCAGATTGTAAAGATATTATGGGTACAATTATAAATCAGATTACAAGCATTTGTTTATTGAATAATTCATCTGCTATTGTTTTTCATCCTTTCAAAGGGCTTCCAGGCATGTGTTACCTAGTTAGAACCAAAGAGGGTTCTTACACATACTACTTCTTGTGCTCCCATAGATGTTGCAATATACTCTACTCCACTAGAGCTCTAAGCCACTGACGATTGCTTCTACTGAACCAAGATATCATAGTTGATCCTAAACTGAAGCAACATCCTGAGGTGCTTTTCTGATCCACAATATTTCCAGCCCAATCTGAATCAGTGTACCCATGCAAGTTAACATCTACATCTTTATATCTTAAGCCATATATGATTGTGCCACAAAGATATCTTAAGATGTGTTTAGCTCCTACTAAGTGTAATTGCTTTGGTTCACACATGAACTGACTAAGTGCATTCACTGCATAACAAATATCTGGTCTGGTGTTTACCAAGTACATCAGAGATCCAATTATCTGTCTATAGAGAGTAGGATCTGCAGTCTCTGAGTCAGCAACTGCTTCTTTTAGCTTGTGCAAATTTGTTTCCATTCAAGTAGACATAAACATCATACCGAATCTTTTCAGGATGTCAATAGTATACTTCCCTTGATTTAGAATAATGTCACTTGTCTGCTGCCATACTTGTAAACCTAGGAAGTAGTGAAGAATTCCTAAATCTTTCATGTCAAATTCGGATGCAAGATCTTGTTTGCACTTAGCGATGAGATGATCTTCTCTTGTGATTAAGAAATCATCACCATAAACAATCAGAATCAACATATCTCCATTTATTACCTTGAAGTATAGATTTTTGGAGAAACCAAGTTTTGATAGATAATGATCTATCCTTTCATACCAAGCTCGAGGAGCTTGTTTGACACCATAATGTGCTTTCTTCAATCTGCAAACATGGGACTATTTCTCATGCACTACAAATCCTTTAGGTTGCTCTAGGTATACTTCTTCAATCACTCCATTTAGGAAGGCAGTCTTTACATCCATTTGATGAATTTTCCATCTTTTAGCTGCAGCAATAGCAATTACAGCCCTGATTGAGGTATACCTGGCAACTGGAGCAAGTGTTTCTTCATAGTCAATACCTTCTTTTTGAGAGAAACCTCTTGCAACAAACCTAGCCTTGTGTCTTTCAATGCTTCCATCTGCTACATGTTTGATTTTAAATAACCACCTGGAGGAGACCATTGATTTGTCTTTGGATCTGGGTACAATATCCCAGACATGATTCTTCAAAATGGATTCATACTCTTTTGTCATGGCATCCTTCCAAGTTTGATGTTGAAGTGATTCCTCAACATTAGAAGGCTCTGAATGTATAAGTTCACTCATGAGCGCAACATAACTGGAAAATCTATTTGGTCTTTTGCTTTCTCTAAAGGTTCCTGGAGGGGTTGCATATTTTCCAACTTCTTCAATCATTTTCCTAGCCCATAGAGGTCTTTTCTTATTTACTCTAGATGCATCAGAGGTATTCATGGGTTCAATGAAATTATTGTCTTCTATGATTCATTGAGTCTCCCTCTGAATCTCAGGAGAGGGATCCTTTTGAGGATCTTCATCATTTATTTCATTTTCATCCTTGGATCTTTTAAATTCAATATCTTCTTCAAATATCACATCTCTGCTTAGTTCAATGTGTCTTTGTCCTGGAATGTAAACTCTATAAGCTTTAGAGGTCTCACTATACCCAACAAAGATTCCCTTCTTCCCAGAGGGTTCTAATTTAGATCTTCTCTCTTTAGGAATGTGAATGTAAACTGGACAACCAAATATTCTCAGGTGACTTATATTACGTTTAATTTCAGTGAATGCTTCTTCATGGATTTGTGTTCTAGATGGGAGTGACGGCATCTATTCTAAATGTATACGGCATCTATTCTAAATGTATACGGCACTATTGAAAGCTTCAACCCACAAGTAAGTTTCAAGGTTTTGATCATGCATCATGGCTTTTGCAGCCTCAACAATAGTTTTCTTCTTCCTTTTCGCAACTTCATTTTGTTGAGGGTTATACAGAACAGTGAACTCCCTCTTAATCCCAGCATTTGTACAAAAGTTTTGAAAGATTTTTGAAGTGTATTCCCTCCCATTGTTTGTTCTTAGTGTTTTAATTCTTTTCCCTGATATGTTTTCTACTAGAGCCTTAAATTCCTTAGACCTCATAAGGATTTCTTCAGACTCTTTACATTTTAGAAAGTATATCCATGTCTTCCTAGATTAGTCATATACAAAGATAATATAATACAAAAATCCTCTTATGGAGGGAACAGACATAGGTCCACATAAATCAGAATGAACAAGTTCTAGTACAATTTTAGATTTACTTTCACTATTGTGAAAAGTGCTTTTGGTGTTCTTCCCTAATGCACATCCTTTGCATGTCCCTTCATCTTCAGGTTTGAGCTTAGGTAGCCCTATTACCATCTTCTCTATAGAGGGCAAGCCACGAAAATGAAAATGTCCTAGTCTTCTGTGCCAAATTTCACTTGTATTTGTTGACTCATGAATTAAGGCCTAAGTGAGAGAAGTACATAGCTTGTAGAGGCATCCATGCCTTATTCCAATAGTATGAGCATTTTTTATGTTTGAGTTCTTGGGCCAAACTAGTACTTTCCCTTCCATGAAAGTAATTTTGTACCCTTTGTCTTCGAGTGCTAAAATAGAGACTAGATTTCTTTTGATCCCGAGTACAAATAGTACACCTGTGAGTTGGAGTGAGATACCAGTTTTGAGGTTGATGGTGTAGGTCCCAATTCCCTTTATTGGATAATTTGTATCGTCTCCAATAGTTACTTCTTCATCAGAATTTTCCTTTATAGAATCTAGATGTTCTCTGAAGCCCATTATGTGCCGAGAAGCCCCACTGTCTATCACCCAGGTGTTTAGGCTGTTTGAAACTTGACTAGATAGGGTGGAGTAAAATACAAGTTTCTTTGAATCCATATCCATGCTTTTTTTACTGACTTCAGCGAAAGAGGCTTGGGGTTTGGGTCTATCAGGACACTTCACTGCAAGATGACCATATTCGTCACATCTATAGGATTGCACTTTAGATAGGTCCCTCCTTTTCTTGAATGATTGTTTCCCACTTGTATCCTTGGCCTTTTTCCTTTTGAAGTTAGTCTTCTTCCCTCTTTTGTAAGATTGAGTGGTGAGAATCTGAATGTCTTCTTTTGTGGAATTCATTCTGATCCCTCTAGTCATTAATCTATACTCTTCTTGAATGCAGTTAGTTTTCAATTGGTCAAATTTAGGAAGTTTGGAGAGCACCTACTCCTTGAATAAATGATTCCCATGAGACAGGAAGCCCATTTAGGGCTGTCATTGTTAATTCCTTACTATCAAAAGTATGACCAATTGTGGAGAGTTGATTTCTCAAATCCGTTATCCTCATAAAGTATGAGGTGATAGTCTCTCCCTGATTCATCTTCATGTGGTGAAGTTTATTTTTAAGAACAAGAACCCTACTAGTGTTGTTGATCTCGAACATGTCTTCTAGGGCTTTGAACATAGCATATGCTGAGTCTAATTTGATGATAATAGGTACTATGTGACCTTTCACTCCGTCTACCAATAATTTCATTGCTTTGGTGTTGTTCTTTTCCCATTGAATCTTTTCATCTTTCTCACTAGGTTCAGTCTTCATTTTCTACCGTTGTTTTTAACTCATGCTCTTTTAATGTAAGCATCATCTGGAATTTCCAAGCTACAAAGTTTGAAGCATCTTCAAGTCTAACTCCTTTCACCATCTTAACGAATGTAATATTTTAAAATATTTATGGTAGTTAGATTGCCTTAATGTTGGAAATCTGATCTGATCTTTTTCTCATACTTGCTCTGATACCATGTTAAGTTTGATCAGATTTGTATGTGATAGAATTTTATTTATATGTTCAATGTTCTATCTCACAACTCTGATTATACATATACCAATTTGTTGCTGATAACTATACCACAATTAATTTCAGTGAATTAATTTCTTCTATATATAAATATTGAGCAGCATATATATCTATCAATGTGAGATAGTAACTGCGTATATTTTAATGCAATGGTCGAAGATGCATTTCACTAATAAATCTGTGTTATTCTTCATCGACCTCGATTGCACACATTATATATAATAATGTGGAGTCATGTCCACGAAGGGACATGACTCCTCGTGAACTTCGTTCACGTGGAGTCATGTTCTTTCGTGGACATGACTCCACTTCATAGTTATCGGCCTTGCTAGTTGATCTTTATAATTTGATGGTATTTATTCAGTCAATACTCATAATCACTATGTTTTATATTTCTCATAGTCTATTATCTTTATTAGCATAATTAATATAATAATTTCTCAATTACACATGTGTATATATATATATGTAATCATATATATAATAAGGAAGCCATTCTTTATTAAATATATGCATACATATGTATTTACATAATAATTATTATATTATTAATTATGCTAATAATAATCTTGACTTGTGCTTATGATGTGATTATTCCAACTAATACTACAAATCATCAACATATACATAAAATTTTCCTCAATTTTCCTTTCCTATCAAGGTGTTGAAAATTTTTATTTTTTCTCAAGTAGCATTTTCTAATTTTCGTGTTGATACCTTGCCTTGACAACATTTTGTGACCTTTATACTTTGTGAAATTTTCACATTTGGACAAGGACTTCTACATTTCAATTCCGGATTTCATATTTCAAAAATGGATTTTCAAAATAATCATCTCAAATTATGCAAGGATTGATGGGGGATCTTGATCTAGAGGCAGATTTTCTAAAGGAAATCATCCTCAAGCCCGGATTTTGTCATTGAGATTCAATCCTTGGAAACTTTCTTCATTCCAATCTCAACCCAGGAATTCCTAACTTGACCACACCTATTCCATAAGAGTTATGAGACTAAGAAACCCAAAAACATGTTGCCAAGCCAAAGACAACTAAGCAAAACAGTAAGCTAATAAGCAAAAAAAAAGAGGATATCCCTTTTTGCAATGGGGCATGTGTGTTTATAATACAACACTACAAAACTACATTTATAGCAACCAAGTTGGAAACTAGTTGGGCTAATCAGCCCACTCTGGAAGAGTAACCCCAGCCTGCCCTAAAAAACAAATATGCAACTCCTCACTCATTAAAAAGGCATCTTTCACCCTTTGCAAGTGTTTCAAATTAAACTTTCAATGATTCACTATACTCCAAATGAGGCAAATGCTTGTAAATGGAAAGTGATATTGAAAGATCCCTCTCTTGAGAACCTATATAAGATCTTTTCTTTCCCAATGCATAGACCAAATAAAAGGACATGTGAAACTCATGAGTGCACCAAAAATCATCCATCTGTGAATACCCTTGCTGGTCAAGATGGTCATATCCACGTAGACCTTGCCTTTCCATACTTTGTTCGTGATGTAAAACAGCCGTGGCCTAAATGTTCTTGCCTCCATTTGTCCTACCACTCAATTGAGAAGAGTGATCATTATGATGAGTTTTTCGATGAACTAATTTCTTTAAAATGTCTTTGGGACTCACTTCATGCTCCCCCTATAACCAATATTTGTTAAAATGGTTTTAGTATTCCAAGGTCTTTGTGTCCCACTCTTTTTCACACTTTACCAAATCAACTTCTTGAATTTCTTAATTTTCAATAGAATCAGGATCAAAATTGCAGAGCACCTGCCCATTCAACAAGCCTATCTCCCTCATCATTGGGCTGTAACAACTGGCATATTTGACCACAAACTCTTGACTTTGCACTGGAATTGGCAAAGAGGTTGCCTCCTAGACCACTATCCTGCAACCTTTTTGCTAATTTATTAGCCTTCAATGAGTTCACCCAGGTCTAATTCTTAGGAACTCACGTTTCCCAGAACAAGAATGAAAGGAGATTCCTCGGGTTGAAAATGTTATTGCATCTTCTTTAGCATTTAAAAAGTGCTTCTCTTGCTGACTTTACACTTTGAACACTCACCGAACCTGGCTTTATGATCAACACTTATCCTTTTGCAGTCAAAACAGCGTTCTTTTACACTCTAATATGAGAATTTTTAATTGAAAACTTGACTATCCTGTGCTTACAAACTGCTGTCTTGAAAGCTCAAGGATGTGTTGACTGTCACTTGTCAGAGTGTACAGAAAAGATGATTCAAAAAGTGCAAAGGAAGAAATTTAGCGCCTGTTCACTGCTTTTTGATTGAGAAATGCTTGGGATGAGCAAAAACTGAAGTTGAAGACATGAAAAGTGCTGTTAGGTCAACCGTCATATGACAACTGTTGTTCTTTGAGAAGATTAAACCATTCTTTTTGTCAAGGAAAACTGTTTTCTTATCACAACCCCAAATGAAATCCTTGAAACCCTAGGTACCCAAACAGTGTTTTGCCTTCCAATGGTCGAAAAAGTGGAAACATCCCATTTGAAGGGGTGTAAACTGTTGTTTTACAGTTTGAAACCCTAAGAATGAGAGCCACTTATTTTGTGCTAGCAATCCATGGGAATTTCTCCATAGAAACTGCTCCAAACTCATCAACACTGTGCAAAGCCCTTAAAAATCAGAAAGAAAACGAAGAGTAACTGTTATGGAAGACAGTAAGAAAGAGGAGTGCAACCTGGTAGTGGAAATATCTTGAAGAACCTTGCTGTTTTAGTGCTCCAGCCTGCTTGTAAATGCTCTCCAATGGCATCTTCTTCTTGATAATGGGAGAATGAAAGAGAAGAGATACCTTACTAGTTTTGAGCATGCTTTTCCATTTTTAAATACATTCTTCCCTCCTCCGTCACCTAGGGCATCCCTTTTTCTCTTGCATTCATGAATTTAAGTTACCTTTTAACATCTAACTCCTCGTAGGTGCACTCGGTCAACTTCAAGTGACTTTTCCTTATGGTTAACTTACTAATCTGACACTTAAGTGTCCAGCCGTACATTAGGATCTTGGGATGCAGGTTTTTTTTTAATTTGTTAAGTGGCATATTGATATAGATACCTACTTGGGAATGCCTAAACAACTTAAGGCCCTTTTCCTTCTAATTTGCAAGTAATTTTTGACATGTGGACCACCTTGGGTGCACACTCTTTGATCTATTTCCACTTTGACATTTTGACCTTTAAGTGATTTTGGGCACAATATTTCACTAGGAGGCATTTTTGTCATGTTTTTTAATTGACATTTTCACACTGAAGTGTGCCCAAGTGCCATTTGCCCAAGAGGTGGAAAGTTGCTCTTTTTTTTCATTTTGCAATTGACATTTGACAATAATTGATTTTGGTATCCCCTAGTCACTAACATGTCAAAAGTCACCTTTTCATTCTATTCTTCATTGGCATTTTGCATTTCAATGAAAATGTGGTTTTGGGGACACTTCAGTGATCTAGTTTGTCATTGACATTGAAAATTGCAAGCACTTTATCAATTTTATGATTTTTGACTTAAAACATATTATTTGACCTCCTAAGGCACACCTAGATGTCACTATTGCATGATTTTGACCTCCTTGTATGACATTCTTTCTTTGGCCCTCGAGACCAATTATGTACCTCTTCCCAACTTAATATTTGTGTTCAAGTGCCTTTTCCTTAGTTAAGATGTGTCTCAAAAACCATGATGACTACTTCACTGCCTTTGCCCATATCCATATTTGGCGAATGACTTTGTCCAATACACATTCCATGGGTCCTAGAAGATCTTAGCTTGAATTAATGGTGATAAGTATAGGGAACAAGGACATAGATTTGACTTATGAACAAGTAACAACTTAATTATGGTTTGCAACTAGATACAATACGAAAACTTTCATACGGATACAACATATAAGCAGAGCCAAAATAATAATCCAACTACTAGCAAACCTAGCACAATAAAGTAGCCCAAAAGAAACAGAGTAACATGTTGCTGCAATAAGAGTAACCTGGTCCTCACATCAACGTTGAAGTATCAAGTTCTAGAGATATTTCACAACATCCTAAGCATTAAATTTTGGAATTTCTTCCTCCACATATATAGAAATTTAAAAGTAATGGTGATGTCTATACAACAATCTGAAATTTAAAAAGAATTTGTTATCATATAGTCTACCAGCAACTCAAGGCATGGCCTCCTTTAGAATAGCAACTGACAATTTTTTAAGGATTGATTCAAGTCAAACTACAAATCAGAAAATAGTAATATGCAGGAAATTTACCAAAGACAAATGATTTTGTCAAATTAAAATGTTTATTCACTAATATTCGAGGATTGATTCAAGTCAATCTACAAATCACCAAATTATAATATGCAGGAAATTTACCAAAGACAAAAGATTTGTCAAGTTAAAATGTTTATTGACTAATATTCAAAGACCATTTTAGTCAGTTCACTCCTTCAAAACTATTTAGATGCAAGAATCTGAATTTGAATATATATGCTCAGCAGTTGCCGATGATAAGCAAGAGCTAGGAAGCAGTGTGAAATCAAACTAGATAAACTATTCTAACTTAATGTGAATTTGTGTGCAGCAAAACAATTGATGAAAAGAAATAACAAAAGAGATATGGGAGACCATACTTGTTCAAGCCGTTGAAGAAACACATCCATATGAAGAAGTCCCAAGAAGCCACATCTAAATGAAAAATCCCATTTCAAATAAATTAGAAAAACAAGCATAAAATGCTTTTCCCTTTATTTATATATCCAGTTGACCATACCAAAATAGAGAAAAATAACCTCTTCTTTCTACTATGTATTTCAATTACCCCTCTTTATGCAGAGACCTTTTCATTCTGTCACCAAGAGAATATTACATAGTAAAGATATCTTATGTAAAATTTGCAATATTTGAAAAAAGGGAAGTAGACCTGAAGCCCAAACCAAGTGCTCCACTGCTCTCCTTCGCAACTGAGACACTAGCATCATTGCATGTAAGTTTTTCAATTGCACTATTAAGAGCATCAAAATCTGATCCATCTGCAGGGTAAACACCAGCAAACACCATATGTTTTGCTGGCTTGAAACCTTAAGAACAAAAAGCTGAATTAGTAAAAATAAACATTATTGCAGTACTGCCAGCTTTAATAATATTTTGTAGACATGTAACGAAAAAAAACATAACTGTACAGATCAAATCTAACTAATATTTCCCACACACTGCATTAAATTGTGTCATTCAATTTTCTGTAGAGAAGAATGTTATAACAAAGGATAGAAGAACTTGATAAAATCTGACAAATATTTCCGACAAGCTACACAAAATTATGGCATTCAACTTACCATAGAGAAGAATATAAGAATAACAGATGAAAAAACTAGATCAAATCTGACTAACATTTCCAACATGCTCCATAGAATTATGCCATTCAATTTACCATAGGGAAAGATGTATGAACAAATAATGGAAGAACTTCATGGAAAACAGCTCACAGAGAAGAAATGTAAGAATGTGATAATTACACAGAAGAACTGGAAGGGAATAAAGGAAAAATGATAAAGCAGAAAAGCTCAAAGTGAAAACAGAAGCAGCAAAAAGAAAAGTAAGAAGTGGCAAAGAACATTAACGTAATAGCCAAGAATAGAGTAAGAAAAGAATATGTGCTAAAGGCCAGCTTGAAAAATATATGCAAAGCACCTGACAGCGAAAGATGTAATCTTTAGCATGTATATGAGTGTTACAGAGCTCTTGTAGGATTAACCTGAACACAAACAGTAAATCATCCAATAAAAGTAGCAGTAAACTTTAATAGGTACTTGAAGAGGATACAACCAGTATTTTCTAGAGGGGTAGAATTAGGCACAGATGTGAATGTATGCTATTGGTCTTACAAATGATACTGATCCAGCTTGATTTTGGTCCACTATTAAACACATCAAATCAGAGAATTAAATATAGACCGTTTGGGCCTGTTTATTGACTTGGTCCATGCTGCTTTATCATTTAATACTAGTAGCCTACATTGAAGGGTTCGCGGGTCCAGGGCCTGAGTACGGGTCCGGTTCAAACCGGGTCCCAGTCCGGGTCCAGTCCGCCTGTGGGTCCGGACAGGGTCTGTTCCCAAGTGGGCAGGTTCGTCCGGACTGAACCCAGGAAGACCCATGCAGACCAAGAGCGAACCGAGCGCAAAAAGTGAGGGAAATGACATTTTTTGCAGATTTAATTGTTTTTTTGGAATCCACAACCCTAAAAAAGTCATTCTAATAGACTTAAGTTGGTTTCTTTTGCTCATTTGTTGCGCAATCAGCTTGTTTTCTCTTGAGGTGGAGCTGAAATCTGGTTTTCATAGGTGGTTGAGCAAAAGTTTGGTTGAGCAAGAGGGAGTTGGAAGATCCATTTTTGAAGCTAGATCAAGCATTTGAGCTTCATTCCTACTCCTTTGCAAGCTTCTATTGGCTGAAAGAGTTAAGTTTTTTTTCATTTTATTTTGTTTTTGAGAAAGTTTTTTTCATTTCTCTTTAATTGTCCATAAGATCTACCTATTTTCCTTTTTTCCATTCTCTTATTTTTATTTTGAATGTGTATAAAATTTCTAGCCATAGGACCTAGAATGGCATCCACCTCTTCCTCCATAGCCACAAATGAACACAAAACAGATCTAAATTATAATTCTCCTTGGTGGAAATATGTTGATATTATAAAACCGCTTCAGGAGGTGTGGGATTCCGTTGTAAATGTCAGGGATGTGATGTAGAATGGAATAGTTCATATTATCGGACGATAGGCCATTTGTATGGATTCCCTGGAAAAGGAGTCAAAAAATGCCCTAGAAGAAATAAGGTTCCTTTACCGAATGAGGCAGTGTTAAAATATATTATGGAGCATGAAAAAGCAAAAGAGAGAGAAGCACGTAGACAAATTTTCCCACTAAAAAACGTCAAAGGGAATGCAGCCCCCACCTACTTTTTACTATTGCAGTTGAGCCTAAAACAAAAATTGAAACACCCATTGCACACAAAAGAAAGTTCCCTTTAAAAACTTCATTTCAAAATGAGAGTTGGGACATTGTCGACCAAGATATAGCAACATGCATATATGCAAATGGGTTAACTTTCAATGTTGTTCGCTCCCCAAACTAGAAGAAGATATTGAAAAACGTCAATGAAGCTCCAAGAGGGTATAAGGCCCCCAATTATGAGAAGATACGCAACACCTTGTTGGAAAGA
This sequence comes from Thuja plicata, assembly GCA_018584345.1. Classification (NCBI taxonomy): domain Eukaryota; kingdom Viridiplantae; phylum Streptophyta; class Pinopsida; order Cupressales; family Cupressaceae; genus Thuja; species Thuja plicata. Next base: position 2,387,202 of record MU224577.1, read on the forward strand.
GAGGTCAAGGGCGTTGAAGATGCATTGAAGCCCATAAAGGATTCATGGATTGACGCAGGTGTATCCACTGTTTCTGATGGATGGAAAGATTCAAGAGATCGTCCCTTGATCAATATCATAGCAGTGTCCTCTAAAGGGGCAATGTTTTTAAAATTTGTAGATTGTGAGGGGCAAGTAAAAGATGGATAATTTATTGTTGATATTCTCACCTCCGCCATTGAGGCAGTGGGCACTAGAAATGTTGTTCAAGTCATAACGGACAACACAAAGAATTGTAGAGTTGTTGGTTTGTTGGTTGAAGAGCAATATCAACATATCTTTTGGACACCTTGTGCGGTCCACTCACTCAATCTTATGCTAAAAAAGATTGGCAATAAATTGGGTGGATCAAAGAGGTGTATGCAAAGGTTGAGGACATCCAAATGTTCATCACCAACCACCACATCTCAAAGAATTTTCAGATTATTCTCAAGTTTGGAACTATTGAAGGCAAGTGAAGTTGAAGTAGTGATTTAATCAAAAAAATTAAAATTAGTATTTTAGATTTTCTGATTTTCATAATTTGATTGTGTAATGTGTATTCATCTTTAAAGTGTCTTTATTTAATTATATTTTTTTCTTTAATTACTATTATAGGTTGTTGAGACCGGTTTTGCATCTAAAGTAATCGTCTTGAGACAACTTCTGGAAGTGAAAGTGGCAATTTGTATTATGGTGATCAGCCAAAATTGGTCTATATGGAAGAAAAGCAGTAGTGAAATTAAGTAAAGGATATTGGATGACTCACGATGGGAACATGTGGAGCATCTCCTTAGCCGAGCCCATTATGGGCATGCTTAGCTACACGGACATGGATTGGTCTTGCATTGGAGAGGTATATGATGGCATCGACTCAATGCTTGAGAAGATGAAGAAAATCATAAATTTGAAAGAGCAAGACCTTGAGGAGACTTTCTTCAAACAATTACAAGCAATTATTGTAAAAAGATGGAACAAGATAACCACTTCACTACATCTTCTAACCTATGCACTGACTCCAAAATACTATAGCAAACAATTTCTTGATATGCCAGGAAGGCTTCCACCATATCAAGATTTAGAAGTGTCTGATGGGTACAAGGTGGCATTCCTTAGACTCTTTCCTGATGATGATATGCGAGATTTGATTACTTGTGAATGCAAAAGGTCTAAATGTTGACACTCTTTGTCATCAGTTTAAGAAGGATGCTCATAATTGTTGGTTCCTCCATGGCCATCACTTCCAATTTCTGCAGCCCCTCACAATCAAAATTATATCACAAGTAAGTTTTAGTTATAAATTTAATTTACTTTGCCTTCATAGGTTGCTAGTAATTTTATGACTTTAATAATTTAATTGTTTACATTCTTGTCATCATAGATCGCTAGTCCATCTAAATCAGAAAGAAATTGGAGCACATATTCTTTCATCCACTTAGTAAAGTGCAATAAATTGCAATCAAAAAGAGCGGAAAACTTAGTATATGTGCATTCCAACTTGTCTCTCCTTTCACACAAGCAAAATGAATACAAAGAAGGGGAGTTGAAGATGTGGGATCAGCTTGCAGTTGCTGCATTTGAGGACTTGGACAGGGAGAACGCTATTGGTGCAGCTGATCCCTTGGCCTTGGCATTATTTGTGAATCAACTAATGCCATTGATGAAGAAGAAGATTTAGATATAATCCATTTGATGATTGAAACTTAGTATAAAGTTCCAATTGTTGAAAGTTGAAACAATGATACTTGATATTAATATTTTAATATTTTGATGTTGAACTTGAAGTATATGTTGCTATGATTACAATTTTATGGTGTTTTTGTTGTTTAAATGATACTATCTGACATTCTAATCTTAATTCATGCTTCTAAGGTGCATATTGTTAGCCGTATATCGGATGTTAGTTGGGTATGCGCCGACGGTACTTAGTTACTACTGTCGGTTAGTTACTTCCGTCGGTTGGGAACGGGTGGCAACGGTTGTTCGCACCGTTTCAGGGTTCATATAAACATTGTACTTGCTAGTTGAAGGCATCATGATCTGGTTGCTATTGTAAATGTACTTAAGTTATGAATGATCAATAAAAGACTGTTATTATATACTTGTGTTTCTGTAACGTCTATGCTTAAACTAGGTTACCCCAGCGGATAAACATTTGGCGCCACTCCCTGGACGGACTCAGAACTGGATGGCGTACGGAGACAATGGGCTTATCTGTTGACGAAATAAACCCCGAGGCAGACGATGCACGTACAGAACTGTACGAAGGGGAAGATAACTAGACACGGGAATTCAGAATTTTGTTTCAGGCGGTGGTAGAAACTTACGTCCATCGGGAAGCGTACCAAGCAAAAGTCCCACAGAGTGCAGTGTGGTCTACCATCGAGGCTAATCCTACAGCCAATCGTCTGTTAAATCATCTTCCACGGCTGTTGGCACAAGTCTCACTGGCACAACGCGCTCGTCTGGAGGAAAGTGCTCGGGAGGAACGACGACAAGCAATCCTCCGAGCGTATCATGAACGGGAGAGTAAACAACTTGAAGGGGAACGCGATGGCAAACGCCGTCAGGATTAGGCGTGTTTAAAGGCGATCGAAGGAAGAAGGGACACAGTGGAAAAATAAGAATGACGAGGTCATTCATCTAAAATATTGTAATAGAAACATGAATGAATAAAAGTGTCCGTTTATTTTACAAACTTTGTTTTGATTATTGGAGTAAAGAAAGCATTTATGCCCAATCAATTAAATAAAAATAGGAATTTAAAAAGGGATCTCGAAGGAGAACAAGCTCTCCGAAAGACAGTTCTCAACAAACAACAAGCCGAGCGAAGGGAGAGGTTCAGGAGACGTGTCGAAAGACTGCCGGAGGGGGCAAGTGAAGGCGACAGTCTAGAGGAACCTACCCAGGAGGATGGCAGAAGTGACGACAAGGAGCTGTTAGAAGAAACAACAAGTTTGTTCGGGACCCTAACATTAACCCCAAAGATAGAAGCTAGAAGGAAGGCTGAAGAGGAAGCCGAACGGAGAGAGTACGGGTGTGGAGTTGCCGCCGAAAGTGTCGAAGTGACAGAAAGGCACAAGGATCACAACACTCCCAGTAGTTCAGAAACATCAGTGAATCCTAAACACACTTCCGGAGGACCGACGCCGGCAAGACTATCCCAGTCTGTGGCACAGCCGGTACAACAAACACCTCCAACCCAACCAGCGACGCAGCAGTTGGTACAGACCAACCGCCCACCACCGAAGACGAATATGGCTGGTAACAAGGAGAAGTTACCAAAATTCCATGGTGATGGAAAAGAAGATCCCATTCGGCATTGTCGCACGTGCAGGACGATTTGGTTGGTGAATGGATTCGCCGACCAGGACGAGTGGATGAAACAATTTCCATCAACCCTCCGAGGGGTAGCAATTGACTGGTACTCCGACTTAGATAAAATCAGAGTAACCACGTGGGATTTGTTACAAAAGGCATTCGAAAAAGAATTTAGGCCCCTCCGTCACGACAACGAAATCGTCTCCGAAACATACGGAAGTAAGCAAGGAAAGAAGGAGACCGTACGGACTTATGGCCGACGGCTAAAAGAACTTGTTGGCAAAATGTAAAGTCAGCTAGCCGACGGTTTAAAGAAAAGATGGTTTGTCAAAGGGCTACAGTCACACCTGCGAAGGAAGATGAAAATAGTTCCTCCCACCTCTTACGATGACGCATACAACCAGGCGATGGACCTGGAGAGCGAGCAAAAGACGTCAAAGAAAAAGAAGAAAAACCAGTCCTCTTCATCCGAGGAGGATGAGGACGACACTTCAAGAGACGAGAGCAGCAGTGACAAAGAAGCAAAGAAAAAAAGTCACTGCACTACAGAAAGACATGGAATGAATGCTTAAAGAATTTAAAAATATGAAGGGTAGCACCAGTAGAAATGAAGGAGTTGTGGTGCACTGACTGCAAGGAGGCCGGTCATACGAAGGGCGCATGCCCCAAGAAAATGTTCTGCGATATTTGCCAAATGGTGGGCCATTCCACAAAGGAATGTCCGTTCAACATGAAGACACGAGGCAACCAACAAGTCTTATTCACGCAGGAACCGTCAACCTCCACAGCCACGGGAAACACACAAAACACGGCATCGTTGGGCGGCTACAGGAATAATAACCGTCGTGGAGGAAGAGGAAACGACAACAATAACACCGACAGAGGTAGGAGTCGCATCCAGTACGATGCCACTGGGAGGCCAATGACTCAATATCGGGCATGCAGCCAGTGGGGACATTTCGCGAGGGAGTGCCCGAAGGGAGAAGCCGCAATTCCTTTGCAAATGGTGCGGGCCCGGAGACCATGACAAGGCAAAATGCCCGAAACCTGGCGTAAACCTCCTAAATATTGAAGGCAACGAAGAGGTGTTGGTAGTTATCCGAGGGCAAGCAAAGAAGGGTACCTATCCACATCCAGAAACCGAGAAGAACAGAGTGCGAGAGGCCAAAGAAGAAATCGACAGATTGATGGCCGAACGGAAAGAGACGCACGACGCCACGGCAGCCAGGCTGAGCACAACATCCTAAGGCAAGTAATGCAAACGGAAATCCCAGTACAACTGGGAGACCTCCTTACAGCCATGCCACAGTTAAGAACAGCTCTCCTTAACATGGTACCGACTCCTAACATAGCAAAGGCGACGGAGAAGGCAAAACCCCTAGGGAAGGAAAATTTTGTTGAGGACCCAATGTTATTGGCACTCAACACGGGAAGGCACCCTGCGGTAATAGAGATGGGAATTCTCGGCAAAATACTGACAGACACAATCATCGAAGAGGGATCGGGTGTCAATGTTCTACCCGAGGAAACATGGAAAAATCTTGGGCGACCAACACTGTGGCCGCCAACCTTCCAACTGGTAGGAGCGGACCAGCATGGGATCAAACCCATAGGAACATTAATGGCACAGAGGGTCATGATTGGCACCCAACCGTTCGTAATGGACTTCGTAGTCATTCCGGTGAAGAAGGGATACGACGCCCTCCTCGGGAGAGGATGGCTTGTACAAGCAAAAGCAAAACACGACTGGAAACAGAATGCAATTTCCATGGAAAGAGATGGTCGGAAGTTTACAGTTGATTTGAGAAATCAATTAGTTAGTGAAGACCTGGCATCTTCGTCGAGATCCGACAACAAGGAAGACGTCGACGAAGGGAGACAACGCATGGAGCCCAACAAGGGGTGCTTGAACTCGAAAAGCACTCAGAAGATGACCTAGATTCGTTAAATGGGCTCTTCCATTGGCAGATGGAAGATTACGAAGTGTTTCCGTGCAACATGTTGCAGGTGGAGGAAGACTCCAACTAGTTTCCTCCGGAATACAAAGAATATAAAGAAGGAGAAGCCCAAATAGAGGAGAATCCTGCACATGAATTTTCCAAGGACGAACCAATCAAATACAAAGAAGCAAAGTTGAAGGAGATAAACTTTGGGGATGAGGAAAACCCAAAAATATCCTGATGGGAGACGACTGGAACCCTGTATTGAAGACAGTAGCATTTAAAATCTTCACCGAATACAAAGATGTGTTCGCCTGGACCTACAGAGACCTGAAGGGTGTCCCTCCGGAGCTATGCGTACACAGGATACCCTTGGTTCCAGGAGCCCAATCTGTGCGGAAGAGACCGTACAGAATGAACAAGAATTATGCGGCAAGGGTGGAGACGGAAATTGAACGAATGTTGGAAGCTGGTATTATCTTTCGGGTTGACACAAGTGAGTGGGTCTCCCCCATAGTAATCTTTCTAAAGAAAGAGGCTGATAAGATCCGCATCTGTGTAGATTTTCGATGCCTCAACGCAATGACAATTAAGGATCCCTTCCCCATTCCATTCACTGATAGCATATTGGAGGAAGTAGCAGGTCACGAGATCTATTCATTTATAGATGGGTTCTCGGGATATAACCAAATATCCATTGCGGAGGAAGACAAATTGAAAACAACCTTTGTAGTGGAGGATGGTGTATACGCATACAATCGAATGCCTTTCGGCCTTTGCAACACGCCGGCTACCTTCCAGAGGATTATCTTGCATATTTTTGACAAGATGTCGAAGGGAAAGTTTAAAGCATTTCTAGATGATTGGTCCATATTTAGCGGACAGGACAAGCACATTGCGGCTCTGGGGGAGTGTATGGAGCGATGTCGGCGAGCCCGTCAGGCACTTAACCCAAAGAAGTGTCGATTTATGGTACCCCATGGGAAATTGCTCGGGCACATCGTATGCAAAGAGGGATTAAAAACAAACCCAAACAAGGTACGGGTAATCGTCGAAATGGAGGCCCCAACGGACGTGACCAGCGTCAAATCTTTTCTGGGCCACATCGGATACTACCGCCGATTCATCAAGAACTTTACACAAATATCATATCCGATGGATAGGCTCACGAGGAAGGGAGCTGTACCTTTGGACGAAGGACCAGGAGGAAGCTTTCCAAAATTTGAAAAAGAGATTGTTGGGTGCCCTGATTCTTGCATTCCCCAATTGGGACAAAGAATTTCATGTACACATGGACACATCAAATTATGCCATCGGAGCCACTTTGGCTCAGGAAGGAGGGCATGGACTAGAGCATCCTATATACTTTGCAAGCAGATTGCTGTCCAATGCTGAGAAGAATTACAGCACCACAGAAAGGGAGGCCCTCGGGATGGTTTACTCCGTTCAGAAATTCAAGCCTATCTACTAGCCACACCATTCATCTTTTATGTGGATCACCAGGCTCTCATGTACCTGGTCAACAAAACTATTATCCAAGGAAGAGTGAGCTGATGGCTCCTCTTACTATAGGAGTTCACCTTTAAGATTGTGGTATGGCCAAGACGTAGCCACGTGATCGCTGACCAGTTGTCACGAATAAAGTCTGGCGAGCCACCTTTGGGAGTAAACGACGATTTTCCAGACACATCTATTTCATATTGTCGTACTCCCTAAGTGGTATACAAGTGTAGGAGAATATTTGTCCACAGCTGGGTTCCCTCCGGACATGCTCCCAGGGGAACGAAGGAAGTTAGTCCTTAGAAGCAGGACTTTTCAATTAATCAATGGATTGCTCTATAAAATGGGACCAGATCAAGTACTGAGGCGATGCATGATGGAGGAGGAAGTACCAAGTGTGCTAAGGGAAGCCCACGAAGGACCAGCCGGAGGGCACATGGGTCCCGATACAACGGCAAGGAAGGTACTTTTAGCCATCTTATGGTGGCCAACAGTATACAATGATGCTAGAGAATGGGTGGTGGGATGTGATACTTGTCAGCGTGCAGGAAAACCCCTCAAACGGGATTTTATGCCTCTCAATCCCTCTCATGCCCAGGAGCTATTCGAAAGATGGGGGCTCGACTTCGTTGGACCTCTAAAAACGAGTCGTGCCCGACGATGCCGCTATATTGTGGTGGCCACCGAATACTTAACCAAATGGGTCGAAGCACGCGCCCTAGCAGATAACTTAGCATTAAGCACCGCCAAGTTCATCTACGAACAAATAATAACAAGGTATGGCATTCCAATTCAATTAACGAGCGACAGAGGTGGGCATTTTGTAAATCACATTATTAAACTTTTAACCACCGAGTTCAAAATTTTCTATACACTGTTGAGTCCATATTATCCTCGGGCGAATGGCCAGGCGGAGGCAATGAATAAGATTTTGGTGGGAGTTATTTATAAGTCTTGTGGAGTTGAAGGTGAGGACTAGGAGGAAAGGTTACCATCGGCGTTATGGGCTTACTGTACTTCTTACAAGGTAACCACAGGACAGACACCCTTCCAACTTATGTACGGACAAGAAGCAGTGGTGCCCGCAGAATTTATGGTTCCTAGCCTACGGATAGCCATTGAAAATAAACTAGGCGACATGGAGAGCCTGAGGGAGAGACTTTATGCCTTGAATAAGCTAGACGAGAAAAGAGCCATGGTGCAGTGGGCAACAAACATAGCGCAGCAGCGAAGGAAACTCTGGCATGACAAACACCTTCGGAAGATGCAATTTACACCCGGTCAGCTGGTGTTAAAGTTTAATGGGCGGAATGAAATTAAACCGGGCAAATTTAAAGTTAAATGGCTAGGGCCGTATAGAGTTCGGGAAGTCACAGCGAATGTAGCAGTGAAACTATGGACACTTGATGGGAGAGAGATCCCCGATGCTGTCAATGGCTCCAAACTGAAAGTCTACCACCAAAGGCACAAAGGCCAGGATTGTCAAACTGACCTCTTCGATTTAACTTAGAAAAATTTATAAAAAAAAAAAGTGTCACCGCACGGTGACAAGTCACCGGACGGTGGCTTGGTCACCGGACGGTGGCAAGTCACCGCACGGTGGCTTGGTCACCGTCAACCAAGCGGCGGGGGAAAAAAAATAAAGAAAAGGCAATCAAGCATCGGCAGTAGGAGAATAAAAACACGCGAAACACAAACAAATATACAGCGAAAATAACAAGGTGCCGCAGAGCAGCTTAGCAAGGGTTCGAAATGAACACATATTGACAGGGAAGTTGTGAAGTACTGATCTTTTGTTTGGAGCTGTGGGGATTCAGAGTGTGGAAGAATGAGAGGAGAAAAACGACGCTAAGAGAGGGCTGCTTCCAGCCATCATCGCCAATGCACAAGGAAGGATTTGTGTGGTTTCATAATCGCGCCGGAAGGGAACAGAAAGAAAGAGCAGCCAGTAAGAAAGACAAGGTTGCGGGGAGAAGAAGACATAACAGTCGCGCCTTCACCATAACAGCAAGAAAGAGCCGCGCGGGTCGAGGGTTGCCGGAAAGAGCAGCGCGGAAGAGAAGGGGAAAGAACATATCGCACGGGTAGAGAATTGTCGGCTTTTCCACGAATATTCGCGGCAATTTTTGCAAGCGTGCCCTACAGTGGGTGGATTTTTTTCCCCGAGCAAACCCTAACCGCTTCTTGGCCAAGTAGTTATGGAATCCGCGGGGAAAAAGAGATGGAAGGCTCAGTTGGAAAACAATTTGAACACGGAGAAGAAGGTAAGGGTTTTGCCCTCCGGAATACAGGTGGCCAGAAGCATGGGGAAAGGCAAAGCTACGCAGAAGGAGCAAGTGACTTATGAATCTGTAGCGTTCGAGGGTCTCAATGCATTGGAGTGCCGGAAATGGTGGTAGGGAACACCGGACACAGACGAAGTAAAGAAGTTATTGAAGCATGCGGGTGTACATTGGGCGATTCAAATGCCCTTGTTTCCTGTTAAAAATTTTGAGCCCACATTGCGGGTAATGGTGAATACCTATGACAGGCACACGCAAAAAAGCACATTTGAGTACAGCAAACACATGGTTACGGTTTCTTTTGGTCCAGTAGATTTCACCCGTGTGTTTGGCATTCCTCGACGGAATGGGCAGAAGAAAGAGATTAAAAAGCATAAGATGACGAAGGAGCGGAAAGAATTCTGGATCCACCGCATTTCCCGCACCCTCACCCAAGCTGAGCTAGATTCTATAGTACGGGCGACCAAGAGCCGTGGCATCAAGAAAGAGTTCGTCGCCAAGGGTTCGTGGCGCTGCATCTTGGATGTCATGAAGAGCAGACTCACCGGCGCTAGTAGAGCATCAGACATCGCCCTTCCACAGATTGTCCACATGAACGGCGTGATGAACGGCGTGGTCTACGATTGGGCAACCGTGTTATCGGATAGGATGTACGAATTCATGACCCTGCAGCACCGTACATTCCACATGTCGCACCATGCCATTAGGTTGTTTCTGGAGGCTACACTGTCCATTCCGCTGGACAAAATGGAATTGGCGCCTCAAGGGAAGCTGGCAACCGGCGAGCCCCCTGTTTTTTACTGGAAATACTTGGACACCGGTGAGATGACAGCAGGCCAGAAGAGGCCACGAAGAGTCATAGAATCTGATCGTGAGGATAGTGGTAGAGCGACCACCACACCGAGGGCAGTGACTCGAAGGCCACGGAGAGTGATTCGATAGGGGAGGAGGCCATAGTGAGGTTTGCGGCACCTCTCTTATCATCTTCCGCAAAACTGGTTCCTTCAGCGGCACCCCTTAAAGAGGGAGTTGCCGAGTCCGAGGTTGTCGGAAGTACAACTAGAGACCTGCACATTGCACGAGGATAGATTGGGTTGGCGGCAACTGGGGCTCACACCATCATCCATGTGGACAGCGATCCCCTCGAGGATCCACCACCACCAGCCGATCCTTCGAAGAAGACTATGAGTTCCTGGCTACAGAAGAAATTTGCCATGACAATTGCAGAACCCATAGGGGTGGCCATTCTATCTCCCCGCCGGGAGGTACTGCAGGAGGAGGTGCCTCAGGAGGTACAGGATTTGGGGGTTACAATGGCCCAGGACTTACAGCCTACCAACCCACAAGGTGGGGACGCCATTGGAGAAGTAGCGGATGTGCATGAAGAAGGCACTATAGCTGGGCTAGGCGGGGCAGGGCATGACACCATGGATGCTTTGATGACGGATAGGGCTGAGCAATTGGCCGACCGAGGAACAGAGCCAGAGGATGGTGATGTGGAGGCATCGTTGGCTGACCTAGTAGTCCGAGGGCGTCGGATGGTGGCCTTAGGAGAGGCTCAGGCCCTAAAGGCCGTGTGTGTTTGTACTAACAAACCCAAACCCCATTTCAAAATTTTGCCATACCGGCAAACCAATTCTTTGAACCCGTATCTAAACCCAAACCAGCAACTTAGCTAATAGCAGCATCAAGTATACAGAAAATATTGGTGTGGCATAAAACAAAGTACAAAATACTAAGTAAACAAAGATCAAAGTTGCATCCTCACCCCTCAAGATGGAACCAGAGACAAACTTCCACAGAACATATCTTAATAAAAACATAAAGTGAAGGCATCTGATGAATGGTTAAACAGAGCTTAGTAATGGAAACATGACAGAAGCATTATTTCGCTGGGGATCTAATAAAAAATTGCCTCTCTCTCTACAAGAGGTCAAATTGATGCAATGTTATTTCAAGTAGCAGAAATATTGGGTATCAAGATATCCTAACCCATTTTATGAACAGGGAAAATGAAAGACATCAGTCCAATTATGAGCAAATAAGTCAAATATGGCAATGGCTAACTTGGAAAGCCAAAGCAAACCAGAAACAGTTTGGAAAAAGTGAAGGTATGTTTTTCAAAAAATACCCATTTCAGAATGCTATGATTGGAATCCTTCCACAAGTCTAAAACAAGCCACAAGCAAAAAATAGAAATAAAAGTCAACGCAACAATTGAAAAATTGGAGAATTCACAATTTTTAACACAATAAGTTAAATACTGGAGAAGCGCTCCTTTCATGGTTGGGGATAACACCAGTACACAGAGAGGCCTCGTGAAAGGCACCTAGGGTCTCCATGTATAGATCAGAATTTCTGATGTATTAAACTCATGCCTAAGAGATGACATGCAGATGATGGATTGGAAGCTAAAGCCGACAAGAGGAACCCATTTACAAAGGAAATGTCCAGTCCCATCTTTGCTTGCAGAAACAAAGAAAAGAAGGACATGCATCTGCGTCAAGAATAAGATTTGTTAACACTTGGGATAAGGTTTACTTTGTAAATGTTTCTTTTAGAAATTATGCTTGTCATTGCAAATGCTGTTTCAACACTTTTATGGCTGGTCAGTTGGTGTTTTTTGTTCCTTCCATAATTGAGTTAAATTGAAAACACAGGGCCCAAAGTGTGCCACCATGCATCTACATTTGTTGTGTAATGATATTAAATTTTCCACCACATTGAAAGCATTCTGAACAATCATAATTTATCTTAAGAAAATGTATGGTCCTTCACATGGCTTTTTACGTTTTTGCTTGTACATTATGGCTAGAGTTTAACATTCACTTGCTTTGGATTTATGTCAAGGTTGCATGGATTTCTGAATTTCTCTCATGTTGTAGAATGTTCTATTGGCTTGTACAGATTGTATCTTTCATATAATGATCTGAAACTGGTCGGAGAAGTTAGTGATGGGTATCTACTTTCATTTGCAATTGGTCTCATTAATTTTCATTGAGATTTGTAAAAGTTATGACATTTTTGGTATAGGCTGTCCTGAATGACTGACTTTTCCTGTAACAGTCCGAAAGAAACACATGGTACGGATTGGTAAGGTACAATAATAATCTGAAACCAATGGCAAAAGATGGAGAAATGAGTCTAGTTTCATTTTCTTTTTGTTTGATCCAATTTCATTAAGTTTTGAATGAGTTATGACATTTTTGATGAGTGAATGTCTGTGATAAAACTAGGGCTTCCAGAAAGCATTAAGAAAACTATATCTTTGTATTGTGTCATCCAAAAAGGCTCAAACTTGGTGAGAATCTTCTTTACGTTACTGCACAAGGTTCCTACAAAGGAATTTGCATTATTTGATCATTTCGGAAAGATATGTAGGTTTTTGTCTGTCTTCTGATATTGCCATAACCCTTGGTGAAATGAGGGTTTAACAAAATAATGCATTGTTGAGTTGTTTGATGTAATGATCATTTGTATGCCATCAATATGCATGGTGAGAGGCCATGATCAGGTCAATATTGTATGTTCTTGGTGAAGTTTGAATAACATATGTCAAATAGACCAAAGAAGCAATGTATCTAAGTGGTGTAAAATGGAATGCACCTTGAATATATTTAAGTAGAAGTTGTATGTTGATTGATGTTAGCCCTTCCTCTGCATCACCCTCCTCTCCCCACCCCTTCATATACCCCTTGACTGAGGCTTGTTTGCATCTTGTTATTTTACATCTCCTGCACTCTCTCACATCCTAATGATGGATCAGAGAGTGTGATCCGAAACATTGATGTCAAAAATAAATACACAATCAAAGCCAAAAGCTACTGGATTGAACTTAAATGGATTGTGTAAATCTAATAAATATAATTTATTGATATTCTTAGATAGAGTCTGGACTGCATGGCAACTAGTGCCTAGGTACGTTTAGATCTCCTTGCTTGGAGAGAGAGATGTCGTGGATAACAATATTCTTAACAAAAACCTAGTCCACTTGTATTCTCTTGCACAAGAGAGCCTTGATGTGTAAAGAACCATAGTGGGTTTGCAAGAAAGATTAATATTGGTCTGCTAAAGTTTGATTAAACTCCCTTGGATGGGAAATGATATTACCCTTATGTCTCAACTAGACAAAAAGTTTTCTCTTTAGGAATTCCAAGTGTATCTACCTTGATAAAAACCATGTAAAGAGAAAAGTTGTGCCTTCAATCCCATTTGGAAGCAGGTATGTAGATAGTCCTTGGGCAAAGGACGCCCCTGTGATATCAAGTCCATAAAGGAAGGGTTTAGTGGGGGATAACTCCAAGGTTTGGAGTTGTTCCTAACTTGTTTGACCTTGCCTATTCAGTGCAGTTCAATTGAAGGCTGAAATGGGTATTAGATGGTTATGAATGAGTTAAGAAACACTGATAACTTGTATTTAATACATAAATGCTTTTGAATAGTAAGTTGAATAAGTAAATGGGTTCGACTACTTTATAGTCAATATTTGTATATGTGTACATGTTAAATAGAGACCATCTCGTGTTGGTTCAATGTGATTCTTATGCATTTGTAAAAATTCAACTCTGGACCTATAAGACTATGTATAGGCTCTTGAATCGATTGATTGTGACATACTTGTCCATGTCCACTTTATCAATAGTATGAACCATGTTATGAATGATCCCCACAAGCGTGAACCTCCAAGGTATTTGAGCAATGACATGTAGTCATTGGACCGTGCCAATGATCAATGCCTAGGCTACTGCTGAAATGATAATTGATTGTTGTTGTATATAAAATGAAGGAGATGAATACTCCTTATATAAGTGATTACAAGATCTTTCCAAAAAGGAAACAATCAAGAACTAAAGATAGAATTGAAAGTTACTAAACTAACTAGAACTAACTAAATAGCTTATTTAGCTTAAATGACCATTATAAACTAAATATTACAATATTTTAATACCCTCCCTTAATGGTCACTCTACTAACTACCCCATAGAAGACTCGACATAATATGCAAGTCATTTCGCCATAAATGCATAGAAAGTTGACTCCTCTTCAAAACACTTTGCAACATGAGCCTGCTCTTTAGACCCTCCCTAGTTGAACTTCCGATCAGCCAACCACTTTCTACAAAACTTCTGGACATGACCAAGTTTACCACAACAATGACATGTAATAGGTTTTAGATTCTTTGAAGAATCTTCGCTTTGTCCTTTTTGCTGAGTGGACTTGCCTTTGCCTTTGCCTTTGTCCTTGGCAATAGATGCCTGCTAAACACTGGCGATCTCCCTACTGCTACCAAATTATTGTTTCCACTTGGCTTGTTGCAAGAGCTTATTGCACAAGTCATCAAACTTCAAGTCAACATTAGTGGAAGTAATGTTGAGAGTTTCGATGAAGTACTCATAGGATCGTGGTAAGCTTTTCAACGTGATAACTACCATATCCTCTTCTTCCATCTTACAACCAATGGCCTCCAACTGATCGCAAATGTCTTTGATTTCAATGAAATGATCCTACAAAGATATCTTATCATTCATGATTATCGAGAACGACATATTCTTAAGCAAGAAAGCTCTACCTTTATATGCAAATCCTTCAGGTGACCCCAAATCTCTATAGCAGTCTTGTCTGACGACATTTCTAGAAGCATATCATAAAGACAAATAACTTAAGTAGCATAACCACCTCTCAATTACGCTCATCAAACTTGTCCTAGTCTTTTCCCGCCACTATGAAAAGTAGTTTTACCTAGAACAATCTGATCTACACATCAATACTTGAAAATAGTGAGCATCCTCTACTTCCGGGTATTGTAGTTCTTGTCGTTAAACCTCTGAGTGTCTTCCAACATGATGATGGGTAACAAAGCCATTCCTCCTACTATCCAGAGACATAAAAACCAAGATCAACTTCTGAAAAACTTCAATTTTTGTTGATAAAAATTTGGCAAAAAACTTTGAAACCAAGATTTTGCCAAAAAATGTCAAAAGAAACTGCTACAAGCCAACACCACGATTTCGTGTAAAATTTGTAAAATTCTAGATGTGACTAATTTTGCGAAAAAATCATAAAAACCCACATTAAGTACTCATAATTTTTAGGAAGAAATTGTCAAAACCCTGGATGTTTAAAAAATCCACGATTTTTGTTCTAAAATATCTGAAAAAAAAAATAGAAAACCACAATTTTAAAGGAAAAATCATGAAAAAACCGTTCGCAAATTTTAGGAAAAAGTCATGGAAAAACCCGCCAATTTTTTCTAGAAAAATGATGAAAACCCCCAAAAAAATACGCTTTTCAAGAAAATCATGCAAAAAATTTAAAAAACCTTGAAAAACTTTGATTTTATAAAAAAATAGGTAAAAAACCTTTGATTTTATTTAAAAATCAGTAAAAAGCTCTTCTAAAATTTTTTAAGAAATTTCTAGGATAACTCGCAATTTTTCATAAAAAAAATGTTAAGAACTTCTGGAAATAAATTCCAGGTATTGACTTCACAAATTTTGGAAAATTTGCAAAACACTAACCTATCGCTCTCATACCATGAAATGATAATTGATTGTTGTTGTATATAAAATGAAGGAGAGGAACACCCCTTATATAAGCGATTACAAGATCTTTCCATAAAGAAAGGATCGAGAATTAGTAAACTAATTAATTGGCTTACTGAAATAGAAAGTTGCTTACTAAACTCAATAAACAACTTAAATAACTTAAATGACCATTATAAGCTAAATATTACAATATTTTAATAACTACAAGGGATTAGTGGACATTCATTTGGTTTGCAAAGGAGAACGGTTGTGTAGGCAGTTACCGTACCGTGTAGGTAACGCTAAGTGTAGCTAATTGTTGAATCAAGAGAATTAGCAAGCAGTCGGCTATAGCATGTGGTGATCAATGCCAAGTATTACCCACGTTGTGAAGAAGATAGTTAACAATATCGAAAACAATATCACTATATTCATAGGGTGGTATCTCGGAAGCTACTTCCTAGGTGGATAGTCTTGTAACCAATGACCTATAAGTGAATGACATTGGAATCCATGTGGTATGGAATACATCAAACCTCCTTCACAATCATTTGATGGTGTCACAAGTAGTATGGGATGCTTGTTGTCATCACCACTAGTGAAAAAGATCAAGGAAATGGATGGCACCCATGGTCTAAGGCGCATTGCACCAACATTCCTTTTCCATCTAGGATACACTATGGCTAGGTGTTAATCACTCTTTTTGGATGTGTCAATCACTACTGTGCATATGTTAGTCATTTACTAATTACTTGTGCAAATGGCCTTGAGTTTTGTGCACATTGTAATTGATGCCTTTGCCAATGATGACATTAAGTATATGGATTGCTTGATTAAAGTTACAAATGGCAATAGATTGAGAAAATGATGGGACCCACAAAGTAGAATGGGATGCACCGACATTACTTTTTTAAGTGAGATCTGCTCACAAGCTTATGTGATTGTGAATCAAGTAGTGCGATGATACATGTAGTAGGTTGCATTTATATCCACTTTACCGATTGTTCTTTATGTGAGCATGTGATGTATTGTGTGGATCATTCACACTAGTTATATGATGTGTGCTTGAGCTAGTCATTGTTGTACTTGTGAGGTACATATGAACCAATCACTATTGTAATTGTGATGTGTGTATGAGACAATCACTATTAGCCTTGTGCAGTGGGTATAAGCTAATCACTATTGTACTTGTGATTCGTGTATGAGCTAGTCACCTTGTATATATGTGATTTATGCTCGAGATAGTCACTATGTGAACTTGAAATTATGAAATGATTGGACCCTTATGTGAATTTGTGTGTTTGTACATTATCATGTTGTATGGGACAAACACTTTATGGTAAATTATCAATCTAAATTGGACTGAATTTGAAAGCTTATGCTTAATTAACAGTCATGAGTTTAAAGCAAGATTAGAAGATCTCATACGAGAGGAGAGGATGATCTCCCTATAACATTGGAGCATGAACTTCAAAGCCTCAGATTTTGCAAAGGGGAGATGTAGGCAAGGTCATCACAAATGAACCCTCGAGGTTTAGGTTTGAATCTAGTGATGAACCTAACCTTGGGAGCTTACCACTTTCATGTGCACACGTATAAGCAATGACATTGAGTTGGCGCTGCCATGGTGAATGGAGAAGTTATGAAGTTGACACTTCTAAGCTATGGATTAGTCAATTAAGTTGGTTATCATTGGGAAGTAAATAAAATAATAAACTGTAGTGATCAAGGGGCAGATTTTACAAATATACCAAAAATCTTGGCTGTAAGCAAAAATTAAATGTAGTTTAGAACTATAATATCACATTTAAACATTTGCCTGAAACTATAATAATGTTCACTGTACACTTGTATTTGTCTCCAATATTTCAATTCAAGAATTAGTACCAACCTCCTACTCACGCTAATGATATAAATTAATATCAATTGGGCAATGGCATTTCAAGTATTATTTATCACCATATGGTGTGTTAAACTAATGTGTTCAACAAGTAGTGAACATAAGAATTTATGTAGCTACCCGTCAGTTATATCATTTTTTCCTCAGAAATTGACTGTCATGCCTATTCATCCATGAACCTGTTACTTTTTTAAGCCAATGGAGTTCCCAAAACACAATCACCTATCAATTTTTGCCAGAATTAGAGAGGTTTAAGTAGAATAACATACTTCAAGCACTCAAACTCAATTGCTACAATGAGATCTGTGAACACAAAAGACAAGTAATAGGAAATATATCTTCAAGCTAGTAGCGAAATTCCTACCCAAAAAATTAATATGAAATAATTTCACACTGGAATATTTAATTTGCCAGTAGAAGATTTTGTTTTATCCTTAATCCAAACAAATGACTACCACAAAGTAGGACTGAGGCTGCAACATTCCTCAATAGTAAAGTACATGCCTGCTGTTGCACAGAAAAGAGCACCTAACCTGTGCATTAATAAAATCCATCTTACCAGGGAGAGGTTGAACAACACTCCGTACATGATGCAATGTATCTCCTACTCGAGCTTCTGTTGTCGAGCGCATACCACTGATAATGTACCCCACCTGACCTGTCAAAAGCATCCCTGTAGGTGTAAGTTCAGGATGCAAAATACCAACATCCATTGCTTCATAGCTCTGCCCAGTTGCAGTTGATGCTATCTTATCTCCCTTTCTTAGAGCACCGTCAATAACTGCAACATGGCAAATAACTCCCCTGTACTCGTCAAAATAAGAATCCAATAAAAGCATTCGCAGAGGTGAGCAAACTAGCCCTTTTGGGGGAGGGATACGTTCGATCACAGCAGGAAGAACCTGCTGAAGACCTTCACCAGTTTTAGCCGAAGTTAAGAGAGCCTCTTGAGGATCAAGGTCAAACATTGATTGCAACTGAGCTTTAACATTATCAGGATCTGCAGTTGGCTGATCAATTTTATTTATGACTGGAATGATAGCAAGGTTGGCTTCAAATGCAAGATAGAAATTGGCAACTGTCTGTGCTTGAACACCTTGAGCAGCATCAACCACCAAAAGGACTCCCTGACATGCAGCGAGGGATCTTGATACTTCATAGTTAAAATCCACATGTCCAGGTGTATCAATCAGACTAAGTAAAAAATTTTGAGATGGTGTTGACACAATCCCAGTGTTGTCATTTGAACTACAGTTGAGGAACATTGTTGCTGTTTGGGCTTTCACTGTTATTCCTCTTTCCCTCTCCACCTAATACACAAAAATGAAAATTCTGCATTATAAAACTAATTGACCATTGTGAAACAACTACAAACTATACACAAATGGATAAACACAACAGGCAACAATGTCGAAAACATTCAATAGCATATGTTAGGAAGAACACAAATTGTTTGTACAATAGGGCAAACACAATGCAGGGAAAGCAAAATATCAAAATAAAAGGAAGAAACGTGAGAAAAGAAAGTGTATTGCTCATTGAAATGATATATATCTTTTACACATCATGTTGATATCTATAAGTGATATTTATTTGATTGATTCAAAAAGACTAAAATATTCCTACAAGGTTTTAATCATCCACCTATACCAGATTACTCATCAATAAAAACAGTTTGTCAGTCTACATAAGTAAGTTTATCCAATGGTGCTACACAGATCACTCTGGACAGTCATATTTTCAAATAATTTCCTTAACTACCATTTTCTCGTGTTAAGAAAACATCAGCTGCGCCATCATTTTCTACTTGTATCAAATCAGTGACAGACAAACCACTGTGTCCATAACATTGTCTGCAACACCTCTGTCCATCCAACCATTGTAAAACTTGTTTTAACATATAGCAATCTACCCAAANTACACCCCCCCCCCCCATCCTCTCATTTTCGTACAACTAGTTTGAATATTAACACACTTGCAAATATATGGAATCTTGCAAAATTGTAGTCTAACCCCATTTTAAGCCTCCTTGCATCCACGTCCCATAAAGGCATAAACTGTCCACTCTATCATCACACTGATATTTATACAGTCTAAGCAATTTGTGTGATGAGCTTAAAAGATCTCATTTTAATCTCTAGTGAAAATTCTATTGCATTAACCCCAACCATTGGAAACACAGACTGTATTAACAATGTCACAAATTACTGTGTTAATTTTCTCCTTTCTCAATCACAGTTTTGCCCTAAATTTTTCTGTAACTTAATTTCCTCCTTAGTCCTTGCTGCAAGCCAAAAAAAATTGACTGTAGAAGACTGGTATCACACTTATCCAAGTCCTTACCCTGGACTGGTATCAAACTTATCCAAGTCCTTACCCTGCCTCACAATCTAAACCATGAGTCGCTTCAACCTAAAAAATCTTTCCTACTGATGGCAAAATTTTGTTGCATTATAATCAATAAATGTCCAAAAATCATAGAAACGAGACTCGAACTCAGCGCGGACTCTGCAAGGCTGACCCGACTCAAGACTCGGCAAAAAATCGACAAGATTTGGCAGGACTCGGTAGAAACTAGGCAAAATACCAGTTTTTAATGAGCATCGCGTAGAACAAGTTCCTGTAGAGTCCCAGGCCCCTGGGACTCGGCCAGGGACTCGCCAGGACTCAGAGAGTCCTCGAGAGTCCTGGAACTATGCCAAAAATAGATTTGGAAAACAAAAAATTCAACGAAGATATTAATCCATGGGAATCCCCAATTTATTTACATAGATCCAAACAAAAAGAAATGGAGAGGCAATTTAACATGGCAAGCAAAAATATAACTTAACTCTCAAAACTGCTTACTAAAGTTATCATAACATAAATTAGAGCATCAATTCTAAAAGCCAAAAGACCATAAATAGGAAGGAAATATCCGTATTTAAGAATATAAAATTTGTTGTTTTTTTTATAAACAATAAATGAACATGGAACTCTGAAAGGTATAGTCTATAATTATCTACGTAATAAATCATGAGAGTAGTTCCAAAATAAATAACTAAATCCAACTATAAGTTCTGCATGAATATGCCCAAAATGGAAATCAGTGATATGCCGAATAGTAAATTCCTCACTCTTGCATGCAAACTTTTATCATCAAAAAGATTTGTTTTATCATCTCGAGACAACACGGCTCCAACCCACTCCTTACAGACATTCTTTAATAGACTAGCACATAATTTTCATGAGAATACTGATGCAACCAACCTCATGCAAGGCCCAATCAAAAGTTCAACTGTAATTTGTCAAGCTGATGAATGGGCTGCACTTGATGAAAGGACTCAAAATAGAAACCTACAATCCCAATGAAAATGTTATTATATATTCAAGATAATTGACAACAGAAAGGAAAAAGATTTTTTGTATTCAATTAAACAGGAGTATTAAAAAAATATTATTTTGAAACAATTTCCTTACCCCGCAAGATTGGAAGAGATTTGTTGGCAAGAAGAATCGATCCATAGTTACACAAGGCACGGTTGCAAGGGCAGTTGTGGTCAGAGCCCAAAAGAAATCCAGCAATGAACATATTTTTGAAAGTATGTATGCAGATTTTCTTCCAAAGATTGTCATTATCCATCATCTAAAACCCTAATAAAAGGTCAATTCTCTACTTGATGTGGTTGCTTCTCTTGAAAAAACTATTCTCAGAAACCTACAATCCCAATGAGATAACTGTTGAATATCCACTAAAATCAGTCACAAAAGGGAGGAAAAGGCTCATACTGTTATTCAAATTTTTTTACCATACAACACATGCCGAGAGCTGCAAGATACGGGTAAAATAGATGAATAGGAGGCTACATAAAGCATGAGCATCATGCAGATGTGTATGAGTCTGAAATTTTGAACTCCGGAATTTAGCACTACTTACATTTTCAAATATTTGTAAGTAAACAAAAAAAAATGTCACCCCCAAACATATTCATATTATTAATTATTATTGTATTGCTTATCAACATTTATGATTATTACTATGACATTTAACAGTTAACTAATGGTTGATTGTAAACAAACTTAAATCATTTAGAATCAAATCATACTTTATTGTATAAAATGTAACTGGTATGACTCATCACATGATAAAACTTAAAAGCTTTCAATTAAACACATTTATGTATGGATGTAGTTTCAGTTAGGTTTTTGATGTAATGCATCTTGACGTGAGTTTTATCATGATGGGGTGCTAATCAGTGTTGAAAGACTTGCCAGGTAATCAGCGAATCTCTCCATTCCAAGTCCAAGCAGGCCCAAATGAGTGCTGCCAATTTGTTTTGCCAGAATCAGTGAGGTTAGCCAAGTATGGCAAAATATGGGCCAATTTTTTTCAATATGTCATGTTCTTCATCAAGTATGTATGCATGTATGTAAGTAAGCATGTATGTATGTATGTATGTAAGTAAGCATGTATGTATGTAAGCATGTATGTATGTATGTAAGTAAGCATGTATGTATGTATATATGTATGTATATATGTATGTATGTATGTATGCATGCATGGATGTATGTATGTATGTATGTTTGTATGTATGCATGCATGTATGTATGTATTGATTTTCTAAAATTGTGAATTCAGAACTGTTGTGAAGTCTTTCACACATCGCCCCAATTCTTGGGGACCCCCTAAATTTTTTGGAGTTGAGCTTGAAGGTGTTTGTAGCAAATTGGTGGAATCCAACTTTGAAGATGTTTAAAGAAATGTTTGGAAAACTGTGATGGTGCTGGACTGAGGTTGGCATGGCTGTCCAGCTCTCTCTCTGCTTTCCACCAGCACCCTGATGACTGATCTTTCCCTCAACTTGGAGGTCAAGAGGCATGGAAGTGAATAGATGGAGTGAAGACAAGTTAAGATATCTGCATTTGAATGAGAACAAGCTTGGCAATGAAGGGTAACTTTAGTGTTTTATGGTGATGGCCCTGTCCATGGGGATGGCGGATTCCGCCACCACCTTGGACACCCTGTCCATCCCACCATGGAATTCCACCCAGCTATAAGGTCCCCAAACTTAGGCATGTGCTGTGAGAAGAAGATTTGAAAGGGAATTTGATGAAGTTTGAGATAGTTTGATGAAGGTGTGTGATGAAGTTGTGAGTCCATGACATGGACCATGTCCAAGGTGGTGGCGGATTCCGCCACCCCCTTGGACACCATGTCCATGACCCCATTGTTTTCCGCCATGCCCTTAGAACTGGTCTCTTCTCCTATATAACTGGTGGATTGATGCTGAGAGTTAGTGAAGATGTTTTGAGGAGTTGGAAAGATGTTGGAGGGGCAGCAAGGTAAAGTTTAACATTC
>MU224577.1:2416428-2435935 GCA_018584345.1 Thuja plicata
CCTTGAATCATTGCATCTATGGAGGTAGCGCCGCTGGCAAGCTTTCATTAGGTTTGATCCCTGTCCATTTGCTAATTTCTTCATCCATAGGAGTAGTAGTAAAGCAGTGAGTAGCTTAGTAGTGAGAATTTGATGAGTGAAGTTGGAAGTGATATAAATTAAGGAGAAGGGATCAATTGAATATACATTGAAAAGCTAAGTCCCATCACCGTCATAGCTAGAATCTGATATCCTTGAAGGAACAACGTAAGCCCGCCGACGTGATTACCAGCAAATCACATCATTATAACTGAGTTAGGATCCACAGGTGTAAGGAACCTTGGAGTTTTTCTCATGTCCTTCATGAGTAATTACTTTTCAAGAGAGGGTTGAGTGTTTGATATCCTGTATCAGGTATTCAATTCCTATATGTTATGTAGTGGTACAAAACTCGCATCAACAAGAACCAACATTTTGCCAAGTACGTTAAAATTCAGCCAACCAAATATGTGCCAAGTCTGATTTTAGTAAAACTTGTACTGATCCCTTCTCATATGTGTGTGACAGGAACATGTGGAAGGACGAGCAAGAGTATCATATGGGAGAAGGCATCATAGCGAAGAAAAACGAAAAGAGCAAAATTGAGGAAAGGACGATGTTGCATGTGAGTTTTATCATGATGAGGTGCTAATCAGTGTTGAAAGACTTGCCAGGTAATCAGCAAATCTCCCCATTCCAAGTCCAAGCAGGCCTAAATGAGTGCTGCCAATTTGTTTTGCCGGAATCAGTGAAATTAGCCAAGTATGGCAAAATATGGACCAATATTTTCAATATGTCATGTTCTTCATTAAGTATGTATGTATGTATGTATGTATGTATGTATGCATGCATGCATGGATGTATGTATGTATGTATGTATGTATATATTGATTGATTTTCTAAAATTGTGAATTAGTACCAACATTTTGCCAAGTACGTTAAAATTCAGCCAACCAAATATGTGCCAAGTCTGATATTAGTAAAACTTGTACTGATCCCTTTCTCACATGTGTGTGACAGGAACATGTGGAAAGATGAGCGAGAGTATCATATGGGAGAAGGCATCACAGTGAAGAACAGCAGAAAGAGCAAAATTGAGGAAAGGACGATGTTGCATGCATCACATATGCACCTCACGTGTTTGATGAATGTTGCATGGATGTTTCTTTTGGTTTCAAATAACCTGTATATAACTTGTTTGTGTATACCATAGTTGTTTGGTGTGCTTGCATTTAGAAGGTGGGTCATAACATTTATTAAGCTATTTTGAGTAGTGACCCTAGATAAATCATAATTTCTGTTTAAATTGGAACTTTATAAAAGGGGACAAATTTGATTGTCAATATGCAAGATTCAAGAGAACAAAAGGGATAGCAATGATAAAAAGGAATAATATTATGTAGGTTTTAAAAGTCTTATTCTAATATGTTGATTGACCATACATAGTCAATAATATTTGAGTGGTGTTTATGTGGAAGAATCAAATGAAATATAGAGTTTATCAAAAGTTTGTGAATAGGGCATCACTACACCCTACTTCAGCTGTTTGCAGATTATGCTTCAGTCCCCTGTGAGCATACTATGATTCAAAACATCCAAACTTATCTGTCTTTGTTCAAAATCAATAGGTGGCTCTTCAAGATTTTCATTCAATTCTTATAGGAGTTGATATACTTAGAGCCACTTAGGGCTGGCACTGTTTTTATGAGTACGTAAAGACATGACCCTACTCTCATCAAATGTCATTTTTAGAGGAAGAGTTAGCTTTAGCTTCTCTACAGGGTTTGATTCAAACATAGTTGGCAATTGGTGGCAATTGATCTAGAAAAATGAAGAGATTATCTTATTTTAGACACACATACAATGTTTACTTCCAGCAGAGTACAGCAAAGAAATGAGTTTAATAAGTTTGGGCAAGTCTTAAAAATGATTCTGATGTCAATTCTCCTTTATTGAATACAATAAAATTTCAGGTTTGATATTAAGTTTGTACGAATCTGACCCTAGCACTTACTTATGTGCTTTGGGCTCTACTAGAATTGAGAAACCTTAGTAAAGATCCACAAGCCCCTAACAAGGCCCTAGTAGGTTATGTGTGCGTGCATGTGTGCATGTGTGTGTAGAAATTAACTATTAATTGATTATTAATATATATGTATATATTATATTTGAGCGATTCATAAAGTGATATTAATTGACTATTATTTGAGCAATTCATTTTATATTTTTATTTTTATTTTATTATTATTAATTTTTATATTTTATTAATAATATTTACAAATCAGACGGGACATCACATAGATGAAATAGAATCAGATATAATTTATCATGAAGCATTTAATATTATGCTTGGGAGTCCATATTTGTATTTCTAAGATACTATATTCATAACAGGGCAAACAAGTATCAATGAGTCAAGGATGGAATCAAATATATTCTTAAGGGATGCCAAAGTAAGGCTTGGATTGGCATAGTTCCAATCAAGCACTTAGATTCATACAAGAAACCAAGAAATTTTGCCTTTTTCTTTTGAAAGATAAACAAGAAGAGGGAGTTGGGATTTCTTTAACGTCTCATATCTGCAAGAAGACTAAGAGATAAGAAGAATTATTGGAAACATTTAAGGAGCTATACCATGAACCTAAGGGGCTGTCTCCTAAGAGAGAGGTCCAGCATTAGATTCATCTACTTCTTGAATATTCTCTACTTAAAATAAGATTGTATATGAAATCATTGATGGAGAGTAATGAAATAAAGTAGTTTCAAGAGCCATTAGAACAGGGGGTAATATGTCCCAGCAATTCACCGTGTGGATCAACCACAGTCATGGTAAGGAAGGACAGCTCTTGGAGAATGTGCATAGATTACCATGCTCTCAACAAGATGGATTATCAAGATCACTATCAAAAAACAATATCCTATCCCAAGGATGAATGACCTGCTAGAGCAATTGCAACATGCTAGATATTTTACAGAGTTATCTCTAAAATAAGGCTACCATCAAGTAAGAATGGAGGATGCATGCAAAATCACTTTCAAGACCAGACAAGGATTGTATGAATGGCTCGTGCTTCCTTTTGGTTTATGTAATGCATCAGCTACATTTATGCATGTGGTGAATAAAGGTTTGAGGAAGTTCATAGATACATGTGTTATAGCATATCTATAGATGACACATTGATCTTTAGTGCAACATGGGAGAAGTACTTGATGCATTTCAGACAGGTTTTCGAAGCATTTAAAAAAATAAAACAAATTGTGCAATTTAGAGAAATGTGTGCTTGTGTCATGACCCCGTCTACAGATGAACTAATTAGCAAATGAATTTAGAGAATTGTTTTCTCCCTCATAGTATCATGCCAATAAATTCCTCTCATTCCATGATATAAGTGGAGTTATCTCGGGATCACTTCATATGGTCAGTGTCTAACATGTAGCGATTGGCAAACTCCCAAGTTTTACTTATATTTGGTTTCGTGAACGACCTGCTAGAGCAATTGCAACATGCTAAATATTTTACAGAGTTATATCTAAAATAAGGCTACCATCAAGTAAGAATGCAGGATGCATGCAAAATCACTTTCAAGACCAGACAAGGATTGTATGAATGGCTCGTGCTTCCTTTTGGTTTATGTAATGCATCAGCTACATTTATGCATGCGGTGAATAAAGGTTTGAGGAAGTTCGTAGATACATGTGTTATAGCATATCTATAGATGACACATTGATCTTTAGTGCAACATGGGAGAAGTACTTGACGCATTTCAGACAGGTTTTCGAAGCATTTAAAAAAATAAAACAAATTGTGCAATTTAGAGAAATGTGTGCTTGTGTCATGACCCCGTCTACAGATGAACTAATTAGCAAATGAATTTAGAGAATTGCTTTCCTCTGTACCCTAATAGTGCCAAGGAAAGATACTGATTCCATCTAATATGCAGTGATTTATATACTAATGTGCAGTGACAGTGTGTAAGAAAATAATCAATTCTCATTGAAGTCTATAGCAGCAATCGATAAATGCAAGACAAATATCTGGAACAAAGATCGGACATGATTATAAGTCTGCCGACTAAACGATAAGGACTGATTGTCAATAACATTAAGTGATCAATGGGAACAGCAGCAACTTAGAACGATGGATAGTCTAATTGGTAATTACGTAAGATCAAATTGATAATGACTATCGATGGTCAACTAATACATGTCTGATAGAATGGCACGCTAAATGATGATTAGATCTAATCAAAGGCAAACCCATCGGTATGGCTAACAGCAGTTGTTATAAGTGACAAGCATTCCTAACCAATGATTAGATGGTCGACGTTATATAATGATTATGTTATGAAGAGGCATAATAGTAATCAGTGATTATGCATGGAGAATAAACTGATCTGGGTTATGCAGTTATGAAAAGGCACAATCTTAAGAGACACATCCCACTAATGACATCCTTCCCAATCGGGCAAGGTATATAGATGGATGGACAAACATCCCCAAAGTGGCATCATCAGCAGAGAAGAAAAGAAGACACTAAGAACAGATTTTTATTAAATTTACAGAACAGTGATTCATTGGCACGAGTATCGCATGATATGAAATTGTATAATAAGTGTTTACTGACTGTTCTGTATTTAGATTTTGTATGCATTTCAGTGATATGATATTATGTAGATATACATAATTATATATATACATCTGTACACCAGTGGTTTAATATGCATTTCTCAGATAGCTCATAAATGCTGTAATATAGAATCTATGTGTGAAATATTATGTATGTTTTCTGTCTGCTATAACTAGCCATGGTAAGGGAATGAGGAGGTCACGGGAGGAAGAAAGGCGATGAGGTCACTTTCTAAGCACGCCATGTTAATGTTTTGGTAGCAGCAAGAGACATCAACCATACCTGCGATGGGCATCTTATTTCCTTTGTTGATGATTCTGGTGTTCTCAAGCTTTCTCAGAATGGATATGCTGTGCTGGACTTGTTTTTCCTTCCTTGGTTCGTTCGCTTGTGTTGCTCGTCTTCTACCTTTCTCAATTTTCTTCTCTGCTATGTTTTCCGACTTTGTGGTTATGACTCATCGGCTGTTGTTTCATCATTTCTAATGCATATGCTATCATGAGTGCATATTCTCTTCTATGGTCTTCATATTAGAGACTTTGTATATATTTGAAGGTGAACCGACTTCTTTACATAACCGTCACCACCTAGTTTAATGGAAATGGTGTGCAAGTTCATCGAGTTGTAAACTCTAAGTGCGATTACCGTTCATGTGACAACGGCCCTCTTTCATCATCGGTTACTATTGTAGTTATATATTCCTTCTTCAGATCGGGAGTCTGATGAGATGGCATCATGTTTCATTCTTAATTGTCGGGTGTATGTGTTCCGCACGAGCCTTGCGTCTTGTGAGGATACGAAGCGACATAGCATCATAACTGTCGTTGATTCATTCAAATATATTGTGTGCTACCTGTTGAGTGTCGGGATATAAACATTTCGATGCAGCATGTATTATTGTATTCTTATTCAGCAAGTGTGGTGATTGTTTTGGAAATTCAGGGTGTTTGTGTTATTAGTGTAGGTGTAAAGAAAGATTTTTCTGTGACTGTAAAAAGAAAGTTTTCTGCACAGTGATTATTTACTACAGTGAGCATCGTGTGTGTCCCACACATTTATTCGATGCATGATCTGGGTACGATGACTTCAGTGTGTTTATCTTTTCTTTGTCTTGGGTATCTGCGAGATACATAAACTCTAGTATGTTTTGTAATTGCTAAGTAGGTGTTGATCGAACTGTTATAAGGCATATTACTTGATTGTTAAGAGTTAACAATCACTGGTTATACAATATCCTGATCAGCTTGAGAACATTGCATTCAGAGTTTTGAGCTTTCAATAAAGGATCATTTTTTGGTGTGGCTAGGTTTTTCGCCCTCAAGTGGAGGGTTTTCCCAGGGTAAATCATTGTGCCATCTGCTCTTGTGTGTATTGTGTTTCAGATTTTTGTTTCTCTGCCTTTCTAGTTCAAAATTTAACATGGTATCAGAGCGGGTCTAAGGAAACGGTCCAGAACCAGAATTTTTTAAGCTTTGAATTATTCTTTGCTCCTTTTCTAGTTTGCTTGTTTCAGCTTCCAACAATGGTGAATGGACTCAAAGTTGAAGACAAGCAGGATGGTGCATCCAACTTTACTTCATGGAAATTCAAAGTCGTAATTGCACTTGAAGAGAATGAGCTTCTCAACTACGTGAAGTCTGATGTAGCTGAACCTTTTGATGGCACTGAGAAAGCTCAATGGAGAAAGAACAATATCATGGCAAGAAAGATATTGATTGACTCTGTTAAGGATCAGCTGGTACCTATTATATCCAAGATGAATTCAGCTAAAGAGATGTTTGACAATCTTCAAAGTTTGTATGAAATCAACAACACTAGCAGAGCTCTAGCCTTGAGACGTCAACTTCTACATATTAAAATGGCTAGAGGAGAATCTATTGTATCTTTCTTCATAAAGATTACAGAATTGAAAGATCAGCTCAATGCTATTGGAGATTCAATTGAGGACAAAGACCTGGTTATGTTGGTCATGAATGGCCTTCCTCACTCTTGGGAATCTTTCATTCAAGGGATTAGTGGAAGAGATGAACTACCAAAGTTTGATTGTTTTAGAGCTGATTGTATTCGAGAGGAATGCAGATTGGAGGCAAGAGGAAATGGGTGAAAATCTCATCATAAAGAAGATCATGTCCTTGCTGCCCATACTTCTAAAAGGAAAGGAAGGAAAGGAAATTTCAAGAGGTACAGAGATAGGAATTCTGATTCGGCCCCTGAACCTAAGAAGAAGAAGGATCTCTCTAGGATTCAGTGTTTCAGATGTGACAAGTTTGATCACTTTGCTAGAGATTGTTCAACAAGACCCAAACATCAAGTTGTTGCTACAAATGTTGAAAATACTTCTCATAGAGAATCAAGTGAGAATTCAGAGGGTTTCTTATTTATATCTGCTCTTTCAAGTAATGTTCCTACTGATAGTGATACTTGGCTAATTGACACTGGAGCTTCTCGCCATATTACAGGTTACCATGAGCATCTCTCTAATCTGATAGAAAAATATACTCATTTACATGTTTTTATTGGTGATGATGCTTACTATTCTATGAAAGGTGTTGGAACTACATCTTTTCATTTAGACTCAGGAAATCCTCTTCATCTAAGCGATGTGTTGTTCGTTTCTGGAATCAAGAGAAATTTGATTTCTATTTCAGCGTTGGAAGATAAAGGATTCCAAGTTGCACTTGCTGAAGGCAAAGTTCCTGCATGGAAGAACAATAGCATTAAGGCAGCTCGTGAAATTGGTGTTTGTCATGAGACTTTATATAGACTTCCAGCTCGTCCTATTCAAGCCTTAGCACATGATTCCATGAGTACTAGTGAGTTGTGGCATAAAAGATTCACTCATCTAAATTTCAGAACTATTTCCTCCATAGAGAAGATGGTTGTTGGTCTTCCAAAGCTCAATCAAGAACATGAGGGTGTCTGCAAAGGTTGTGCTCTAGATAAGAACATTAAAAGTCCTTTTCATAATAGTGAAGTAGAGCAAAAGATATTTTAGAGCTGATTCACTCTGACTTATGTGGACGTATGTTTGTTGCTTCATTAAGCAGTTTTTGGAACTATGTGACTTTTATTGATGATTTCTCACGTAAGTCGTGGATTTATTTTCTGAAAACTAAAGAGTCTAATGAAGTATTGTCTAGATTTAAAGAGTTCAAAGCTCAAGTAGAGGATTTGTCTGATAAGAGGATTAAAGTTTTAAGGTCTTACAATAGGAGTGAATATACTTCTGGTGTCTTTCAAAATTTTTGTATTGAAGCTGGGACTAAGAGGGAGTTTTGTGTCCCTTATAATCCACAACAAAATGGAGTTGGAGAAAGAAAGAACAGGTCTATTGTTGAGGCAACAAAAGCCATGATCCATGATCAAGGCCTTCAAACCTTTCTTTGGGCAGAAGCTTACAAGACAGTTGTTTATGTTCAGAATCGTAGTCCACATCAAATTCTAGACAATATGACTCCTAAAGAAGCATTCACGCGTTTTAAACCAAAAGTTAGTCATCTCAGAATTTTTGGGTTATTTAAAGATAAAAGGTCAAAATTAGAACCTTCAGGTAAGAAGGGAATTTTTGTTGGTTACAGTGAATCTTCAAAAGCTTACAGGGTCTACACTCCGGGTCAAAAGCAGATTGAAATCAGCAGAGATGTTTCTTTTGAAGAAGATCTAGCTTGCAAAAGATCTAAAGGGACTACTATGGAAATTGTTAGAGAAAATCATAAGACTTCTCAAGATATGGATATTGCTGCCCCTGATTCCCCTTCTGAGGTTCAGAGGGAGACTCCTGAATTAGAAGATCCTATTGATCATGTTGATCCTATAGATTCCACTGCTAGACCAAGTAATGTTTCATTTGACAAGAGACCTTTGTGGGCCACACATACTATGCAAGAGGCTGAAAAATATGCAGCCCCTCGTGGTACATTCTGAGAAAGTAAGAGACCGCATAAGTTTGCAAGATATGTTGCTTTAATGAGTCATATTATTGAATCCAAGCCTTCAAGTTTTGAGGAGGCTTCAAAACAGCAAATATGGAGAGATGCCATGATGAAAGAATATCAATCCATTATCAAGAATGACGCTTGGGATATTGTTCCTAGGCCTAAAGGTAAATTTGTTGTTTCTTCTAAGTGGTTGTTCAAAATTAAGCATGTTGCTGATGGAAGTGTTGAAAAATATAAAGCAAGATTTGTAGCTAGAGGGTTTTCTCAAAAGGAAGGTATAGATTATGAGACTTTTGCTCTTGTAGCTCGGTACACTTCTATCAGAACTATCATTACTACTGTAGCAGTAAAAGGATGGAAACTACATCATATAGATGTGACGACAACATTCTTGAATGGTGTAATTGAAGAAGAGATATTTATTAAGCAGCCAGAGGGTTTTGTGATTCATGAGGAGTCACATGTATGCAGATTGAAAAAGGCTTTGTATGGCCTTAAGCAAGCTCCATTCGCATGGTATGAAAGAATTGATCATTATTTATTGAGCTTGGGCTTCCTCAAAAATGATGCAAATCAAAATCTCTATTTCAAGGTAATTGATGATAAAGCATTAATTTTAGTTCTTTATGTTGGTAATCTATTTCTTACTAGAGAGAATGTTCTCATTGCTAAATGTAAGAAAGAATTAGCTTTTGAATTCAAGATGAAAGATCCCGGTCTTATGCACTACTTCCTTGGATTAGAAGTGTAGCAAAGACCAAATGAGATTACCTGAGTCAAGGGAAATATTCAATTAACATTTTAAAGAGATTTGGTATGTTAGATAGCAAGTCTATGTCAACTCCTATGGAAGCAAATCTGAAAAAGTTACATGAGGTTACAGCCAGTTCAGATTTAGTTGATCTCACTACGTATAGGCAATTGATTGAATCATTGATGTATTTGGTCAATACTAGGCCTGATATATGTTATGTTGTTAACACTCTCAGTCAGTTCAAGTGTGAGCCTAGACAGATTCATCTTGTTGCAGCCAAACATATTTTGAGATGTGTGTGGTATAGTGGGATATGGTCTGAAATATACTTCTTGTGAAGGTCTGAACTTGCAAGGTTTTTCTGATTCAAATTGGGCAGGGTGTGTGTCTGACAGGAAGAGCACTTCTAGTTGTTGTTTCAGCTTAGGTTCAGCTATGATTTCCTAGTCCAGCATGAAACAATCATGTGTGGCTCAAAATATAGCAGAAGCTGAATATGTTGCAGCTTGTATGGCAGCACTAGAAGCAGTGCGGCTTCGAAAGCTTCTTGCAGGACTGTTTGGGCAGCCTTTGGAACCAACTATGATTCTTTGTGACAACCAAAGTTGTGTGAAGCTTTCAGTTAATCCTATCTTTCATGATAGAACCAAGTATGTGGAGATCAAGTGTCATTATTTAAGAGATTGTTCAAAGGAAAGCAGTTCAGCTCAAGTACATTTGCACGGATGAGCAAACAACTAACATTCTTGCCAAGACACTTCCTAGAGTAAAGTTTTCTTATTTTTCGAGATAAGCTTGGTATTGTGGAGAATGATGGTCTTGTTGAGAGAGAGTCTCAACTTCAATGACTCTAATTTCATGTTGTAATACATTTTTCTCTGTGATGGAGGAATTTGAGGTGAAACCCCTTGTAATGCATTTTTCTCTGTGATGGAGAAATTTGAGGTGAAAGCCCTTGTCATGCATTTTTCTCTGAGACGGAGAAATTTGAGGTGAAAACCCTTGAAATGCATTTTTCTCTAAGATTGAGAAATTTGAGGTAAAAGCCCTTGTTGCTCTTTCCACTCGTGGGAGTAGCCATAGTGGATGTCATGTTGAGAGACTCCATGACAACATCACGTTGAGTGACTCCGTGATGTGAGCTTATGTTTATTTCACACATGGAAGTAGCCATGGTGAACATCATGTTGAGTGAATCCATGATGCTATCACATTGAGAGAATCCGTGATAAAGTTTTATTATTAACACATATGGGTGTAGCCATTGTGTTTGTCATGTTGAGAGACTCTATGACATGGAAATCTGCAAATGATATCTCCTTTGCTAAGAGGGAGTGTTAATGTTTTGGTGGCAGCAAGAGACATCAATCATACCTACGATGGGCATCTTATTTCCTTTGTTGATGATTCTAGTGTTCTCAAGCTTTCTCATAATGGAGATGTTGTAATGGACTGTGTTTTTCCTTCCTTGGTTCGTTCGCTTGTGTTGTTGGTCTTCTACCTTTCTTAGTTTTCTTCGATTCATTCAAGTATATCATGTGCTACCTATTGAGTGTCGGGATATAGGCATTTTCATGCAGCATGTATTATTGTATTCTCATTCAGCAGGTGCGGTGATTGTTCTGGAAATCCAGGGTGTTTGTGTTGTTAGCGTAGGTGTAAAGAAAGAGTTTCACGTGACTGTAAAAAGAAAGAGTTTTACGTGACTGTAAAAAGAAAGAGTTTTCTCTACGGTGATTATTTACTACAATGAGCATCGTGTGTGTACCACAAATTTATTTGGTGCATGATCTGGGTATGATCACTTCGTTGTGTTTATCTTTTCTTTGTCTTGGGTATCTATGAGATACATAAATTCTAGTATGTTTTGTAATTGCTAAGTAGGTGTTGATCGAACTGTCATAAGGCATACTACTTGATTGTTAAGAGTTAACAATCACAAGTTATACTATATTTTGATCAGCTTGAGAACATTACATTCAGAGTTTTGAGCTTTCAATAAAGGATCATTTTTTGGTGTAGTTCGGTTTTTCACCCTCAAGGGGAGGGTTTTCCCAGGATAAATCATTGTGTCATCTGTTCTTGTGTATATTGTGTTTCAAATTTTTGTTTCTCTACCTTTCTAGTTCAAAATTTAACACGCCAACTCATGCTATGTGACTAAGGAATCCCATGGGGAAAAGGGGGGACAAGGGGAATGCCTTTGGGCTTAGGAAGGAGGAATTTTCTAGACACCATGTTGTGAATGATCCTCATGACCTCTATCATGGTGAAGCAATGTATATGGATACTCCACCAGTGGAGGTGACGTAGAAGTGACAATGATGAGAAGGTGATAGGGCACCACACTAGGTACACCACCTCATTTGTATGGAAAGGGCCACATGAGGCCAGGAGGGATGGTATATCGACTCTTGGGCCTAGGGTAGGGGTCTCTAAGGCACGTCATTAAATCACCCTACCTTATCACTTCTATGATTGAGACATCTTAAAATCATATTCAAGCAATCTATTAATCTGATATATGTTTAATTCTGAACCAAGGATGACTAATTAGGAATTATGATTATAATGTTTCCTAGCTTGCAGGATCCCAACCAAAGCAAAAAGGTACCCTAAAAACCCTACTTGCTTCTATATATAGACACTATAAAGTAGGGCAAATTTTGGGTTCTCCTAATTTGGCTACATTACAGCTTGCCAAATAATCTTTGCAATATTTTGGCCATGTGGTGGGATGAGTTGAGCTGAGAGTAGATCCTGTAAAAGTTGATATTATCAAAAATTGGCCCCTTGCAAGGACTACCACAGAAACAAGGAATTCCCTAGGTGCTACACAATATATGTGTGATTTCATTCCAGCCTCCTCTTCCATAGCTACTCCTCTATATTCAGTTACCACAATGGGTAACCACTTTCATTGGAGTAGACAACACAATGAAGTTTTTGAAATATTGAAGGATAAGATTTGCAACACTCTGGTGTTGGCCTTACCTAACTTGCAACTCCCCTTTGAAGTTGAGACAGATGCTAGTGAGTTTCATAAGTGCTACACAATATATGTGTAAAGTTCATTCCAGTCTTCTCTTTCACAGCTGCCCCTCTACATTCAATTGCAGCATTGGATAAGCTCGTTCATTCGAGTAGACTATGATAAAACTTTTGAAATATTGAAGGATAAGATTTCTAATGCTCCATGTTAGCCTTGCCTAACTTGCAATTGTCTTTTCAGGCTGAGACGAGTACACCAAGACAGCCAACTTGTTACAAAGTGATAAACTGATATCCTACCATTAAAAGATATTCACTCCAACAGTGGACTATTTGTTGTGTGATAAAGAGCTTAATGCATTAGTCCAACCAATCAAGAAATGGTCACTTTTTACTCAGCAAGGAAACAGTTGTCCACACAAACCACAACCCTCTACAATACTTGTAGGCTCAAAAAAGTTGCAACAAGTGCAACATTACAAATGGCTGGCTTATAGTTTCACTTGGTATTCAAGTACAAATGTTTTGACATACATGTCTAGACCACCTATTTGAAAACCCATATCAGCTCTTACTATTATTGTACATTTAGAGCCATTCACCAAAGAAGCCTATGAAGAAGAGTATGTCAAAGACTCGTTCTTTAAAGAGTACAAACAGCTCCAAAAACAACAGTGCAAAAAAGGTGAAGATGACTTCTACCTCAAAGCAGGATTACTCTATACGCTGGCCAAAGGCATATCACCTTTTGCTTATGAGGGAGGCACATACCTCTAAAGTGGTGGCCATTTTGGCACTAGAAAAAGAGTTACCCATTTGCAAACATGTGTATTGGCCTACAATGCAAGTAGAAGCAAAATTTTACTGAAAGATGCAAGTTGTGTTGCATTTGCAAATCCAAAATGCGGAAAGAAAACATGCATATGCCTCTTCCAATGCCTACTAGATCATGCAAAAGTGTTCCCATTATTTTTGGGGTGGATTAGCAGTCAGCAAACATGATTATGATTATTTATTTGTTCTGGTGGATCAGTTCAACAAGATGTGTATGTTATCTCCATTCTAGAAAAATATAATCGAAAAGAGAAAGCAAATTTGTTCTTTAACAAAGTGTGCTTTTCTTTTGGATGTCGTATGAACACAGCTACCTCCATATTAGTATGGTCATTTACAGCCACGCAGTTGGTTGGAGCCCTATCGGCCATCCATCTTTTATTGGACACACTTAGATACTTATGCAATTAGTGATGATACCCAGTCTAGTAAGAAGCGAAGACGTCAGGTAGTTGTGTCGGAGACAGAGTCAAAGTCAGACGAGGAGGTCAACACAACAGATGGGAAGGCTAAGTCTGCAAATACCTCTTCGAGGATTAGCGATGTTAGTGGTACTTTTAGAAGAGTGAGCCGAGGGGAAGCGGCAAGCTGTACTGCGGATGATGTTTTGGCGACAGATGAGGGAGTCGAAGGTATTGCAGGCGTGGCACCATCGGGTAGTACCCCACCATCGAGTGATGCACCATCCGGTACCCCTACGCCATCGAGTGGTGTCACACCCTCGGGTATACTTGCACCAACAGGGATGAGAGTTGTGTTTGCTCCAGCTTTACTCTGGGTTGGCAGCCAGTTGGTTCCCCCTACCACTTCCAGTGCGAGTGTTGGAGCTATTCATGTGTCGGGATTTGGGTAATTGTGGGCTCACTTTGACACCTCCTAGTGCGAGTATCAACTTAAAGCAGCCATCTGTGGAGGTGGTACAGCCACAGGTTGAGACAAGTGTGGGCATAGAGCCAAAGGTTGAGTTTATGGAGCAGCCAGTAGGTCTCCAGGCAAATGTCAAGGGATGTTCGGGTAGAGATGCCGAGCAATGCGGGTGGAGAGCTCGAGGTCCTTGTGGCAAACATGGACACTTAGCTAACCTGTTTTCAGCTGGTCCCCATAGAACCTGTTAGACCTGCACCCCTTTCACCGTAGTAGTCGATGCCACATGAGATTGTTGATTTGGAGGAGGGGAGTTCTCACCTGAGCGTGTTGGAGCTCGACCCCCCCCCCAAGCGATGGGCGTACCAGGAGAGGAGACTGAGGGCAGGGTTCCTACATGCATTTAGCACAAGGTGTTTGCGACTCGTGGTGGTTAGGTGACATTGCACAGGTTTTGGCAGATGTGGAGGCAGGTGCACGGAGGATAGTAGCCTCTACTCAAGAACAAGCCCACGGGTTGGCGAATCAGGTTGTAGAGCGTTTGTTTGCTACAGGAGGTTGCACTGAGGAGTTTGCACGGTGTTTTGATTCTCGGGGATGGCCTGCTACAGAGACCCCTGCCATGATAGAGGGCTAGAGGCTTTAGGAGCCCGTGGGGGAGAGGAGGATCCACTCCTTGTTGAGGAGGGTTGAGAAAGCCTTCTGAGATGGCTATTATGAGCTTAGGAGGGCCCAGTATTTAGCATCAGGGGCTAAGGTCGAGCAGGTGGGAGCTATTGCAACACGAGAGGAGCTAGCCACTCGGCTCTGGATGATTAAGGATGAGTTAGTGCAGCTGAGGACTCAGATGGCAGCGTTGGAGGAATAGATGGCTCGTGAGAGGGCTGAGATGGTAGTAACAGAGACTCGCCTGATGGAGCAGTTGGACCAGAAAAGGGCTAACCGGGCAGTGATGGAGACTCACTTTGTTGCAACAATGGAGGAGATGGATAAGAAACATAAGGAATTTTTGGAGGCCGCATTTATGGTGAAGATCGCTCAGGAGAGACAGATGTTGGTTGAGAGGGATCTGCGGCGACGAACTAAGCAAGTTCAAGACTCGCCTTGCTGCAGCGATGGAGATGGATAAGAAACAAACGGAGGTTTTGGAGGCCACGTTTATGATGAAGGTTGCTCGAGAGAGACAAATGTTGGCTAAGAGGGATCTGCGGCGATGGACTGAACAGGTTCACTAGTTGAGGGAGCAGTTGGCAGCATCGACACCACCTCCTACGCCTTCTTCATCAGGGACACTTTTAGGCCCCCAATTCCTTGATTTTTTTTTGTATAGTTGTTTTCCCCATTTTGTTGTGTCATCCCGAGACAACTTTCTTTTGCGGGGGATGATGTTGTTGGGTTAATTAGTATTTATTAGTGTGGTTGTCAAAGGGTTGTTGTTGAGGGGTCGGCAATTTGTCAACGGTTGTCGATGGTTGGCACTCCCTCGATGCGCCTTTATATATGCATTGTACTTACCTTCAGGAATAGTGATGTTATGGTATGGTCATAATACTGTTATTGGGAATACTCTGAGATACATTGTAATAGTTCTGAGATCAATGAATATGCAGTTGTGAGTTCTCTCAAATACATTGTGTATATATTTGTTGTTATCTTTTACTTGCATACTGTTAAGTTCTGAACATAGACCCTACGGGCCCAACATGGTCTACCAAAATTGGTTATTTTGAATAAGGATGCAAATTTTGTTAGGTCCACTTTGTGTGAAAAGATGGCTACTAAATTTTAGAAGAAAGTGTCTTTCACCTACAACCAGATGGACAAAGGGAGGTTGTGAATAAGACATTGGTACAGCTTGTACATTAAAATAGTAAGATGCCAAAGGCTTGAATATTTGCCTTAAGCCAACACTCTTGCAACAAGGCAAAAGGCAATTTGTTCCTCTGTAGAGTAATTACAATCTGAGGTATGTTGGGATATCTACCAACTAATCCACTTCATGGTGTACTTGTGTGGCAGGAAGAATAAGAAGGATTGGACTTGAAAGTGACAAAACCTACAAAATTCTTTGAGCATGTCTCTAAGATTCAACTCAAGGTGAAGATGCAACTAGAGATGACTCAGTTAAAGTACAAGGAGAGACATGATCAGCATTGTGTGGAACATGGTCTCAAGGTAGGAGACAATTCATGGTTATCCCTAGGTAAATAACAGATGCAAATATAAGCCAAGAAACTAACTTTAAGGTACGGACCATCTACCATCTTAGAGATAGTTGGGGAGAACACATTCAGGTTGGTTTCCATCCTTACATGAAAATCAATACAATGGTCAATTGTGAATGCCTCCAGTTCTATGAGCCATCCTTGTTGGATGAAGGAAAAGATAAATTGATGCTAACTTCCATGGAAAAACGAGTTTATGATAAGAGATCAATACTTCCTCACAATGTAGTGCTTCAAAAGAAGGAAATAGAACCCAAAATGGAGATTCATGACCTAACAGGTGGGACTTGTTCTTGCGAGTTTTATGACCACTTCAACATGAGCAATCAAATACTTAGTATTCCAAATGAAACACCAAATCTCCCAATCTCTCACTCAGTTGTAATGATGTGATATGCTAGTATCACAAAGGGACTTACGTTGTTCAATCAAAGGTATATCAACTTCTCTTCAAATACCTCTAATCAAACAAATTGCAAATAGGATGAGGGTTTAATACTTCCTCACAATGTAGTGCTTCAAAGAAGGAAATAGAACCCAAAATGGAGATTCATGACCTAACAGGTGGGACTTGTTGCGAGTTTTATGACCACTTCAACATGAGCAATCAAATACTTAGTATTCCAAATGAAACACCAAATCTCCAACTCTCTCTTGAACAAGGAAGCTCATATGCTAAACAATGTTTATGAATTGTGTGATCAAATGAGACAGCCCCAAGGTTCCTTCTAGATGTGGACTTTCGCTCAGTTGTAATGATGTGATATGCTAGTATCACAAAGGGACTTACGTTGTTCAATCAAAGGTATATCAACTTCTCTTCAAATACCTCTAATCAAACAAATTGCAAATAGGATGAGGGTTTAAGAAGATCTAATCTACTCCTAGAATGCAAGGAATGGTGAATGTCTTTGTGCCTCTACTAGACCTGGCCTTGTCATCAACTCCACCAAACTAGTGCAATCTTCTAAGGGACTTCTAAGGGACATGTAAGATGTTCAAACTATTACCATTACATTAACAACGTCAATAGATGCATATCAATGTGCAAGCAATAATTGAAGTAAAACTCATTAAACTTCCAGTAGACCACACAAGGCAAACTTATAATCAGCAAGCAGCTAGTGGTATGGATTAGGCAAGTTCCACAAAGATTGATTCACAATTACTTTCATACAACTCTAGTGAGGAAATGTAGAAACCATGCAATACTCCAAAATAATACAAGTAATCCACCATAAAGACCAACAACGAATCAGCAGTTACTTTGATAGCATTATGGCAACAATTTCAACAAGTCTCTCATTTTACAAATGATTTTAGTTGCCTTTTTATAAAGGCTCCAAGTACAATGAATGGCCAAGATCAAGGGCCCGGATTAATCCAACAAAGCCCTAATGTAACTACCAGCTAAAAACATCAAATGCTTGACCATCAAATGCTTGACCTATTACAATGAAGCACCACCTTGTAGGCCAATGAGAAAATTACAATGCTTTGATTGACCAATCAGAAAATAGGTTAGGTAGGAGCATTATGTGGCCTTCACAATTACACTTGGCATGATCTAATTGAATGTGCTTGGACACGTGCAATCGGAGCCTTCTGATTGGTTGAAGATGAGTGGGCGCCACCTTAGCATGCTTATCCTATAAACTTGATCATCTCCTTGGTGATGAGAAAATATCTCTTGATACTCAACATTATCAAGCCTTCAATTGTAATGGCTCGTATTCCCAAATTGCTTCATCTTCATTAGCTTCCTCCATCCTTCCTCAGTTTAGCTTCTTGACCTTGATGTTCTAAAAGTTTCATGTAATTGGGTTATTCCACTTGATCCAATTGAACTTGCATTTCCAAAGGAAATTCAAGAAGTTGATGATTTTCTTCCACTTGTAACCTTAATAATTATTTTGGTTCCTTGATCTCTAACTTGGATTTATGTCTTCACTTTGATCCTCAAACTATCTTGAACCACCCTCTTATTTGTCTTCTTTGATGGATGGTTGGCCATTCCCTTCTTGCTTGAAGTCCTTGAGCCTGATCTTTCCACCATCCTTTGTTCTCCAAGCATCTCCCTTTTCCATAATCACCTTGCAAAACAAAGGAGAAATCTGGTGTTAAGTTTGCAAAAATGATACACAAAACAGAATCAAGGTACTCTTATGGCAAATTGAACTTAATATTGAAGTTGTATCCATGTAGTCTTTGTATTGATGCCCAACAATTTTCAATTCCAACCTGACTAGTACTCAGATTTTCCTTGTTTTCTGAGTTTTGAACCAATTTTTGGATCTGATTTTTATGGGATTGTAGCTTAGTTACAATCCAAAATGGCCGTATTTGTGAAGGAAGACAACATGGAATGTAAGTTTTCCTAAGGGCAACGTGTGGAATTCAGGGTAGTGTTGGACACAGCTGTCCAAACAAAGTGTGGATTCCGCACTAGCCTTGGACAGCCTTGTCCAAGGATAGTGCGGATTCTGCACTATGCTTGGACAAGCTTCAAACTTTTCTTTAAAACTTTCACAACTTTGTTTCTACTTTGCCTTTCATTTTCACATTCGAACTTGCCTTTCATTGAAATGAAGTGGTCTTAATGTTGACTTTCATTCTAAATTTACTTTGCCTTTCATTTTCACATTCGAACTTGCCTTTCATTGCAATGAAGTAGTCTTAATGTTGATTTTCATTCTGAATTCTGACATTTGATCATGCACTTACCTGATCATGGCTTGATTTCATGCTTTCATGTCAACTTTAATATTTTACCCCCCTTGAATCAGACCTGCCTTGGAGGAAGGAAACTAGGTTTACACCTTGAAATGCCCACAATCATTGCAGGGATCAGCATGTCGTTGAGGTTTTCTTAAACTATGAGTGCAGAAATTGAAGGTCCTTTAAACAGCCCTGTCCATGACGAGTGCAGAATCTGCACTGCCCTTGGACAGCCTTGTCCAAGGATAGTGTGGAATCCGCACTACCTTTGGACAAGCTCCAAAGTGTTGCCTAACTTCATCTTGCTATTCAAACGTTGACTTTTCACCTTGATCTTCCAAGTTTTGACCTCCAATTTGCTTCATTCATTCTTTGTTCAACCTTCTGTTGTGAGGTTTTCACACCATCACGCCATTGTAAATGGGGACCCCCTCTTTTGCAAGCAATAGGAGTAGTGGTCTTAGGTAGTCTTTGTTGGCGACAGTTTTCAAGCCCCTTGGTCCGGCGAGTGAAGTTTGAGAGTTGGTTTTGGGCAATT
>MU224577.1:2439199-2477155 GCA_018584345.1 Thuja plicata
TTGTTAGGAAGCCTTGTGTGGTAATCTAGTCCAATTTCCCTTGAATCATTGCATCTATGGAGGTAGCGCCGTTGGCAAGCTTTCATTAGGTTTGATCCCCGTCCATTTGCTAATCTTTCCATTCCATGGGAGTAGTAGTAAAACAGCGAGTAGTTTAGTAGTTGGAGTTTGATGGGCAAAGTTGGAAGTGATATAAATTAAGGAGAAGAAATCAATTGAGTATACATTGCAAAGCTAGATCCCATCATCATCATAGCAAGAATTTGACATCCTTGAATGTACAACGTAAGCCCGCCTATGTGATTAACCAGCAAATCACATTAATATAACTGAGTTAGTATCCACAGGTGTAAGGAACCTTGGAGTTTTCTCATGTTCTTCATCAGTATTTACTTTTCAAGAGAGGGTTGAGTGTTTGATATCCTATATCAAGTATTCAATTCCTATATGTTATGTAGTGGTACAAAACTCACATCAACACCTTCATACTCGGAACTTGATCCCTTCACTTGGCAAACACATGCCTTTACTTAATCTTTAATTCTTTTTAGATCTGTTTTGGCAACAAGTTCAAATTTCATTCCACCGTGTTCAAATTCAGATATGACTTCCACTCCCACTTTATTGATTGCCCACCTTTTAACTCCATAAGACATCCTCAATCCACTCTAATCAGACTTCCATCTCTCTTCATGATCAGCTTTTTGGCTTCAAGTCAGATTCTTCACTTCCAAATCAGATTTTGGCTAAGGCTCACCATTTTTCCAAAATTTGGCCAAGCACGAATTTTCTCTCATCACTCCACTTTCTCAATTGACTATGACCATTAACT
The DNA here is from genome assembly GCA_018584345.1 of Thuja plicata. NCBI lineage: Eukaryota > Viridiplantae > Streptophyta > Pinopsida > Cupressales > Cupressaceae > Thuja > Thuja plicata. The sequence continues at coordinate 2,440,032 of MU224577.1, forward strand.
AGTGAACTGCTCTCAAAGTTGCTCAAACTCATCTCACTTGGCTTGGAGACTCCGGGATTGAGACTAAACTAAGGCTACCTGAGACAACTACTCTACTGCCAAAGCAAAAAGCGGGGATCCCCATTTGCAATGAGGCGATGGTGTGAAAACCTCACAGCAGGACTCAAGGGAAAAACCATTGAGTGAGCCCATTGGTACTCCAAATAGAGGATGGTCACAGTGTTTCCACATCTCATTTCCCAAGAAGCCTTTTAAGGACAAAAGCCCCTCTATGAAGAGAGGTATGGACTCAAAAGAATCCAAAAGGTCTAGCATAAGATATCAATACTTCCTTACAATGTGGTACATCAAAAGAAGCAAATAGAACCCAAAAGAATCAAAAAGATCTATCATAAGATATCAACACTTCCTTACAATGTGGTACATCAAAAGAAGTAAATAGAACCCAAAAATGAGATTCATGGCCTAGCAGGTGAGACTCAAGGGAGAAACCATTGAATGAACCCATCGGTACACCAAATGGAGAATGAAGACATTGTTTCTTCATCTCATTTCCCAAAAATCTTTTGAAGGGTCAAAGCCCCTCTATGAAGGGAGGTATGGTCCCAAAAGATTCCAAAAGGTCTATAGATTCCATAAAATTATTTGGTTCAAAAATTGGCCAAGTGCAGGCACTCATTGTTTTGCAATGAACAAAACTGTCAATTCTAGCAAGGGCAGTTTCAAAAACAACAATGGACAAAATTGTAACCATCGGTGTGGTTCTATAAATGAGTAGTGGTTTTGCAACAGCTAACTCAAAAAAGGAAAGGGAACAAAACATCATAACCCTTAAGATGCTTAGGAAGGTGGGGCTGCTGCAATGCTCAGGAGTAAAGCCTAATATTTAATAAACATAAAGGAGAAAGAATTGGTTGTTGGACAATTGAGAAGCACTGGACACTTGGCACAGACACAGAACAAACTCTCAATTCAATTCATCGGCCAAACATGAAGGATAAAACCAGTGACACATTGTAATTCATCTCCTTGTGCTAAATGTGATATCATACATAGGACAGGACTGCTACTTGGCACCTATCAAGTCAAGTTTTTCCTCACAAATCGGGTGTTTCACATGTTAAAAATGTGTATTGTGTTTATGGTGTTTGCTTTTGTTTTTATCAGTGAATTGTGAGCATAGTTTCACTCTAGAATTCATTCAAAATATTTTAGAGTAATGTCAATGAGTAGGTAAGATAATTTGCAGGCATAAATCCCAGCATCTTTAGCAATTGCAGATCATTTAGAATGCAACATGTGGTTTTAGCAGAGACTGATCCGAATCATTGAGCACTTTGGGCCTTTTATGAAGTATTTTGAACTATTAAGCTTAGAAGCTTTGTAGAATTTGCAGAATCTGAAACCCACTTGAGACAACTTGCTCTCCTATTTATCCCAAGATTTTGCTTTGAGTCAATCATTTTGCTATTACACTGGTAGTAAATGTTATAAAACTAATTGACTGTTCTTTGTGTCCAAGTCAATCCCTCTTCCAGCCCATACGGGTGTTGTTATTCACCAAATCAACAATCCAAGTGTTGACACTTAAATTTCATGCAGACTATCACTCTCTGTCCCACATTTTAAGCAAGAATTGAACACATGCTGAGGTCTCCATTCCTGATAGCTACTCCCACAGGAACATGAAATCGCATTACAACCACCCTCTAAAACAGCTTCTGGTATGCCCAAAATTGGGTCAATCCTAAACGCAAATAACTTTCGATGAGATACTTACAAGATTCTACTGCCATTGATTTTTTGAAAGGAAGAACTATAAGATAAATGCAAACAAATTCTTTGAGAGAATTGGCATTTCAAGTCACACCTTCATGACCCACCATCAGGATCACTGATATATTGCAAACCATATGAGTAAGCCCTCGTGTAGATACTACACTATAAAAACTATTCAAGGACCTTGTGATGTACTTTTAAAATAAACAATGTTACCCAGGAAAGTGTTTCCACCCTAAATGCACAAGTACCGAAAACGGAAACGGTTTTGGGGACAGGGGGATGGCCGGAAACGTTTCCAAGCCATCCCCGGTCATGCAAAAAAATCAGAAACCGTCCTGGAAACCGTTGACCGTCCCCCAGACGGCTGGGGATGGCCAAGCCATCCCCTAACCGTCCAAGAGACAGACAGCCGTTTCTGGCGGCGGGAGGCATAAAGCAAATCATTTTTATAATTTATTTGCAATTTTTTTTAATCTAACGTGGGCCCCACACTTCAATGCAACCCTAAACATAACTAAAACTATGTTTTAGTCTTTTTGATAGCTGGGTTTTCAGATTTCAAACCCAAGTAATTGAATTTGATTTACACCTTCACTTTGTTGCGCCAATGTCATGTAAATGGAATACTATTATGGTTCAACTTCATACCACTTCCACCAGTTGTCCATTTAACCAGTATGAAATTCCACTATAAACTGAGCAATTGAATTTCATTTACACTTTCAGTTTGCTGTGTCAATTTTTAAGTGGAATATTATTATGATTCATACTACTTCCACAAGCTGTTGTCCACTCAGTCAGTATGGATTGCCAGTACAATTCTTCTCTGACTAGAATGCAATGCAACATGCTAAAATGTTCATACTGTAGCTTATGACAGAATCTATGCCTGCAATCACCATTATCATGCTTTCAACTGTAATATAGCATAGGTAGCAGTAATAATTTAGTCGTATTCTGGGTAATAAAATCTTACCTTTCTCTTCCATCTGTATAAAAGAAGATGAAATGCAATTGAATTAGTACTAGAGGCTTTATGCTTGCTACTATTGCCAAGTTTTGCATTAATATATGGAGTACAGCTAAAGAATTTTTATTTTATCCAAAGATGAAATTGGTCATTGCGTCAATTTAAAGCTCTAGCACAGTGGAAAGTAATTAGTTATATAATATATATATAGCCATCCCCTGCTCCAGGAAAAAGAAATCTGTCCCGGAAACCTGTTTCCCTGTCCCCTCGTCCCAGAAACTCGGGGTAACATAGAAAATAAATGCTTTTCCTTTGTTCTGAAACATTGGACAAAATGCATCCTAGTCGATTTGATATTGATCAATTTTCTCTTCAAATTTAATATTTTAATTTAGTTTATTAACATCCACTAGTGGCCTTGAATCAGCAAGAGAATTGAGATAAAGCAGAGTCCAAAAGTACATATCCAATAAAAGATACATGGCTGGTATAGAACAAAATGGCAGCAAGCTGTACTGAGACAATCATGAAGTAACAGAACGAAAGCTGCAATGCTAGAAAATCAAAAGCTAAGTCATGAAAGCACTATTCACATACTCAAGGTTTCAAAAAGTCGGTAATGTGTCCATGTTCATATTTGGAAACTGCAGCAAATTCTAAGAACTTACTTAATGCATCAACTTGTAAACTTTGTAGATGGGCAAAACTCAGTTTGATTTAGCCAAACCTACAGACTTAATAATAACAGATTTCAATGCCGAAAGTTCAAAAATATCTATTCCATATTAACTTCACTTAGTCTAGTTAATCTACCAATGGCAAATATCCAATCATTTTAATCCATTTTCTAGTAAATATTTTGGACAAATTCAAATCTTGTTCTCTATTACTATCCAGAAATATTTACTACAAGACTATAGACAAGATAAATCTCACCTGTTTAATAAATTAGTCAGACTAATCTAGCATACAATTGAAAGGCAGGCCCAAAGCTTGGAGAAAAACTTCATAGTTCTCTTGTTCCTTTGGATATAGTGAATGAAACTTGTTCAAAGACACAAATAACTAATGATATTTTCAGTGCAATTCATCAAACAAAATTTACAGAGTTTATTTTAAAGAATGAAAACTGTAGAATCAATATTCAAACCAGGTAAATACACTTTGACATGCACTCCAGACAAATTTAACCTAAAATAAATTAATTCATCTCTCAGCCATTTATATTTGCACATGAATTCCATGGATGTAGTTTACCTACCTTAGGTTTAATCTTCTGACTGTGTTTTAATCATAGTTACAAGACTAAGCAAGACTCACCCAAACTCAGTAAGTCAAGAGCCTAGTAGGCCAAACCAAGGCCCCCTAAGCACTTTGTGAGTCTTGCTAGGCTTGCCAAACTCAATGAGTGTAATGTCCCCGTTATTAAATAAATAAATAAAACTTGTATTTGGGTTCCGGTCGATTTAGCGTATCCCGGACCCATCTTTTATTTTAGTGTAGGTGTTAGTGCGCCGTGTCGGCTTTATTTGTACACCTCGGGAGTTTTGTCTGACGGGTATTTATGACCGGCATGTAGGATGTATTTCTCATGTTGAGTTTTGATATTTGCTTGTAATTGCGAATTCCTGCTGGAATTCTATTGTCTGCCATTTCGGAGGTGAAAGATCCTCTCTAGTTGGTATTTGCAGTTTCGGTGGGATTCAACCCTCACCCTACTCTGCGTGTTCTCTGTTCGGATCTGGCGAATCTGAAGTACTATCAATTGATTATTGTTATCTCTTCTCGCAAGTATTGATTTGATCTTCATTGTCGATTGTATTAGTTCTTTATTTCATTCTGGTTCGAAGGCACATTTCATTCCACGCAAGCATCTCCCTCCAGACATCCTCGAACACCTTCTAGCAGTTACCATACGGCCTTCCTGTCGCCACCGTACGGCCTTTCTGTCGCCACCGTACGGTCACATTCCTTCCTCCGTATAGACCTTTTGTCCACCGTACGGCTTACAATTTCAGGCGCCAGGAGTTAGGAACTTCATCACCAACGTGCCAGGGGCTCGGGAACATTACAGTGGTATCAAAGTTAGTGATTCTGCCAGCTTGTGGGTTTGAATGCAAGTATATACCAGGAGAAGAAACAGATATCATTCGGCTGATAGAATGGAAGATCAACAGGATCCTGCCGCTCAAGTCATGGCATTGCTAAGAGAGCTCTCCAGAAACCAAATGTAGATCAATGACACTCAGTGACTCATGGAGGAGACATTATGAAAAATTGGCTGAAGGCAAAGCATCCACAGAGCAAAATGTGCAAAGTGACAATTATGTTGCAAGTAGGGCAAACCCCGAACCAACACACTCTCGACCGTCGTTGCCCACCTTCCCCTCTCGAACGGAAGCACAACACAGAGAACCGCCTACATTCCAAGATATGCAAGATCAACTTCGGGAGGACTGGAGGAATGCAAATCTGGAAGGGGATATAACCTACAAGGATTATGTAGATCTAAGAAAGAGATATTCAGGCTACAACAATCGGGGTGGCTACTATAACGACAACCTTAGGAGAAAGATCGGTAAAGTTAATTTATCAACTTTTGATGGTTGTGGTTCCACCACAGCTACGGCCTGGGTGCAGAAGGCCGACACCTATTTCCAGCTCAACCCTATGCCGGAGGACGAAGACATAAAATTTGCGGCCCTACATCTAGAAGGGTTAGCTCACAAATGGTGGCATCATGGCATGGTCACTCTGGGCCATGATCAAATAACTTCCTATGCTAATTTCATTGAGAGATTAATGGATCGTTTTGATGGAAGAGATCCAGAGCTTAATTTCAAAGATTTGGCTCAGTTGAAACAAACGGGTACGGTGGGCAGTTTCATTATGGAATTTTAAAGATTATCCGTTCTGGTAACTGATATTTCGGAGAGACGATTGGTTGTGCTATTCATGGATGGGTTGGCAGAACTTTTGAGAGGATGGGTGAAGGGGTTCAATCCCATCACACTCACAGAGGCAATCAAGAAGGCACGCGACATGTCAACATCTTCCTCCTCCTCCAAGAACTATGCACAGTCCAAACCACCCCTTATTCCCAAAGAAAAGGACAACAGACCTCCACCAAAGTGACCTCTACTGGATGAGGCTACCCGACGGGAGCTCAAGAGGAAGCTATGCTTCAATTGTAGGGAACCATGGGAACCTGGACATCATTGCTTAGGCAAGGGAAAAATTCACTATATTGAAGTAATCTCAGATGATGAAGAGGAAGAATATGCACCACAAGCTGAGGAAGACGAACAGCCAACCGCCCAAGAAGCTAACCTAAACCGTGAGGAAAGAATTGCCACATTGTTGAAAAGAGGCGGGTCCATTGCTGCTTTAGCTGGAAGCCCGAGATGCACTATTTTCCGGGTACGGGGTACTCTCCAGGGACAGAGGGTTGTTGTCATGCTAGACAGCGGGGCTACCCTCAACTTCATCAACTCCTCACTAGTCAAACGAAGGGGTTTACAAACAGAGGCACACCAAGGATTCGACGTCAACGTGGCAGGAGGAAGCATTTTGTCTTGCACCCATCTAGTCCCATAGCTGAGCATTGCTATGGGTAACCACACGGTGACTGATGACTTCTTTGTAGTTGATTTGGACGACATGGAAGTCATCCTCGGCATCCAGTGGATGGAAACATTGGATGAATACACACAGAGTTTCAAACGGATGAAATTTTCATTCAAGGTGGATGGCAAGAAAGTTGTTCTGGAGGGAATGTCGAACGGAGGACTGAGGGAAATTTCTGCCAAACGGATGGAGGCCATCCTCAGGCACGGCGATATGGTCTAGGCCGCACACTGTTTTATCTCATCAGAATCTGTACATGGACAACCTACCTTCTATCAGGATGAGGAACTTCAGAATGTGTTGGAGAAGCATCAACTAGTTTTTACTAACATACCACCAGGCGTACCACCGCACCGTGGGTTTGAACACACTATTGAGATGTAGGCTGGCGCCCAACCTGTCATCACCATACCATACCGCCATCCTAAAAGGTTTAAGGATGAAATTGAAACAACAATACAAGAGCTTCTAGACAAGGGATGGATCAAGCCCAGTTCCAGCCCTTTTGCATCATCCGTCCTACTGGTCAAGAAGGACGGAACTCTGAGGATGTGTGTGGACTACCGTGCATTAAATAAGAAAACCATCAAGAACAGGTACCCTATTCCCAAGATCGACGAGCTGTTGGATGAACTGCATGGTGCAGTCTATTTTTCGAAAATAGATCTCCGATCTGGGTATCATCAGATTCGTATGAGAGGTAAAGATGTGGAGAAAACAGCCTTTCGTTGCCACTATGGGCATTACGAGTTCCTGGTCATGCCATTTGGATTGACCAATGCTCCCGCCACATTCCAGTCCTGTATGAATCACATCTTCAGCAAGCAACTGCGTAAGTTTCTACTGGTATTTTTNNNNGACATACTCATATACAGTAAGACATGGGAGGAACATTTGAAGCATTTGGATGAAATACTGGAGATTATGGAATCACAGTCCTTGTTTGCCAAAAGGTCAAAATGTGAGTTTGGGATGACGGAGATATTGTACCTCGGGCACATTGTCAGTGGGCGACGGGTTCAAGTGCATCAGGAAAAGATTCAAGCCATTCTGGATTGGCCGCCACCAAAGACTCTCTCAAACTTGCGCGGATTCTTCAGGTTGTGCAGTTATTATAGGCAGTTCGTGAAGGGATTCTCACAGCTCAGTGCACCAGTGACGAACTTAACAAAGAAAGGATCATTCCAATGGAGCGAACAGGCACAACAAACTTTTGAAAGGCTCAAAGAAGTCATGAGCTCTTGCCCGGTCCTGGCACTTCCAGATTTCACCCGGCCCTTCATTTTGGATTGTGATGCCTCTGGAGAGAGTATTGGGGCCGTGCTGATGCAGGACCGTCACCCGATTGCATTTGAGAGTTGGAAGCTTTCGGGAGCCGAGAAATTGTATTCCATCTACGACAAGGAGATGCTCGCCATCATGCACGCCTTGACAAAATTTCGACAGTACCTAGTCAGAGCCAAGTTCACCATGCGTACAGATCATAACAGCCTTCGGCACTTCCTGGAACAGCGGGAAGTCAATGAACAGCAACAGAAGTGGGTAAGTAAAGTACAGGCTTTTGAATTTGACATTGAATATATAAAGGGAAAAAATAATGTGGTAGCTAATGCCTTGTCGAGACGGCCAACAATATGCTCTTTATCTCAAATCTCAACCGATTGGAGAGCACACTTGTTGGTTGAGTATTCCAAGAATACTTTTGCATGTCAACTGCTGGATGGCGAAGGACACGATGACAGATACAAGGTAGTTGATGATATTATATACTACAAAGGCAGAATATACTTGGTACCCGAATCCAAATTGAAGGCGAAGATTCTAAAGGAGATACACAACTCACCTCTGGTTGGACATCAGGGATAGTTGAAGACTTACAGGAAGATCAGGGAAAGGTTATCCTGGAAGGGCTTAAAGAATGATGTCCTCCGATATGTCCGGGAATGTCCTACCTATGAGCAGAACAAATCAGAACACACTATGCCAGCAGGTCTACTTCAGCCACTGTCGATTCCTGAGCAGAAATGGACTAGCATTTCAATGGATTTCATTACTGGGCTTCCGAAGGTGCAAGGAAGAGATTGCATCTTTGTGGTGGTTGACAGATTGACCAAGTATGCACACTTCTTTGCTATTTCAGGGGAATACCAAGCAGCATAGGTGGCAGACTTGTTCTTCCGGGAGGTGTTCCACTTGCATGGACTCCTTCAAAACATAGTGAGCGACCGAGACAGTCGTTTTCTCAGTACTTTCTGGAAAGAACTATTTCGTCTGGCAGGAACAGAGTTGTCACCCAGCACAAGTTACCACCCGCAGACTAACGGACAGATAGAGATTGTGAACAAGTGGCTAGAAGGATATCTCAGAAACTGTGTCCGCACAACAGAAAGCGTGGGTCAAGTGACTGCATCTGGGGGAGCACTGTTACAACACCACCTATCACATGTCCATCGGAATGACTCCCTTCAAAGCTTTGTACGGGTATGAACCAACTTCATTCGTGGACATGGCGTTGGGAGATAGTCACGCACTAAAGGCAAAAGATTAGCTGCAGGAAGGAATAGATATCCTAAGATCACTCCGGGAGAATCTCCTACAGGCTCAGAATCAACAGAAAATGTATGCTGACAAGCATCGCATTGAGAGGAATTTTGAAGTGGGAGACCTGGTATACCTTCGACTTCAGCGATACCGACAGTCGTCCCTGAAGGCATCCGGGAAGGACAAATTGAGGCCGCGTTTCTACGGGCCTTAACGTGTTTCCAAACGGGTGGGTGAGGTTGCCTATGAACTAGATCTACCCGAGGGAAGCAGGATTCACAATGTATTTCATGTATCTTGCCTGAAGAAGGCAGTGAGGCAACATGTCACTGTGTCTGAAGATTTACCACCCCTTGACAGTGAAGGGAAGTTAGTTCTGGAGCCGGCTGAAGTCATTACCACCCGAGAGAAAAAGTTTAGGACTCGCACGGTCAAAGAATTTATGGTGCGTTGGAAGATGCTACCTGGGAGGGCAAGCAAATTCTGAATCATTCGAATCTACAATTGCTTGAGGACAAGCAATCTTTGGGACGAGAGGACTATAATGTCCCTGTTATTAAATAAATAAAATAAACTTGTATTTGGTTTCCAGTCGATTTAGCTTATCCCGGACCCATCTTTTATTTTAGCGTGGGTGTTAGTGTGTCATGTCGGCTTTATTTGTACACCTCGGGAGTTTTGTCTGACGGGTATTTATGACTGGCATGTAGGATGTATTTCTCATGTTGAGTTTTGATATTTGCTTGTAATTGTGAATTCCTGCTGGAATTCTATTGTCTACCATTTCAAAGGTGAAAGATCCTCCCTAGTTGGTATTTGCAGTTTCGGTGGGATTCAACTCTCACCCTACTTTGCCTGTTCTCTGTTCGGATCTGGCGAATCTGAAGTGCTATCAATTGGTTATTGTTATCTCTTCTCGCAAGTATCGATTTGATCTTCATTGTGGATTGTATTAGTTCTTTATTTCATTCTGGTCCGAAGGCACATTTCATTCCACGCAGGCATCTCCCTCCAAACATCCTCGAACACCTTCCAGCAGTTACCGTACGACCTCCCTGTCGCCACCGTAGGGCCTTCCTGTCGCCACCGTACGGCCTCCCTGCCGCCCTATGGCCTTCTGGTCTAACCGTGCGGCCACATTCCTTCCTCCGTACGGACCTTTCGTCCATCGTACGGCTTACAATTTCAGGCGCCAAGAGTTAGGAACTTCATCACCAACGCGCCAGGGGCTTGGGAACATTACAATGAGTCCCAACAAGTAGACTCAGCAGGATCTATGAAAATCAAGAATAAAAAGGCATAAAAAGTTGAGCATTTTTTTAAAGATTTGGATGACCTTTGGAGAATAGTAAAAAGTGCTTTATGAAAAATGGCATGCACCGTGATAGTTTGTGTGGTCTATATGGTCTCAATGACTTTGATTTGAGCTGTCCCTCAACCCCACTAGGGGCATTGCCCCTTGAACTTCACAAGGGGCACCACCCCTTGACCCCACTAGGAGCGCATTTTTTTTCAATTTTTTTCCAATTAAATTACATTTATACTTTTAGTTTGCTAAGTCAAACCCTATCCTACATAATGCTCCTAATGCTGGAGCAGCACTTTTAGACTTGTCTAAGATACATGCACATGACTCTACATAGACTTGGTATTTCTAGGCTGAGGGATACAAGCTCATTTCTACCATAGCTCTTGTGATTATTCTTTTGATGCCATGTGTTGGGACTGTTGTAATCTTGAGAAATTCCTGAAAAGATGGCAGATGGGTCAAATATGTCAAGCAAAGAAAACAAAGTCAGAATCAATTTCAGTCGCTATTTCGCGAAAGCTCAAAATCAGGTTTTGCTAAATAGAGACATTTCGCTATTTTGCAGGTAACATATCAGAAGACTTTGCGATATAACAGCACGTCGCTCTTTCGCAGAAGGATGTTTTAGGGCATTGCGATGTTGCAAAAACACTTGCCGCTATTTCGCATCATGCAGTACAAAGGTGGTGCGAAATGACGATATGATGACAGTAATGATTCAACAGGAAAATTGTCATCTGGGTATCGCAGGAATGCTGGATTTAAGATCAAATTAGGAAATATTAATGGGGTTTATTGACGACTGCAGGTAACTCATCAGTGCATAATCCGAGTGAAGATTTTCTGACAAGACATCAAGAGGGGCAAACGCTACAAAAGATGAGCTGTAATTCATTAACATTTATTATCCTTGCATTTCCAAGGCAAGCCACCTTATGTGAAACATGATTTCAAGAATTAATACAGTTTGCCAAGTTGGTAACTACTTTCATTATAAAATGATTTTGGTGGTGGCTGTGGTGTAACACAGAAGAATTCCTGATTTATATTTTGAGTGGCATAATGGGTCTTCCTATAGTCGAGGGGTCATCAAATGAGAAACCACACCTTGTCCTTTAGCCGAACTTGGATTTCGAAGAGGAAGATCATGTTGACATCTTGAACAGTCTAATGTTTGTTGCTTGGGACCTTTCCACTTGTTACGTCGGGTATCAGAGTGACATTTTTGAATTGGAAGTGGAGCAGACAAGGCGGAGATGCGTGCTATCTTCGAGGAGCCAAGTTTTGGCCCTGAGCAGTTCCGGGATGAAATGGACCGATTGCTTGTCGAAATTGACATCGACAGATTACCACCTTTTTGAAGACCATTATGAAACTATTTTTTTCTATTTTTAAAAGCATGTAACGACTCGGAATTTGTAGGGTTTCTTCATAATCATCTTTGTAAATACGTTTATGGTTTTGATGTGATGTAAATATAAGACGGTTGGAAGCTTGTCGTTTCCCCTTCCCATAAAGGGGAAACCACCACCGCATTATAAATAGAAGGAAAAAGGAGGAAAATAGGGGGTGATAGTTCATTTTGGTCTTAGTAGAAAATGTGTAATGACATTATTAAAAATAATATCTGACCCGGATTTTTGTTCAATCACTGTGTCATGGATTCATATTTAGAACAAGTCCTCCGTGATAATTGATAGTATTTTCAATTACTGTTTTCAAGACTTGTGTTGATGGTCATTTCTCTATCTGATTTTCATGTTCAACAGGGAATTGTATTGAAGTGTTTCATACATTTTCTTGTCTAATTCGTTTCCTAGGCAAGAATTAAATTCAATTAGACTGAAAACATGATACGAAAGTGGTTAATCAATATTGATAGAATTAAACAGGTGATGACTTATTAACATGTCGTCTCACGAAATTGTACATAAATGTTTGAAAGGTTGTTTTCTGTGATATGGTGAAAACAAGGATTGGTCATGAACAGCTCACCCTCAGTTTAAATACGGGTTTATTTTATTTTACTGTTATAAATTTGGGAGAAGATGGTTAAAATTAAATTCAAGAGCATGCAAGTTTTCACCTTTGATTTTTTGATAGCGAAATCTTTTGTTATTTCAAGAGTTTTGAGTTAACTACCGCATTTGGGTACACCCGCCTTGGTTATAATTGGACGAAAAGAGTAGGGGAATTCGACTTTTTTGGTCGTTCTTGTTCGTTGGCCATAACCCTAGCTTGAAAGTATGAAGGATGTGTATGTTTTAGGGTTCTCTTTCAAGTTACAGTTTTGAGAATCAACATATGGGTGACTCAACTCAGGAGATATTGTTATCTTTGGGAAAAGAGTCAGAAAAGGCAAGCACTCCGCTGGGGAAGAATGGAACCAGTTTTCTTTTTTCCTTCCACAAGAGATGTGGCAACTCCGTAGATAAAATTTTGCAGAATGTATCATAATGGTGATGTATGTAGGCAGGCGGTCATGTCCTCTGACAATGTTTCATTGCAACAAACAGCTCTTAAGATGGAAAGATATGAGACATTGATGTTAGAGACAGACTCCCGCGGTTCAATGGCATGAAAGAAGAGTCAGCAGAGATACATATATCAAGTTTTGAATATTTGATGGAGGATTTTGAGATAGACCATGAAGATATTCTGATTAAATTATTTGTTCAGTCCCTGAGAGGAGATGCAAGGGAATGGCTATCAAATTTGGCCCCATGTTCTATAGGCTCATGGAGTGATTTGAAATTAATTTTTATGGAACAATTCGAGGAAAAGGTGAGTGAATCAATTTTGCTTAAAGAATTCACACATGCTCATATTCAAAAGAATGAAACTGTTCCCTTGCTCAATATTAGGTTTTCTAAAATGATTAAAAGATTACCTGATAATATGAAACCTAATAATGCATGGGCATTGTTTGTGTATCTAAATGCTTTTGAGGAGGATATGAGTTTTAATATAAGGATGGAAAACCCTAAAGATTTGTATGAAGCCTTTCAGATTGCAAGTAATATTGAAAAGGTTGATAAATATGGCATGGTGAGAAAATTTAAGCCAGAACCAAAGGTGTCCTATCAACAACATAATGTCACAAATGATATCTATTTTTGTACTCGTGAAATCTGTGAAGGATACAGGAATGTGTAGGATTCTCAAGACTTTTGAAGTATGGATAATGGTAAATTGAGTCAGTTTGATCATTTTCCTATATGCCAGAGTACCAAACATGAAGTAGGACATGATTCATCCTTTTATGAGTATAGTGAAGAAGGAGAAAACCAAGAGGCAGACTCTTCATACACTGATGAGATGGATTATCATCATAAAGAAATAGAAAATGATCATTTGCATGTAGTAACAAATCCCTAATTTGATCAAGAGGAAGAAAGTACTGAAATAAGGACTAGCATGGGAATACAGTGGAGTGATATCCAGGTCTACTCAAATCCACTATATGAGGAAAGGAATTGTGATGTTGCAAGTATGGAAGGAGGTGAGAAAATAGACGATAATCTTTGTTTGATTGAGAAGAGGGATTCATCTAATGTTTTTATTGGTATGCCAATGGTTGTGAATACGTCTGATAAAAAGGTGAATGGTGGTGGTCAGAATCAATACATTAGGAAGCAAGAAAATTCTAAGTACAACAGTTCTGTTTGGGGAGAGATGTACATAAATGAAGATTCTAGAGGATATGAAGTAGAGTTTGATATAGGAAATACACAGGGCAAAAATGATATTTTAGCAAAGGAAATTCAGATGTTTGAGAATGTTATTTTTTAGTTAGAGGATTTCTTCAAAACAAAGAATTATGCATAAGAGAGGATGGATATTTTTTGTCAAAAAGTCTTAATATGTATTACCGTGTTCTGGAAATGCTTTCAGAATAGGGTCCTTGATGGAGGAAAATCATAAATTCATGTTTTGCTGGTCATGGGCCACCATGCACGGTTAGGGGTCAGTAAGACTCCGTTGCCCAATGGACTAGGCACATGGTCTGCTTCCTCCAAAGATAGCTGGATTCTTTTCATATTCATAGGGAAAATGCATCCGCCAGATGGAGCCACTGTTGGGACTGTTGTAATCTTGAGAAATTCCTGAAAAGATGGTAGATGGGTCAAATATGTCAAGCAAAGAAAACAAAGTCAAAATCAGTTTCAGTCGCTATTTTGCGAAAGCTCAAAATCAGGGTTTGCGAAATGTCGGTATTTCGCAAGTAACATATCAAAAGACTTTGCGATATAACAACCCATCGCTATTTCGCAGAAGAGTGTTTTAGGGCATTGTGATGTTGCGAAAACACTTGCCACTATTTCGCATCATGCAATACAAAGGTGGTACGAAATAACGATATGATGATAGTATTGATTTGACAGGAAAATTGCCATCTGGATATTGCAGGAACACTAGATTTAAGATCAAATTAGGAAATATTAATGGGGTTTATTGACGGCTTGCAAGTAACTCATCACTGCATAATCTGAGTGAAGATTTTCTCACAAGACATCAAGAGGGGCAAACGCTACAAAAGATGAGTTGTAATTCATTAACATTTATTATCCTTGCATTTCCGAGGCAGGCCACCTTATGTGAAACATGATTTCAAGAATTAATACAATCTGCAAGTTGGTAACTACTTTCATTATAAAATGATTTCGGTGGTGGTTATGGTGTAACACAGAAGAATTCTTGATTTATATTTTGAGTGACATAATGGGTCTTCCTATAGTCGAGGGGTCATCAAATGAGAATCCACACCTTGTCCTTCAGCCAAACTTGGGTTTCAATGAGGAAGATCAAGTTGACATCTTGAACAGTCTAATGTCTGTTGCTTGGGACCTTTCCACCTGTTACGTCGGGTATCAGTGTGACATTTTCGAATTGGAAGTGGAGCAGGACATGGCGAAGATGCGTGCTATCTTCGAGGAGCCTGGTTTTGACCCTGAGTGGTTCCAAGATGAAATGGACCAATTGCTTGTCATAATTCACATCAAAGGATTACCACCTTTTTGAAGGCCGTTATGAAACTATCTTTTTCTATTTTTAAAAGCATATAACGACTTGGAATTTGTAGGGTTTCTTCGTAATCATCTTTGTAAATACGTTTATGGTTTTGATGTGATGTAAATATAAAACGATCGGAAGCTTGTCGCTTCCCCTACCCATAAAGGGGAAACCACAACCGCGTTATAAATAGAAGGAAAAAGGAGGAAAATAGGGGGGTAATAGTTCATTTTGGTCTTAGTAGAAAATGTGTAATGACATCATAAAAAATAATATCTAACTCGGATTTCTGTTCAATCACTGTGTCATGGATTCATATTTAGAACAAGTCCTCCGTGATAATTGATAGTATTTTCAATTACTGTTTTCAAGACTTGTGTTGATGGTCATTTCTCTGTCTGATTTTCATGTTCAACAGGGAATTACATTGAAGTGTTGTCGTACATTTTCTTGTCTGATTGGTTTCCGAGGCAGGAATTAAATTCAATTAGACTGAAAACATGATATGAAAGTGGTTAATCAACATTGATAGAATTAAACAGGTGATGACTTATTAACATGACATCTCACGAAGTTGTACATAAATGTTTGAAAGGGTGTTTTGTGTGATATGGTGAAAACAAGGATTGGTCATGAACGGCTCACCCTCGATTTAAATACGGGTTTATTTAATTTTACTGTTATAAATTTGGGAGAAGATGGATAAAATTAAATTCAAGAGCATGCAAGTTTTCACCTTTAATTTTTTGATAGCAAAATATTTTGTTAATTCAAGAGGTTTGAGTTAATTACCATATTTGGATACACCCGCGTTGGTTATAAATGGACCAAAAGAGTAGGGGAATTCGACTTTTCTGGTCGCTCTTGTTCGTTGACCGAAAGCCTAGCTTGAAAGTATGAAGGATATGTATGTTTTAGGGTTCTCTTTCAAGTTACAATTTTGAGAGCCAACACCATGGATATCACAATCCACAAGTTTTGTACACTTTAAACAATTGACAATATTTATATAGTTAAAATGTTGTTTCCTTCAATTAAAACCCGCTTTTATACTCATGTGATCAATGTATACTTATGTATGTGATTAAAGTAGCTTCTATTTGGTTAGCTTGATGTGTTTTTAAAGTTTATTTATTGAAGGGTACATGATAATAGTTTTAAATCCTTATTAAATTATGTATTTCATGATTTTTACAATTTGCAAAGTCTTGGTGAAGTATAAGCACTAAGTCCAAGTCTAGGTCAAAAATCAGCTTGTCAAGTATGTGCCAAGTCCGAATCTTGTTACTATGGTTTTAAATTTTAATTGTATTAGTATTTTAGTATTTCTCTTAGTCACTTTTTTCTAGTCAAAGAGTTCACTTTTTCCACTTGTAGGGTTATTTTCTAACCTATTGTCTTTCTTGATTCAATGTGAAATGAATTTAACCCAGCTAATCTACTAGCAGCAAATGGACCTTCCTTTAAGCCACTCTAGTTTTTCAAGCAATTCAAAAGGGACCCTAAATTTTTCCAAAGTTGACATTCCTCTTCTTTGCTTGCAAATAGTGAATGATATTTGCTTGATGATGAAAGTAATCAACAAAAAATAATTATGAGAATTAGCAAAGCTTGGACATTTACTTTAAAGCCAGGCACCCACGGAAAGTATTTTAAACAACAAAATCATTTCTAAATTTACACACATAAGCAAAAATCCTCCAAACTAAAATATGACAATGATTTTTTAGTAGTACAGACTACACATAAAGCCTCATTTTTAAAAAGAAAGTAAACGATCTGACCTTTGTAATGTCCCTTATTGGGATCTTCCCAATTTTTGCTCTAAACTAACAATTCCAAATTAAGCTGAAGAATGCAATTCATTTACGAATATAACTTTATGATAATATTATCAATTGTAATGCACTATATATTATAATGTTAGTTTAGGTCCTACAAACAATATCAATCAATAATAATTAAGTAAGAATATGCAATAACATCAAAATTTACAAAGTATTAATGTTAAAAATCAAGATTTCATGATAACATAAATCCATATGAGCATCAATCCTATTTAAATCAAAGTACGTCAATAGCATTAATCATTATTCCAAGGCATATTCCTATAGTAACCATATTTCGTTGGAAATGTATGCAAACCGCAATCTCAAGAATTGATGTCCTTGTATTGTGAGAGCGAGGGTGAATTCCCTATCCATCCAGCTCAGGGTGGCGTGCTTGAGAAGATCCTCAAGCCTAGGAGCACTCATTCTCCTCCCGGCCCATGAACATGGTAAAACCTTGGGTCTACTCCATCCCTCAATCCACCTTGGAGGCTGACCGTCCTAATTGATCAAGCCCATGAGCACTCATTCACCTCCCAGCCCACAAGCATGGCGGGATATCCAATCCATCCATCTCGAGGTAGCATGCTTGATAAGAACCTCTAGCCCAATAGCGTGATTGGATTTCTGCTCCCAAACACCCTCCTACCCACAAGCATGGCAAGATTTCTAGTCCCATCCATCTTGAGGTGGCGTGCTTGATATCTCGTGAACTTTGAAGGTCAGTCGTCCTTTTCCTATTTGCAGGCCATTTCTAATAAATTCAAAACTGGTTTCCCATAGGAATTTGCTATATGCATTCACTAGTAAATAATCATAAAAGAATGGAAATAAACTTACTTACAAATAATAATTACTAGATTTCTGCAAAATACATCTATATATCAATTAATTTTTTCTTCTTTTTTCTAAAACTGCTTTGCAAACTTTTTATTTTAACCGGTGACGCTGGCACGACACGCCCTACGGCTCCACATGAAGCGCTTTTGACCTGGAGCTATGAACCAATGAGGCCACAAATGGGGCACCTCATCCCCTTATTACAAAGCTGAGGCCCAAATCCATGAGCACATTGGATCAACGAAGGCACAAGCCCGCAATCACAATGGCCCAGTGGGGGTTCTAACTTGGGTGGGGACAACAACACCACAACTTAACCAACACACAAAGTGGTGAACCCGTATCAATTAATTTATAATCTAATTTTATATTCAAAATTATCTCGAAATAGGATGATTTCTGAAGGCGGTATCGTTTCTGCCTTATATCTTAATTTCCCTTTTGTTTTTCCAATTCACACTTGATTATTCCTTTATAAAATGGTCCAATTGATTCATGGCTGATTGATTCTCTTAAAAGAATTCAATCCCTCTTGCTGATTGATCCCCTTCAAAATAAAATGTCATCCTTTTACGTATCTATATCCAAGTGAAGTGATGCACCCCTTTGAACAGAGATCTCTTTTCTAAGAGACATGGCTTTCTATCCAAACTCTAAGCACTACTATGCTGCCTATTAATAAAGGTAATGATAATTAATTATGTTGTTATCGTTGCCTTTACTAATTGTGCCATTCCAAGGGTCGCTGCCCATGACTTAGTTAACATGATAAGTATTCATGCTATCACTGCCTTCATTACCCAAGGAATCGCCACCCAGCATTAGTGAATATTAATTGTTTTCACTGCCTAAAGGTAATTGTTGTTCTTGTTTTCTGATTGGCCACGTCTCTGGCTGCGATTTGCATAGTATGAGATTTGCCAGTGGCAGGGGTATGACAACCCTTAACTGATTCTAAATCATAAATTTGTATGACTGAAGCTCTGCATTCTTTTGTAACTTTTATTTCTACTTTTTTCCATCAATTTGTTTGCTCAAACATCTGTTATTTTGTTTATTTAACAAACATGTCTACTATGATTAGACCTGATATCCATCAAAAGTCCTCTTCTTTCTTCACTGTGTATATGTGTACTTGTATTTTATGGGAGGGTTAATCAACCTTGGCTAGTGTTTTAACTTTGTCTTGATCACTTCAAGGATTCAATATTACCATAAGTAATGTTCTATCATAACTGGAAATACTTTTGAGTAGGTCACTTGTGAACATCAATAGTTTTTTCTATTTTGTGTGCAGCTTTGAGTAAAGTGAATAATGATGTTATGGCTTTTCAGGGTTTGAAGCAAATAAAGCTCTGATAAATTCTTTTAACGGAAAGAATCTTTTGAAAACATTAAAAATTTTGATGGGATCTACAAACCAATGGTCCTTGAAAAAGATTTGACCCGTGATAGACCAAAAAAAATCAGCAGTACTGTAATGTTCCCTATTGGGACTTTACTTGATTTACCCTAAAATTCCCAACTAAGGTTTGGATTGCACTTAGAAATGGCAATTTACCTAGTCTCTGTAATTTTCCCTACTAGGAGGCTGCCAATTCCCAATGATTAAATTAAGAAACAATTAATGATTCATAATACATTTGACAGTTAACATACTTAAGCCCCAATTCCTTACTTCTCTCCTAATCATCAACCCTAAAGAGGATGGGGAATTACTTGTCATAAGGCGCTTGGAAACCAATCTACAAGTAGGCTTCAAAGCTTCAGGAGCCTGTCCATATCCCATCTTGGGATTCACCTACCTTGTAAGAAATTACTCCGCCTCTCCCTAACAAAATTAACCTATCCTCTTAAGGGGCAATAGCGAGTGATTAAAGATTAGGCTTGAGTATACTAATATCTCATGTATTATGAGTATGTATGTATGTATGTATAACTGATATAATTCTTATTTCACAAATATTAACAGATATAAATGCTACAGCATATATATTAGACCACTTCCTAACCCTAACGAAGGATGGTGGAAGTATTGTGCTAGGGCGCTTGGAAACCATCTACAAGCAGTCTCCTTAGGGTTTCAGGAACACATATTCATACTCATCTTGGGACTTCTCCCGCAAGGCTTCAGAAATACATGTCCTTACCCCATCATGGGGCTTACCCATCTTGTGAGGAATTAATCCGTCTCTCTACACAAACCTCATATCCTTACAAAGGCATTAGCGGAAGACTGGGGACTAGGCCATTAATTATTTTGGTCTTTCATGTATTACAAACATATATGCATATTGTTGATGTTATATAGCATCGGCAGTTATCTTTCTCCTGAAGGCGAATCACTTGTCCAAGAAATGTGAAGGGTCTTGCATTTGGAAATTGAAAAGACTTGCATGGAGATGTAAAGAGACATCCATTTGAAATGAAGAGAATTGTGCATGGAATGTAAAGAATCTTCAGTTTCGAAGATGAAGAGTCAAGTCTTCTATATATTTCTGTCTTGTGCCTTGGTGGGAGTTAGTCACGCATTATAATTGTTGGATCTGTGTGTAGTAGGTGTATTGCTGATTCGGTTTGAAGCATTGTACACAGACCTCTATTATTTTTATCAATAAAGCATCATTTCTTATGTGGCTGGGTTTTTCCCCTCAAGTTGGAGGGTTTTCCTAGGATAAATATTAGTGTCTTATTGTTCTTTATTCTGTCATGTTTTGCTGCTTTTTATTCCTAGTATAAAACATTAACATGGTATCAGAGCCAGGTTTAAGCTAGCATTTCATGGTATCCGAAAGAGAAGAGTTAATGGCACATTTGCAAGATAAGTATAGGAATTCTTGAAGAATATAGATTTGCTCTTGTTTTAATTGCATCTTCTAAACTAAGTATTACCTATTTAAAATCATAACTATTAGAACTTGTATGATCTGTGAATGGTTTAGATCACTTGCTTATAGCAAATGTTTCCTTTCCATGATAATAGGTTTAAGCTAACGATGTTTTCCTTGGTGTGTCTTCTTGTTTGTGATTGAGAATATTGAGGCGTTTTTTCTTCGAGAGAGCTGGTTACAGAGCTTTTCTGAACAGATCCATACTATTTAGGAACGGAAAGAGTTATTTGTCTGCAGGCGTGAGACCATCATTCAATGGAAAATTGCAAGGAGGATACAGATCGACCATTCATCTGATTGTTGAAGTCGTCCCAAACACCCAGAAGCCCCGAACAGAGATTTTGGAGGAAAGAAAGCCTAAGTTATCCAGTCACACTGAGGGCAATAAGTTGTAGATTTCAAATTTCAGCTCTAATTTACAGATCGATCTAACAGCAGAGTTGTGGGTCGTTCTTTTCAGCTACAGAAATAAAACAAAACATCAGTGAAAAACGTGAATAGGATCTACATTCCTAGGCAAGTTGCAGAGAAGGAATTTCTAGTTATAGCAGATCGGTGTATTCTGGAAACTGAATGGGGACTGATTTGATTAGCTGAGGGAATAACAATACAAAAGACAAGCTGCCAGTCATATTTACTGCAGTCGTTTCAAAAGAAAGATGGAATCGTTCTTGAGTAGTGTTGGAGCATTAATTTTTTCCATTTAGAAGCATCAAAATTACCTGTTGACATTAATGTTTCAAAGGCAAAAGTGTATTGAAGAGGTCAAAATATGAGATCACCTTGGAAACATTCAAAAGGAACCATTTTCGCTATTTCGTGGGGACAGAAAACACAGATAGCGAAACAATTACTTTTCGCTATTTCGCAAGTATCATATTACAAGGCAGCAAAATAGCAATTTTTCACTATTTCGCTGGTATCATTGAGAAGGATACCGAAACAGCGATTTTTTGCTATTTCGCGGAGGGCATTTTAATGAGCTGTGAAATGGCGAAAAGAATAATCAAAATTCTGTGAGCAAAGATTTCAGAGATGCTGTAATTTTGACATGCTGCAAAAATGATGTCTCTAGAGGATGAAAATGATCGAAATATAACAATCTAAAACAGACCCAGTTCGAAAAATCAAATCTCCTATCTCCAGTCAAAATCTTATGTTCGTACAATCTGTTTTGGATATTCGACCAAAGCCAAATCCGAAAGATAGGTAGTTATTAGTTAATTTGTTGATTAGTTTTTTCAAAAGTAGTTTTTAATTTTAGCATAAGGCGGTGTCTCTTCACCCTAAAGGGGTGTGAAAACCATTCATCCACATATATATGTGGTGTAAAATGTAATCAAATATATATAAAAAAGAAATAGATAAGAAAAAGGAGGAAGATGGTACTGTAGTAAGATAGCATGGATGGTGACTGCAACTAAAATGCAAATCAATTATATTCACTTTTTTGATTAATACAAAGAAAATTTGTTTCCTGTCCAAGATTAAGAAGTAAGTTCATTGTTTTTTATTGGATTGGTCCTTTGCATTTTCAGTTACACAGAGTTTTCTCTTTAATGTTAGATGTGGAAAAATAAATATTAGTTTTCGAATATCAAGGGTTATATACGAAGCTCTCATCTATACAAATCCTTGTCTAATTGGTTTCCAAGGAATTAAAATTCATTTAGACTAAAAAAAATATTATTATCAATTCATCCTTGATGTCATGGGGGAGAGAATCTAAAATTGAATTGCAGAGTGTACATGAAGGTTCAAACAAAGCTTGACTACATTCCGCCCAATTAGTTGGATAAGGGACTAGCCTGTGTATCTCCTCAAAGAAGGTTTTTTAGAGTTGTATGAGCATTGAAGTTCTTTCATTTCATCCTTGCAAAATATATTATCTCGTACCCAAAGCATTTTCCTTATACACAAATACAAATTCAATTACAAAGCATTCATAAGAATTCATAATATTCAAACACTAAATAAGAAACAAATATTCTTATTCTAATTAGACTCAAGGAACATTTATCATCCTAAGAAATCAAGAAAGTTTAAATTCGCTATAGAAATACACCTTTTGTATTTGGGGTGAGGGTTTACCCACCTAGGTTTAGCGAAGCCTAAAGTGCAGGGGAATTAGATTATTCTCGTTCGTTGGCCAAGACTGATTGAAGAAATCTAGGAGAACTGGAAAAAGCTCTTGGATTTCCAATCTGCGGTTTTGGGAACCAACAAGTAGTTCCATAGCTTGGTATCGGCCTGAAATTCTATTAGGATATCTAGGTGCTATGCTACAACTCTCTTGTTGTCTTTGATTCTTCTCACCATATACGGGTCAAGGAAATGTGGTGTTGATCGAATATCCAACCGTGCTAAAGAGAGGAGTTGTGTATAGCGTTTGGCGTAGCGTTTGGCGTTGTTTTGTAGAGATGCATATAGCTTTTGGGTTGTTGGAGGTAATAATCGAATTGATCAATCTTGTACGAAAATTGGAGAATTCGGCATGCATAAATCCTTGTTGTGGTTCGGGCATTGAATCTAAGGAATAGCATCCGTTTGCAATGTTATGGATGTCCATTCAGAATAGGGATGAAGGTCTGATCTATTCTTGAGAATTGATTTGCGTATAGTCTTTCTATGGAAGTTGGAGAGCCAAACAGATTATTTGTATTGAGGGATATATATTGTTACATGGGTAAGAAGCTTGCATGTTGTCTGAGTATACTATGTTGATTATGCAGAACAAGGAATTGTTGTCAGCATTAGAAGCAAATCCAATACTCTTTCGTGTTTGAGAACGAAGCTACGTGTAGCATTTGAGTTAATTTGGACAGATTTGCACATTGGAGACAATATTTGTTTGTATTTGCTATAACCAGCTAGCAAGAGAAGTGTTTGGAGTGTCCAGCCCAGAGGGTATTCTTCTCAGCGGTATGGGGTTCGGTGATTTGTGATCAATTTCTTCTAAGAGGAGGATATTAGGTTCAGAGGGAGCTTGAGTAGCAGAGGGAGAATGCAAAATCTTTTTGTTGAGGATCAACAAGCTCATGTAGCAGTGTGACTGCTAAAGCTCCTTATTTGGTCAACATTGGAATCAACTCTATTTTGTTATGATAATCAAAGCAGTGAGAATGTTGCCTCTGCTGAGAGGGAGTCTCCATTCAAAGGGAGTCTAACTATCCATCATAGACAACCTTGGACGAGGAGGTCAGAACGTTGATATCAGATTCAGAGGGAGTTTGACTTGGACAAGGAGGTCAAAAGGTTGATATTTGTTTCAGAGTGAGCCACGTCATCGTGAAGATTTGTTAATGAGTTCTTCTCTGTGAGGGAGAAGTTCGAGGTGCGATCCCTTGTTAATGAGTTCTTCTTTGTGAGGGAGAAGTTTGAGGTGCAATCCCTTGTTAATGAGTTCTTCTCCGTGAGGGAGAAGTTCGAGGTGCAATCCCTTGTTAATGCATTCTTCTTTGCAAGAGAAGTTTGAGGTGAAAGCCCTTGTTCCACCCTCTGGGAGTAGCCATGGTGGAAGTCATATGTGAGACTCCATGACTTAGTTTTATGTTCATTCACCCTCTGGGAGTAGCCATGTTGAACGTCATGTTGAGTGACTCCATGACGATATCACGTTGAGAGACTTCGTGATAGATTTTGATTTCTTCACAAATGGGTGTAACCATTGTGAGGGTCATGTTGAGAGAATCCATGACATGAGAATCTGGAAAGATACCTCCCTAGCTAAGAGGGAGTGTTGATGTTATATAGCATCGGGAGTTATCTTTCTCCTGAAGGCCAATCACTTGTCCAAGAAGTGCGAAGGGTCTTGCATTTGGAAATTGAAAAGACTTGCATGGAGATGTGAAGAGACATCCATTTGAAATGAAGAGACTTGTGCCTGGAATGTAAAGAGTCTTCAGTTTCGAAGATGAAGGGTCAAGTCTTCTATATATTTCTATCTTGTGCATTGGTGGGAGTTAGTCACGCATTATATTGCTGGTTTTGTGTGTAGGTGTATTGTTGATTCAGTTTGAAGCATTGTACACAAACCTCTATTATTTTTATCAATAAAGCATCATTTCTTGTGTGGCTGGGTTTTTCCCCTCAAGTTGGAGGGTTTTCCTAGGATAAATATTAGTGTCTTATTGTTCTTTATTCTGTCATGTTTTGCTGCTTTTTATTCCTGGTATAAAACATTAACACATATAAGTGGTATTAAGCATGACTGTCATATGAATCTGAATCCCAATATTATTGCATATATTCCAAGACCACAATGTATGTATTTGAATCTGTTGTGTATTCCATTTCTTATTTAATCCCATCTGCCCCTTTCCTCAATTGACCCTTCTTCCCTTTATATCTCTCAATGTGAGGGAGGGGTCACACCTTTTAATCATAAATGCCTTTTGGTAAGAGACGCAACCTTTCACCATTAGCACCCTTGAAAGAGCGCAACTCTTTATCATTTCTGCCCTTTGAAAGGGACACAACCTTTCACAATCAGATCTGCACTTCTTATTTAAATCAGATCTGTACTTCTGATTCCTCATTTTCTAACTACTAGACAAACACTTATTTCCTTGATCCTCTTTGGATGCCCATTTCAAATGAATCCTTGTCCCTTTTATATCTTCCCATATGAGAGAGGAGTCATGCCTTTTCATTATTTTGCCCTTTTGAAAGAGTCACAACTCTTGAGCCTTAACTACATTCTAATTATCTTTGATTTTAGGAAATTGTTGTCTTGAACTATTTACTTTGTTTTGATTATTATTTCCCTTAAATTAAATGATTATTTCTTATATTTGTGGGGACATGACAAGTACTTACATAACACTCTCTCACTATCCTTGATAGACAAGATATTGAGGATCTCATATAGTTATACTGAAAGAACTTCTGCATGCTTTTGCAATATTCACTTACAAAGAATTTGAAACGTCTTTTGTCATCATTTTTTACCAAATTGTTTTGCTCGTGTATATTGCTGCAAGAGGCATTTAAAGGAAGCCATTTAAGTCAACAAACATTCAAACAACCTTAACCATCACATGGGTTTATGTGAGACCAATCTTGCAAAAAGTTTTAAAAGTTTCAGAACCTCAAGTACAATTAATTGAATGTATCTATTTTATAAATTATTTATGCAGTAGTAAAAGTAGGATTAACCGCCCATTTGTAACTATTAGCGAGCAACTTACATAACAGTTAGTAAAAACTAGAAATAATTGATACTATGTCTAACCTAGGCCCATGGGATGTTGATTGTACTTCAAAGAGTTATCTATAATAGGAGCTCTAATCAGCAACGTATTCCACAAACATCTTGTCAATGGATTATGTAAGGTCAATGGTTAAAAATCTCAAATGCAGCTCTGATCCAAAGGCTTCATTTTCCAGTCATTGATTGTGGAAATCTTAAGTCTCTTAATTTTTTCACATTTCCGGATGTCTTGTACATTGTTCTTTTACAAACATGGTCACAACAATTTATGGTAAAGCGCGTTCAAAGCCCACATTGTACTTGTGCTCTATGGCCAAAATTTATCGGCCTTATAGGCAATACTTAACATATGTCGTAGTTAGTTTTTGAGCTTCTTGGGTTATTTTCTATTAAGGCACTGCTATGAAATAACTAGTCATACTTACTGAGACCCATCTATCTAGTTTAGTCACTTATGGGCATTAATATGATACGTTTCTTGCTGTTGTTTGTTTGGCTTTTGAGTAGAACAAATAGGGTTTTGTATAAATAGAAAATTGATGTTAGGGTTTTAACGGTTTAGGGTTTAAAGAAGCGTACCTGTAATTTGTCCAGATACTGTGGCTGGCTATGGCCTTTCCTAATTGTTCCGGTGAGCTCCAAAAGACGGTCTGCCAGCGTAGATTTACCGTGATCGACATGAGCGATGATTGAGAAATTTCTGATGAGCTCGGGCGTGTATTGGATTAGATCAATCGTATTATGTGAGTGTGAGCAGAGAGAGCGGCAGTGCAATAATGAAGAGTGAGCGGAATTAAGTATTTTAGAGCGAGCGTGAAGGATTTGAGCGACCTGTCTAACAAGCCTCCACCCTCCCATTGTGTACACGTCATAAAAGGTGTAATTTATCCATGGCGCGATTCACAAATCTGAGGAAACAGTTTGAATTCAGAAGGAAACGAGTGGGTTGGTCAGGTAGGAAGCCACTTCAGCATTTACGCACTGGTGCAAGGGAGTTATTCGAATACGATAGACGCAATCGTCTAAAGGATCAAGATATATCAAATTAATCTATTTTTGAGTTCTTTTTATGTAATGAAAAGAAAGAAAGAAAATAGTTTTAACGTTCGTGAGGCTAAAGATAACTTATGGAACACACCGTCTCACACGCTGAAAGTTTTCATTTTCACTTTTTTCTTGTGAAGTTTGATGATTAGTGCCCTCAACTGCTCAACCATCCCCTCATTGAAAAGATCAAACCACGAATTCTCGGTCAAAAGAGTATTAAAAATGTCCCTACTTTCCTTGAGGGCGTCACATTCTAGAATGAAGTGTTTTTCTGTTTCTGCCTTATCGGAAGTGTAGAAAATACAAATTGTTTCTTCCCAGGTTTCTTTAGGTCTTTTTCAATGCTCAGTTTCACAACGAAGTTGATGTGAATTGGTCCTTAATTAAACAATAAGAATCTTGGCTCTCCAAGAGATATTAACCCCAATGTACGCTTTTTGATGGAAGTTACGAGTGGGATTAAACTCCACAATATAATACTCTTTCTTTCTAGTTAAAACTTTATCCCAAGAACGCTTGTGGAACTTATTCATAACATAAGTCTTTATTTCTTTACTATTTGTGGGGCAAGAATTCAAGTGAATATCCCATTTATTGAGCCACTTGTTGTTTTGGCGCATCCACGTCTTCTTTCTTTGGCACAATGTGTCCCTGAAGACAACTTTAGGCAATTTGTCCTCATCCATTTGTTCAATTCTTTTTAAGTAACTTATAAGACACACCATAGCAATTGCTTCAATAGGACTAGCCCCAACCTCACTCAACATGATATCATACGGAACTGAGTTTTTCAGTTTGAGCTTGTTTGTAATCAAATGTTTTTGGATTTTTTCAATTTCCTTCCATTGTAAATCTGAAGTGTTGTTGGCCCACAGTGCACATTCATAGAGAACGACCGGTAACACTAAAAGACCAAAGAGAATTTGAGTAGTCTTCCAATCCCATAGCTCAGCCTCTCTACATCTATTTTGGAAGGCATAAAACGCTTTCCAACCTCCTAAAATATGCTTCTTTCTGCACCCTTCCCAACTCTTATTTTTATTGAAGTCAATTTCTAGGTATTTGTAATCTGACACCTCTTCAAGGATGTTGCCTTGAAAGTAAAAGTTATGTTGGTAATGTTTTATTTTAATAGAGAAGACCATCACTTTCGTTTTGCTGATGTTGACTTGCATACCCACCATGTTGCAAAAATGCTCAAGGGCAAGTAAGTGTTTTTGTAAGCCACCGACAGAATTAGAGATCAACACAAGGTCATCCGCTTACAAAAGAAGTCTAATAATAAACTCGCCCAAATGTACACCATCTCCACCTCGAAGGTTTAACCACTCCTCAAGTTTATCAATATATAAACCAAAGAGTGTGGGAGACAAAGGGCACCCTTGCTTGACCCCTATATCACTTCTGAAACTCTCAGAGATGTCATCCATAGTTCTGATTTTAACTTTCACCTCCTCATAAAGTCTATGAACAGCAGCCCTAAGGTGAATGGGGACCCCAAGTTCCTCAAGTCTGAGCTAAAGCTTGTCCCTAACGACCATATCAAACGCTTTTCTGAAATCAACAAAACAACAAAATGCTTCCTCCTCCTTCTCCCAAATTTTTTCAATGATAACTCAATATTTTGTTAAGCTTTGCCTCCTTAAAAAGCTAATTCAAATTGGTCAACCTTTAAGTTATTTCAAAAATGATTGTGAATATCTTTATACATTGTACACTCGTTGATGAAATGATATTTCGTGTCCATCACTCCTTGCTGCAAAAAGTGCAAGTCATTTCTTCTCGATCATCTTTGGACACCTTCTATCTACTAGTTTCACATTTCAAATGATGAGAATTAGTTCTCAAGTGTGCAATTAAAATTTTAACCTATCCCTTAATCGTCGATCTCAAATAAACGCTTTTATCATGTTGCCATGTTGGGTTAAATTCTTTGATATAGTATATAGTTCGTCCACTTGTTATTCTATTTCTTCCAAATTGTTTGCCTGCGACTTAGCTCCTCTTCAACAATCATTTTAGGTCATTGATGCTTACCCATATTTTCATAAGTAGCATAATAATTGAATAATTGTGAAAACCTCAATTGGGAATATACCATCCTTAGCTAAAAGAATCTTGTATGGTATTATTGATTTGACTTTAAGGCGGCTAGTGATTAGATGTTTTTTAAATTCTTTCTATTTGTCATCATTTGTGCTTTGACATGTTATTCCCCCAAACCTCGCACCCATAAAGGATAATCAATACCACTAACAAATTGAAAAGGTTTTTCTTAGTCTTCCAAACTCACAACTTTGTTTTTCTACATTTATTCTAAATAAGGTACAAATATATCCACCCTCCTTGGATCCTCTTTGATCTACATATGTCTCGTCTGAGCCTATTGTGGGAATCAATTCCTAGGTTCTTGTACTCCATCACTACCTCCAATGGGTTTCCCTCAAGGATAAAAATAGTCTACTACTTCTTCTTCTTCTTCAAAGAGAAGATCGTGACTTTGGTCTTGCTAATTTTCACTTGCACCCCAACCTCCTAACAAAAGAGCTAAAGGGCTTTCAATTGATCTCTCAAGCCTTGTGTTGATTTTGCAATAAGAAAAAGGTCATCTGCCTATAAAAGCAACTTCACCACGTATACTGCCAAATAGATACCTTCTCCAATGGTATTGTCCAACCACACTTCAATTTTAGCAATGTATAAACAAAACAATGTGGGGGACAAAGGACACCCCTATTTGACCCCAGTGTCACTGCTGCTGAAACATTCAGACATACCCTCTTTAACTCTAATTTGAATTTGTGTTTAGTAATTTTTTATTATTTAAATCATTTAAATTTTTCTACAATAAACTAATTATTGAGATATTCATATATTTACTTTGAATGTTATAACATGCTTAGCATTCTAAAATAAAGTGGTTTTAGGTTTTAATTATTTTGGATGTGAAAAAGGTATATATCTTTTCTCATCTTTATCTTGGTCTCTCCTATCTACTTGTTTCATATCAAAATTGAACTATGTAATTCTCAATTGGATCATGAGCATCTTTGCTCTCCAAGTGATGCATATTCCTATATATACCTTTAGATGATAGTCATTGATTAAATCCAACAAGATGATATTCCCTCGTTCTCCCTTACTTCTTCTCACGCATAATTGCACAATTATTTTCATGACATGTGTCTTCTTCTTTTTAATTATTGGGATGCTTTCAAGTTATTATTTTATTTATTTTCTACTTGTTTTGTTTTATCCATATCTTATTTCACTTGTTCTAAATTTCTTAGTGAAAAATTTACGTCGTTTATTTACATTTATTTATTCACATATTTTCAAATATCTTAGGAGAAATGCAATAGTTGTTATTAGAGTGAAAAAGGTAAGTCCCCTAGAATTATTAGGAACTATTCATACTAGCATGTTTAAGCTTACTTAAGTTGTGTGCGTTTTGACTGAAGTCATAGGATTATGACATGTGCCATGATCTAATTATATTTTAATATATTGTAATGATAAATTTTTTGTAGTTAATAAAATCTCAAGCTTCATAGAAGATTAGTTGATTTTCTCTCTCCTATGATAGCGTGTTATAATTACAAGTAATGTTTGGGATGTTATAAAGATTAGTTCAATTAGCAATGTTGAAAAGATTATTATTAGAATATACAATGAAAATCTTGTGATTAGTTCAATTAGCAATGTTGAAAAGATTATTATTAGAATATACAATGAAAATCCTATTATAAACACAAGACCGGAGCTCTATATGAACATATAATTAGATCATGCCATTTGTCCTAGTCTTATGACTTGAGACAAAAAATCACGAGACTTAATTAATCCTAAGCATGCTAGTGTAAATACCTTGTAATGATAATTAATTAGGACATTTCCCTTAGTCGTTATTTCATCCCCCTTAAGTGCAACTTGGGGAGTAGGGCGATATGTAAAGATGTATTAATGATGAATGGGCCTTGACTATAAGTCCTAGTGAGATACTTAAGTATAAAAAAATACATCTCTTATAACCAAAGAAAAAACAAAAGCCTCATAAGAAAAAACCTCTCTCTAAAAAAGAAAAAATATAATCTTGCACATCTACATATGATGAAATAAAAGGGGACTCAACAAATACCCCCAAGTACTATTTTGTCACAAATGTGCAATGCATATTCTCTAATGTGAGAGAAAGGATGAGACTCTAAATCCCCTCATAAAAATGTAGCTCGATCTTGAAAAAGAATGCAACCTAGTACCTACATATAATATTTCTCCCTTTGGGAAGAAATAGATCCACTGGTGATTGTATAGGTCATTTCCATAATCTTGGTGAATAAGGAATCCAAACATAATGTGGTTCTTAGTGCAACTCTTGTGTCCTCATGCTAAAAAATGTGTCCTCCAAAATAGCAACAAAATACCCAATCAAATAAGGGGAACTAAGAGAGGGAAATTTTTGAATTGTATTTGAAAATATTGAAGATGTGATTATATCATTTCCATCTAGAAGAGAATATAAAACTTCAGATAAATCCTCCACATTAGCAATGTGAGACTTCACAAGCAAGGATGATATGTCTATCAAATAGGAATTCTGAGTGCTTGTGTTTGAAAGACGATGAATGTCTTGATACATTGAATCACTGTGAATCATGGATGTAGTGATACCTTGTCTCATTAAAAACAATAGAAGATGAGTATGTGATCTTGACAAGAGGGGAAGTTTATGTGCCACATCAAAACATGCAATACCTATAATATACTTAAGATCCTTTAAAGTATTGTCATCAAAGGGAATGATATCTGCATTATTTTAAGGGGCGTGATGTAATTTGTAGAATGATCATTTGATAATGGAGAGATATGTGAGTCTTCAAATATCTCCTAGTATTTCTCCAAAGAGTGCATGGACAATCAAAGTTTGATGTAGCATGCACAGTATCACGATCAACAATAGTACAAATTAATCATATTAACTTATCACATCACAAATTGTAGGTAGGCATCTCTGTAAATATCGATGAAATTTTATAAAACATGGTGTTGTTTTAAAAGATATGATAGTTCTTTACTTCATCGAGGTTAGGGCTTATTTTTGGTCTCTATCAAATTGTGGATTAACCCATGCCACCCAAGCCCTGGTGATGCCTCAAATGTGTTATTTTCACTAATGATTTTGGCACAATCACCACCAAAATACTAATCCAATGGAAACCTAATCCATCTACCACCATTTTCTCAACCACGTAGTGATATGTCACCCCATCTAGTAGCACCACTAACTTGTCGCCAACCAACCACCCTGCCCTAGCTCATTTCCCTGATGGTAGATTTGTTTTCCCAAAACTTAGACATATAGTACCATATTTTTAAAACTAAATAATAGGAAAAAACTAGTTTTGATCACTTTCTAGTGGTGCTAGTATTTTCTAAATTTGGTATTGATAAATTTTATTGTTTGTTGGATTTTAACCATCATTTTTTGCTTTTGAACTCCTTACTTTTTACTCAAACTTCTAATTTTGATAATTATTATGACTTTAGAAATATATTAAAGAGTTGATGATTGGATTTATACAACAAAATCTCAAGATTCATAATAAATAAGTTACTTTACTATAATGTGATAAGGTGCTTTTATCAAGGTCATCTTTGGTGTGTTGTGTTGTAGTGCCTCTCAAGTTTGCTTCATGCATGGCATCCTTACAGATGTGGCTTTGACTCTTCATGCTTGTATTATGTGATCATGTGGACCTGTGTGAGGTTTGCACCTTTAGGGTGATCTAATTTATGTCATGGCATTGACAATTTTTTTATGCTTGGCTGTGAGAACCATTGTGATGTGGTTGGTTGTATACTTGTTTTGTGATGATATATCTTCTGAGTTGTGAAGACTCATTATATTCTTGGAGTGTCGATCTAATCTTGACTTGTAAGTGATTGGTTGAGCCGATCTTGTGATTCGGTGACTATTTTAGCGTCATGCTTTATATTAGCATTATGAGATGCACCAATTCAGTTTATTCTTGTGCTCACTCCCAGGATTACTATTGGGGTTATGATGTGAGTGATGGTTTCACTGAGCTATGTGCCAATGAATACCTACATTTAGAGTGTATCATGATGATATTACGTAAGTACCCATGAGATGTGATCTGGTGGTTGCACTATGTGATGCATTTGATTACTGCACATTGTTTGGATTATTGCAACATTGATGATTTATCTATTAGATTATGTTTTTATTAGTATTTTGATAATATCTACATGATGATGCCTTATGATGATATCTGGTGTATTTTGCATTCAAGACTATTGATTATGTATCACGATGATGTTATTAGACTCCTTAATTATTGTGCCTTTATGTTGTGGATATATCAGTTATTTACTTTCAGTGATTTATGCTCATAAAAGTCATAGAATGATTTATTTAAATGTCTTTAATTTAAATGCAATGATAATATGATGTTTACTGCTTTACCGCACAATTTCTATGCATTATGACATTTGTGTCGATATGAAATGGGACCAATTCATACTCACTCATTCATGAGATCTACATGATGTACCGCTCTCCTTCACTATTGTTATCATGTATTATATGTGCTTCAACTATTTATATCATGAGCATCTACACTTGATGTTTGCTTGTTTCAATGAAAAGATACCAGACACATTCCACCTGAGTTGCAGGATTTGCGTGTGTCTATATCCCCGGTAGTGGCACAAGAGATAGTAACTTTGGCCTTTCATACTAAGCCAGTGTTATCCCTATATGGACGAAATATCCTTGATTATTATATTATTCCCTCATGTATGTGTTGGTAAATCCAAATTCATATTGCATATTGTGTTAGACCCATGAGTGTGCATGTGCATTTAGTGTCTCCGCAGTGGTCGTGGAAGGATTCAGAATAAACGTTGACTTTTAATGTATTTCAAGGAATTTTAATGTTGTTTTATTTACCGACAAATTTGTCGTAGTTGGATTCCAATTATTTGGAATTGGTTTATTTAATTTGGGGAAAAGGTCAAATAGATTATTTAAATTATTTATTTAATCTATTTGAAAGTCAGTTTTGGTAAAAGTGATTTATATTTTGTAAGTGAGTTATTTTCACACACTTCTCACTTTTTATTTGTGATAATTTAAATTTTGCTAAACTTGAATGGAGAAAATCACTCTTTTGCTTGTTGGGTGAAATTCGGGTGTTGGCTTCGTGTGTGGAGTGACTCGTTGGAATCATGTCGAGATTGCTCCGCCTTGCCGAGTGTCTCAATCAATTTCATCAAATCTCCTATTGTTCCTCTTCATTTTGGTTTTTCCCTCTTTGTGTGAGGTAGGGCTCTTCACATCTTTTGATTTGCTTCATCTTTTTGAATGAAGTAAATTGATAGTAGTCGTGGGCTGAGAACTAGTGTTCCCTCACAATTTTGTTGCTTTCCACCACCTAGTTGGGCAGGTGTGAGTATTTCATTATTTTCCCATGTTGCATTTGAGGTTTTAGCGTATTCATGCTACCATATTTTTGTGAAATGCCCAGAAGTGAAATTTTATTTGAGAAATTTGTTGTTGGGTGGATTTAGACCAATGGGTTTTCATTTCGTCGATTTATTTGAAGTTTAATTTTTGGGCACTTTGTCGGTGCATCATTTTGCATGTCATCCTAAACCTGTCAATTATCATGTTTGACACAATATAATTATTGAAATTAGTAGTCTCTACTACAAAGAGTAGGTTTGTAGAATCAGAATAGTTATAGAAAACTCCAAGTTTTTTTATATTTCAATCTGAAAGTGCCTTTTCAACACTAAATAGTTAATTTTTGTAGCTTGCCAGATTTTGTCAAAATTTTGGTTTTAAGTTTTTTTTTTTTAATTTGTGATCTTCCTCGTGTTTTTGCGAGATGTGTAATGAATTTCCTTGAAATCCAAACTCTTGGCATAGTGGTCAACTAAGTAGTTTGGCATTTGGGCCTCTTTGTTGAATTCACTCAATTTTTGGTGCTTTGAATGTTTGGGAGTGCCTTATCCTCCAACTATTGCTTGTTGGATTTTTGACTCGTCCTTATGTTCCAATGAGATTCTTGATGGATTTGATTAGAATCTATGTTCTTGTCATAGTGGCCTATTCAATTATTTGTTGTTGCGCCCTTTCATTGTTTTCGCTCTGTTGTTTGCCTTGAGTGTTCAGAGTTGAGATATCCTCCTTTCCTGCTTTTTTGTTGCTCATGTCTTTGTTATGACATCTTCCATGATTGATCAGAGATCACATGTGACATGTGGATGTTTGTGTTGAGACCCCATCCAAGCATGTAGTTGAGCTATGCTCCTATGTCGAGGCCATAGTGACCCATACTCTTGGATTGAGGCCAATTGAGTTTATCTTGTTCCTTTTGGATTTTGAAATAAGATTCCTTTCTTGCTTCCTTTTATGTGAATGCATTCTTGATTTCCATCATTGGTTTAGACCATGATGATGATATATTTCATATTTTTCCTCGTGTAGACGAGTGGACAACCTTGGGTTACTGTCCTCGTGTAGACAAGTGGACGAAGTCCCTATTACCATCCTTTGGTAGCCAAGTTGACGAAGAGCTTGTTATGTCCTCGTGCAAATCAAGTCGACATTATTTTGTTGGTCTCTGTCTTGAGATGTCGAGCCTTGGACTAGGTACATTGAGTAGTCATTAGGAGTAGTTCCTTACACAGACCCTGACCCGTAAGTGGTCACATAGGCTATGTGAAGGAGTTCCTTAAAAAGTGAAAACTATAACAAAATACGTTGGGTATAAACATTAAACAAGATTAATTTGAATTGTGGAACCCATTGAATCCCCAAATATCACGAGTGATCCGTGAGTTAAGAATAGATGGTGGAGATCGATCAAATCCCCAGACATCATGTGTGATCTGTGAGTTGAGCGTAGATGGTGATATGTATCATTGAATCCACAGATAGCATGGGTGATCTATGAGTTGAGCATAGATGGTGGAGATCCATCGAATCCTTAGACATTATGGGTGATCTGAGAGTTAAGCGTAGATGATACGAACCCAAATTTGTAGTATCAGATTTGTCGTATCAATCCATGCGGGCAGATATTCTCCCTATGTTTAGTACTCTTGTGTCTAGGTCTGGTAGTGTTAAGTAGCACCTTGATGAGTTTGGATTTGTGATTATGATTGGATGTTGATTTACATTTCAAGTGATCTCCATGTTTCTTGTATTATGCATTATGTCCTTGCATTGGATTACTGTATCTTCATTATGAGACTATGCATTTGCTTAGCATGTGTGTTGGTCACTCCTTGCTTGTGTGTATATATTGTGTTTGTAGGTAGGTTACTGTAAAGGAGAAAAATGATGTTCGTGGAATAAGAGTGTTTTGATACTCAAATCATTTTTCACCTTACATTTAATGTTTATAGTGGAGGGAAAGATAAGATATTCCCCTTTATTCTCAAATGCACAAAGGAAGGATCCAAATTGATCAACCCAAAAAGGATCAATGCATAAATGAATCAATCTATTGGAAATAAGAATAAAGAAGGAGATCCTAGGTTTCCCTCTTAAGATGTGTGTTTAAATGGATGTGATTGTAAATGTGTGATAGATTTAGAATGATTAAGGATTTGAATTGAAATGAATGATAGAAATGTACTAACCTTGAAATATTGCAGATCAAAGATTGTTGTTTTCTAAGATATGTAGACTGTTTCTGGAGATGCTGACAGTTGATACCGAACCGGAACACAGAGACGGACAAAACCCAGAAATATTTTTCCGTTCCGATGTCGTCTTATGAAAAAGGTCGACCCTGTACCACTTTTGCCAACTCGATCTGCTCAACTCCGAAAGTGTCCCTATTCGCACAGTCTGAAAGAAATCTGAAAAGGGTATCCAGATCTGGCCTCGGATCTATAGTCCCTGCAAGAAAAATGTTTGTTTGTTGTGGGGGAGGGGTTTGCCTTAGTCAAACCCCGATTTAGGAATTAACCTTGAAATCAATATTTGAAATAAGAATGCTAGCAAGTAGTAGAATTGAATCTAACA
>MU224577.1:2482577-2506271 GCA_018584345.1 Thuja plicata
TAGCAAGTATGTAAATATGAAAGCATGGACTTTAGAAACCATAAACCTCCATGATTTTATGCTTGGAATCCACCTTGAAAGAGTTTTGAGGATGCACAAAGGATCTTGAAGGAAGATCACACCATCACGATGGCTAGATCTAGGGTTTGAATGATGAATCTTGAATGCTTGAACCAAACCCCTTCAAAGGCTTGAAAGCTTGAATCCTTGATCTTCAATGGAGAACTTGAATGCTTGAGAGGAAGACTTGAACACCTTGAGAGCTTGAAAACATGTAGAACAATGGATGCTTGAACAAAATCTTGGCTAGAGCTTTTTGCACTTGGAAGACTTAGAGAAAATGAGAGGAGAGGGCTTCCTTTTATATGAAATTAGGGCACAATCTTCTAAGGAGGCCGACATAGGAGAATTAAATTCCAATTAGACCCATGCCCCTAGAAGAGAACCTATATTAAATATAATTTAGGAATCCCCGCTTCGGAGCCCAAAACAGCCGACCCAGAAGCGGGAGAGAACTTTTTGCAAAGACCGACATCCGGGAAACTGTGGGATTCTGGGTTTGGGACCCTGGGACAGGGTCGAGGTCGGCTCTGTCCTAGGGCAGGGCAGAGGTCGACCCTGTCCTAGGAGGTTGACCCTGTCCTTGTATCCTAGAAACAGAGTCCTGCAACCCAGAATGCAGAAATCAGTCCTGAAAGTGGTATAAGGAGGAGCAGATCTGGGGGGATGATGCAGAAACGGGGGGATGATGTAATGGAGGTCAAATACATCCCCTAAGGAGGGCTAAACACTCTTAACATGGAAGTGATTCCATTTTAAGATGATACAATTACTATCTTTGCGAGCACAGTGGAGTGGGCCTGAGGGTTCCATGTGGTAGGGTGGTGTTGCATTAGTATACCACTATTGGGGACCAGTGTACAAGTGGTGGGATTCCTCTAGATTCGAAGTATTCAAGCATTAAGATCTTTGTATTGTGCTACACTTTACTCGATTTGCATGTACTTATATGCCTTTCATTTATGTACTTGGAGTAGTTTCATTGATATATATGCACATGACCTTTATATGCACATGTGCACATTTTATTCTTAGAGTAGTTTATGGTTATATTATTGATTTATAATTGAGTAGGAAACACCTTGATATACATGTACCTGATACTCCCCAATGTGGAGCTAGATATTTTTCATTCATACATTGGTGTCAACTTAGGATTTTGGCTTGTTGTTTTGTGTGTTTTGGGCCAAGTTCGTAGATCGATGTCTGGGTCTGCCCACTAACGCCTACGCAAATCAATTTTGTTGATTGGCATCTCCTCCCTCATTGGACTGATACTTTTTCTCTCAAAGGTCTACCAGTTACAGATCGACTTCTCCATCGATCAACGTCTTCGCAACCCATATCAACGTCTTCGCTTGCCTTCGTCGTCTTCGCCTAATTTGGAAATACAAGCAGTATTGGGAGATGGGTGTTCTGTGGGTGCTTTTAGGTTGGGTTCTCGAAGGTTCTTGAATGCTTTGTGGACCTTGTTTATGTTTGTTCACAAGTGTTTGTTTACTTATTGCTTATGATCATGGTTAGAAAGGAATGAAAATGTATGGTTAATCATAGTAGGAATATCTCAATGGGCTTGAAAAGAACATCTATGTCTTGGTATTGAATTGGTTAGTTTTCTTCTATTGATAACCATGAGATCTTGTCGGCTTGGCCTCTCGTAATCCAAAGATGATTGTCTGGATCCTTATAGGGAAATCTTGGGAATATGTGTTCTACATTCCAAGTGTATGTTTGGTTACTCGGGAACCTTTGGAAGTGTTTGTAAGACTTTCGCTTGTGTACAAATATGTGATGTTCGTGATGTTATCCTTGAGATGTGTTTTGTTGCTTATGTTATGCTTATATGATGCACTTGGATACATAATTATTATGTCATGTTTACTTATATTTCAAAAAAATTATTAAGTGCATGCTTTACTCTTTTGTTCCAAGGGTTCCCTGGTGGGGCATTACATGTGGGAGTTCAATCATCAATATCAACAATAGTTGCCTCGACAAGGAAGATAACTATTTATATTAGAAAAAACTCATAAGAAACTAATGCTTTTGTTTATTATTTTTGTAATTTAAAACTTTTAAATCATCTCTATGTTTCTTTGTTTGAGTTCTAATGTGGTACTAGCCCATACTAATAGCCCAAATAAAAAACATATAGTGTTTTTCCTCTCATAATTCAATATATCTAATTTTATTTTATAGTAAAAA
Organism: Thuja plicata; assembly: GCA_018584345.1. Lineage (NCBI taxonomy): Eukaryota > Viridiplantae > Streptophyta > Pinopsida > Cupressales > Cupressaceae > Thuja > Thuja plicata. Next base: position 2,484,843 of record MU224577.1, read on the forward strand.
AATTATCTATTGTCACAAAAATTATCTTCCTTTATAATGTTTCTCATCTAAGCTTATAAGATATTTGTATTGTCTTACTTCTTTTAGGAGACCCCTTAAACATAAAAATTGAAATAATATTTCTTTTTGCTGGAGAAAACCAAGATTTTAATATTATTGGTGTTTGTATGCATGCCTACCTCCTTTAAAAAAATGTTCCAAAGCTTTTAAGTGCACTTTCAAATATTATTCATATATTTCACTTTAAAATTTTCTCATTGTTTTGGCCCCTTATCTCTTTCTTCTACCCCCTTGTCAATTATATGATAAGTATGCTTCTAAACAAGTTTGCTAATAGGAGATTAATCATTGTGATATGATAGTTAGAAAAATTATTTTTATAGACTCTTCAAGAGAGGTATTTCTAGATTGGTTCTCTAGTCCGTTGGAAAATCATGTTGAATGATGTTGAATATCCTCTTGATGTGAGGGGTTAGTTTTTTCACTCCTCATTTTAAGTATTTCACTTGTGTCCCATTTGTGTCACAAGTCTTACCTATTCCTAGCTTTTTAATATATCCCTTAACATATTGTAAGGTGATTAATCTTGTTATGTTGATTATGGGAGGGGCATCTTCTTCTTGCTTGAGTCCATAAAACTACTTTGCGTATTCTAATCATTATATTTTTGTGATGTTATTCTCTCATTCTTTTATCTATTAGAGTTCCCTCCAAAATAATCTTTGATTATTTTTCTCTAAAGATATTCCTTGTATTCACAAACCCCTCTTATTTTATTTCACTAACTTTTTGTACAAAATTTGTTTGATTTATCTTTATCGAGTCTTTTCAAAACTCATCTCGTAACTTTGCCTTCACCATACCAATTATTTTACTACATCTTGAGTTATACTTATTAACTTGTGACCCTTGAAACCTTAATATGTCATGCCCCTAGTCCTATAGTGTATATTCGGTTATCAATGTTGCGCTATTAAATTAATTAGGTTAGTTTTTATTATAGACTAGAATAATAAATAAATAAAAATAGTTAATAGTAGAAAATAAAATGGGAGGAATTTATTCCCACAAGGTGGTTGTAAATGGTTAATCTCAAGAACACAATACTTTATAAGCATTTATGACATACATTGTAAAACAACCCAATTCAAATTAATATCAATTTTTATATATGTTATTCATTATGTGACGGGTTGAGGGCCTAGCTCAATTGGTGAGAGCTTCCTATAGTAAAGCATGAGTTCATGAGGTCTAGTCTCCCCCCAACCCATGTAATACTAGACGACATTTTGTGCTAGCATCACCGGTCGCGTTAAAAAGTTTACCTAGCGCACTATAGTTTATAAGGGGTGTTATACCCAATTCTTGTAGTCTAAAAAAATAAATTATGTGACCTTGCAATAGATTTATACACTCTATCACTTTTTACATGTCATTGAAGCATGTAATATTTTGTGCTTGTGAAAAATGTTAAAGCAGAGAAAATTGACAAAGACATGAATGTGAAAAGAGAGATTCATAAATGGAAAAACCTTGTGCAACCATCTTTCATAAGAATGCAGCAATTTCATGTTTGATAGGTAATTTGAGAGGTGTAAGGAGGTTTTCATTGCTGCAAACCATTTTCTTCATTTGTTTTTCTTATATTGCATATGTGAATCATACCCAAAATCATTTGTGAGTTTCCAACAATAAACAAAATGACATTTTAAATATAATTGGAATTGTAATTGCTATTTTTTTATTGTGTTGGATATGTTAATAATGATTGAGTGGTAACTATGGTGGTGTGATGTGGAACTATTTAGTTGCTATACTTTTGAAGACATTGAGCTATGTCTAAGAAAAAAGATTGTGTAAAATGTAGATTGGGATTCCAATTGTATCCCAATGTTGGGTGTGAGGAAGGTTGGGTTTACCTATTATTGGTTTACAGTTTGTCTACTTTAAATTTGATTTATATAATGACTCTTGAAAACACCCAAAGATGGCTTTCATAGAACAAAAAGTAACCACAGACCGGGTCAATGGTAGAAATCTATCAATGACCCCTAAATTGAAAGGTACAGTATCCCTTATGTGAAAGATATGCAATGAATTTTGTCTTTCGGTTTTAGGGGGTATGCTCTTAACCAGAGAGCAGAAGAGGTTTAACCAAGTTGCTCAAATCTTCAAACAACTCAGGCAATGAATGGGGACTTACTCAAAGACATGCAATCTGAAATGCAAACTGTTATGCAGTGCGGGATGAATACAAACTACCATATACCAGCAGAGATGAAGAAAGAAGGTGTAGCAAATCAATTCCCAGATTACTAAGATTGTGAAACTTTGACAATACCCAGATTATCTTGATCTCATTCTCTATTAACCCTCTTCCCAATCCCTTATGCAAGAACTAATCTATTGAACTAAGATGTGAAATGAAAAGAAAACTGAGTGCTTATGCTGAAGATAGTAAACATGCAATCCACTGAATGAAAATAACAAAACCCGGTTCATTAATATTCATTCAATTTCCAGTATCAACATCCTCATTCAAAACATCACACGGCTAACTAGGATGAACAACAAAAATCACTTCAAACTCAGAGTCACACACAGTAGTCCCAGCTATAGGGGTTCGCCCAAAGTAATTTTTGCCGATCTTATTTACTTTACATAAATTTACATATATAGGTCTTCTCAAAAATGACCCGTTACAATAATGATTACCTCTTTACAATATTCCGAGAGGAATATTCTAATAATAAACCTTGTCAGTTACAAAAGCTGACAAAGCTAACAAAATGCCCAAAATGGCTACAATATACAAAAATTGGGAAGATGACACATGTCAACAGATTCTATGCCTTCTTCTGTGTAATGGCTTTTCCTCTGTAAGCCTTCATTTCATCTGTTACCTTGCCCAAATCCTGAGCATTCAAAATTATTATATTGTCAGCTCGGATCATCCAAAAATCATGCATCTCTGTCAGTTCATCCAACCTGGCAATACGAGATTGGAGCTTCTCTGATTCCTTTTTGATCACTGCATCTATCGCAGAGAGCGCACTAATTATTTACACTTGGAAGCTAGCCGGATCCGCAATCTCATATATGAAAGCAAAAAACTTAGCTTTCATTCACTTTGTATTCACCAACTTGTCACTTCCGAAAACTTGAGATTTCGTGTGCAAAACTTTCAAAAACTCAAAAAAATTATCCATCTCCTTTTTCACTAACTCAATCATAGTCTTGAGTTCATTTGCTGATCTGCTTGAGCTCTCAATCACGAACTCCAGAGACTGCCTCCAATGAAACAATGGCTCCTGCCTGGTCTTAAGGATGCCATTGGAGATTACAATACTAGTCTTCATATCAATCACCTCCTACAAGGTGGCTAGTTGCTCTGTCAATCCAGTGGATGCATTATAAATGGTCTCCTGGTGCTTTGATGTTGTATCCTTCAACTTCTCTTCATCAAGTAGAAGGTTCCCCAAATTTTCAATGACAATGGGGCCTTGAACCTTCATTGCCTCTATCCATGTTCTGCCAATTTTCCCAAACTATCTTTCTTGCTGCAACTTCAGTAGCAAGTTCTTATTTTCTTCCGCATTGGGGTCAAATTGAGAAGATGAAGTACTGCCAAGAGCAGATTTAATATACTCAACTAGCTCCTTATTTGCAGACTTGAGGACTTCCTTGTCTGCCCAAAGTTCTTCTAACCTGTCCTCAATCCACTCATTGGTGGTTTTCCAGATGTTCACCATTGAGTCATGCACCGACACTCCTAGGTCCACGGTTTTTATCTGGAAATCTTGAGCTGAAAGTTCATGAAACTTTCCTTCTTTTTGTGGCTCTGCTATTTCCATTAACATATGCCCGGTTGTGGAATCATGGGAAAGGGCCGCCACGGACTTTTTCTTCTTCGCCTTCTTCACCGGTGATTGAGATGAGGTTGCCTTAAGGATCAGGTCCTTTGAAGAAATGGCTTCCTCATGTCGTTTCTTTTTCTTCTCAGTGGTTTCTTCCAACCATGAGTCTGTGGATAATACCTTTATTGCAGACTGAAGAGCTGTAGGATCAAAGAGCTTCTGGGCCACTAGAGGAGTCTTCTTGTCTTGAGGTGGAACATGGAAGGAGGCAATCTTAGTCACCGAAAGGGCCAGAGTATTTACCAGTTGAGATGAGTCCTGACCATCCATGGGGTTTATGTTATCCAAAGTGATGACTGGAATTGGTGAGGGAGGCCTTGTCACGGACACCTCTTGTTCTTTCTTCTTTTCCTTTTCCTTATCTTCTATGTTTCCAATGTTCGGGAGAGAATCATCTCCGCAAGTCGGAGTGATAGGGATATTCTTTTCCGGAGGCTGGTCACCTCCTTGCCCGACAGATTGCACTGCACCTACTAAAATTGATGGCACCACAAAAGAAGTAACTGCTGAAGTTGATTTCTCAGCACCTGAAGTCGTTCCTCCGGATGAACCTATGCCAGAAGTTCTTTTCTGTCGCGCTCTAGTCCATTCCACCCACTTGTCAGTTCTCTTGATAATGCCTCTCATGAGAAGCTCCAATGAATCAACCACTTGACCAGTTGGTGGAGAGGAAGAAATGGGTTACACAATTGTAATTTCATCCAAAGTTAAACAGGACCACAATTTCTCCCGTGTCTGATACTCATTAAAACATTCGGCCCAGAAATTGTCAATATCCGGGACATGTCTACAGGCGTGTCTGAGCTTCAAGTGATCTCTAACAAAACCCATAGGATAATATTGAGGCCTAAGAACCTCATAATCAAGTAGCTTGATCTTATCCTCAAAGCTCTTTACCAAATTCTGGGCATCAGATATGGATGCACAGGAACATGGACTGACAACCACGGGGAAGGAAATTCTGACGATCTTCTTCACAGTTGAACATAGAGTGTTCACTTCCAATATCTTCCAGCAAAGCTTCCCCAAGACCACCTTATCTTCAGGATACCGAGGCAACCTCTTAGGAAATCCGGAGAAGGCTCCTATCCGAAGATAAGAGAAACTTGGGAATTGGATGAAAGAACATCCATACTGACTAATTGTCAAGATGGCCTCTGGCGAGAATCTTCTTTTTGGGCAGCCTTGAAGTTCTTGACATATTGTCTTTGTGAATGCATCATTCACATCAGTATACTGCTCAAAGCTCCGATGCAAATGCAGATTCGGGTAGAACTCATATATTTTGGTGTTGTTGTCGAAATTCTGGATTGCTGGTAAGCCGGGCCATAGGTGTTGAGTCGCCAGAGCATAGATCAAGTATGAAGACATGTAGAACTGTTTGAATCCCTGACAGGAGCTCATCCAGGATGTTAGCTTCTCACACAAGATTTCTGCCCAATTAATGAATATATTTTCTACGCAGACAACATGAACAAGGAAGAAATTATGTTCAACGAGATCTAGGATCTCGGCTTTTCTGTCCAATCTGGTCAACAGGGCCAAAATATCAATAATTTCCCTCTTTAGGGTTGTTCCGAAGAGAGTCTTTGGCATCTTACTTTTCTTTGATCGAGGGGTTTGGAACCAGGTCTTCTACATGTCTTCCCTCCTTAGAGTCTTCTTTTCATTGAACATAGACATAGATGAAGCGAAATCAATGTCGCAATACACGTCTTTCGTCGGAATGCTGAAAGCGGATTGGATGAGGGTTTTATCAATCGTCGAGAAAATAGACTGATCCGGGAACAAGATTTGCTTTGTCACTGGGTTGTATTTCTCTATACATTCTTTGACAAGCTCAAGAGCTTGAACTGCCATTGGAAACCCTGCAGCTTCTATCAGACCGTTGTCCTTGAGCTTCTGTGTAATAGGGTGAATTGGACGAGAATTCAATATTCTATGCAAATCTCCGAGATCAAAGAATCTTAGACATGTGTCGGAAACCTCTTTCAATTCACTCTCAATACCAATTGATCTGTCGTAACCAGAAGCCTTAACTACCATTTACTATAAAACTAAGAACATGAGTTAAGACAAATGGCTTGCTATACAAATACGTTGAGCAGCAAATGATGGCGAATGCTGAATAAATAGCCGCTAAGATCCGAACGTCGGTGCCACACGAATGACATTAAGGTGACCTAATGGACGCAACGGCAGGATTAGCATTTAATTTTGATAATCAACGGCTATTCAAACTTCCCGTTTTGGAGAACATAACGGCCTCAAAATCCTCAAGCTTACACTTAAGTTTATGTTCATTAGCCACTTGCTGAAACAAATCCTTAGTCTTGCGAAAAAAGAACATACTTTCCTTCTGATGTCGAAATGATTAAACATTAGACCATTTTTCCTTGTGCGGGTAAAGAACATAAGAGAATACTTTTCCCGTAAGCCTGTTTCCTTTATTTTGGAAAAGTATTCCGACGGCTTCACCTTTTATCCTTTTCGCACTTAAACAACTTCTTTTATGTCGGGAGCACTTTTCCTCTTATTTGCTCTTTCCACTTGTGTCGGGGTTACACCTTTGAGACCAACTTTTCTGAATGCTATATGATCACCACTACTACTCTGCAACTTGATATCTCTGAGAGTTGAAAAACTCTTTTTACGAACAAAAGCTTTATAAATCGCTTATGCAAAGCACATGTTTAACCATTCAAAAAAACACATTGAGCATTATAGATCCAAGGGTGACTACTTCTCATTCGGAAGACGCTATGACACCCCTTTTCTTGACATACCTAAATCACCTAAACACCGAATGAAGTAGAAGAATTGAAAACCCGCTAGGCTCAAATAGGCAAGGGAGATAATTTATCTGATAAACACATTAGGAGAAGGTTTCAAGACGAATGAGAAGTAAGTCACCAAAAAACAATTTACCCCCTAGGACCTAAAGACCTTAGACTAAAAATTGGCAACAACTAGCTCCGACTGGGGACTTAGACATGCCAATGTCTGAGAAGGGACCCAAAGTCTCTGGTTTCGCACAAAAAGACAGGCAGGAAAAACAATGGGCAGACTAAACTAAAACACACAACACGAAGGGAAACTAAACTAAACTAGACTAAGAAAGCAGGAAAGAAAGCTGGAGAAATGCAAAGCAAACCTACCTACACTAACACTAACCTGCATGGGTTGCCTACTTTCACTTGAGTATTTGGTAGAGCTTCAAATCCTGGCCATTGTAGGAGAATGGCAGAATCTCTCCAGAAGGATATGCCAGAATAAAAAAATTATTTTGGTTCACATGTACAATCTTGAATGGTCCTTTCCAAAGCAAGACGAACTTATGATGCTTTCCTTTGGCCTCGCGCCTTTTATCCCACAATAGGACCAAGTCACCTTGCATAAACTTTCTTGGTCTAGCCTTCTTGTCAAAGAATGTTTTCACTCTCCTCTAATGATCAGTGATATGGTCAACAAGCTTTTCCCGTTCTTCTTCCAACTTGGTCAGATACATGATTCGTTTCTCTAGACCATTTTTGAAAACTAGATCTTCAATTACCTGCTGCAGCCTACAAATGGATAACTCCAGTGGAAGTGGGAGACTAGGTTCAATTCCGTAAACCAGCTCAAAAGGGGATATTCCAATAGCTTTCTTAGGTGTTATCCTATCCACCCATAGAGCTTTGTGCAATTTCTTGTTCCAATCCTTTTGACTCTCTGAAACTAGTTTCTTCATTATGTTAATCAGGTTCTTGTTGCTTGACTCAGCCTGACCATTTCCTTGAGGAAAATAATCAGATGAGTGACTAAGATGGATACTGTTGTTGTAGCAGAACTCTATAATCTTTGAAGAAGAGAAATATGTGGCATTGTCCATCACTGGCTTCAATGGAACTCCAAATCTTACCAAGATATTGTCCTTGATAAATTCACAGACCACCTCAGATGTAGTTTTCTTGGTAGGCTTAGCCTCAACCCACTTGGTAAAGTAATCTGTGGCAGTTATGACATATAGGTGACCTACAAAAGAGGGAGGATTTATCGGACCAATGAAATCAAGCCCCCATTGCTGAAAGGGACCCTCTACTACAACCGGCTTCAATGGGAGAGCATCCAACTGAGGCTTACTGGAAAACATTCGGCACTTATCACACTTGGCCACCCAATTGTAGGAATCTTTAAACATGCCTGGCCAGTAGTAACATTGCCTCAAGGTTTTATATGCATTGACTGTGGAAGAGAAGTGTCCACCACATGCCTCATTGTGGAATGCCTGAAGGAGCAATCTCTCTTGTTGTGGCCTGTCCACACACCTTAAGAAAGTTCCATCTATAGCCCTCTTATATAACTGGTCATCATAAATGACATACTTGGCTACCTTGGTCTTCAAATCTCTTCTCTATTTGTATGTCAATCGTTCCAGGCAATCTCCATAAGTAAGGAAATAGGCGATGTTGGAAAACCAGGGATCAAGAAGACTAACCATTAACACCTTAGGAGAATCCTCTTCTTGAGTTGCTTCCTAATTTTCAGCCATTATTTTACACAAGCCGTTTCCTCTGACCAACTTTGTTGGCTTGAGTTCAATATCATACTCCTATACCTTCACTATCCATGCACCTCTAGTATTACATCCTATTTCTTGTTGTGTCAAAATGCTCTTAACAACAGAGTTAGGAATATAAATAACAGAATGGGAATGTAATACATAGAATCTAAAATTCTTTAGTGCCCTTACCACCGCATATGCATGCTTCTCCATTTGAGAATATCTCAATTCATAATCCTTGAGCGGAGTGCTCATGAATGCAATAGGCACCTGAATTCCTTCATTGTTCTCTTGCATCAGGATAGCAGACAATGTATGGGCTGATGCGTAGCAGTATAAGATGAACTCCTTGGTTTAATCTGGATGCACCAACACAGGTGCTCTGGCTATAGCGTGCTTGATTAAATCAAAGGCCTTCTTTCCAGAGTCATTCCACTTGAAACTTTGACTACCCTTTATCATATCAATTATGCATTTTGTAATCTTGGAAAAGTCAGGAACGAAGCGCCTGAGAAAATTTACCTATCCAAAGAATGATCTTGTTTCGGATTTGCTTGCGGACAGGTTCAATTGCTGGATGGCCTTTACGTGTTCAAGGTCAATTCAGATTCCTTCGTGGAAAATAATATGACCGAGCAGTCTACCTTCGGTGACACAGAATATAGACTTCTTGGGATTAAGAGAGATGCCATGCTCTCTGCATCTCTTTAGCACTTTCTCAAGATCTCTCAAATGATCTTCTCTCTTCTTAGAGAAGACTGTTAAATCATCCAAGTATATAATTATTATTCTATCCTGGAGGTCTGCAAATGAAGAATTCATTTCCCTTTGGAAGGTAGCTCTAGCATTGATAAGCCCAAAGGGCATTCTATTGTAAGAAACGTTCCCCAAGGAGTGGTGAACGATGCCTTATACTTATCTTCTGGGTCCATCTCAATTTGGTTGAAACCCGAGAAACCGTCCAACATGGAAATCATTTAAGATCCAACTATTGTTTGCAGTATATGATCCATGTTGGGTAAGGCGTAATTATCCTTCAAAGAAGCCTGGTTTAGATTTCAGAAATCTACACAAATTCTGATTTCTCCGTTCTTCTTCCAGATGGGCACGATGTTGGCTATCCATGTAGAGTGATGTATGGGATAGATAATTTTTGACTCCAACTTGTAAAATTCTCTGAAAATGGCATCTGAAACCTTAGGATTGTAGTTTCGTTGCTTCTGCCAGAAAGGGACAAGTTCAGGCTTGAGAGGTATCGTGTGCTTGAAGTCTCCATTCCAGAAAGTTTTGAGGTCTTCATAGCCCCAAGCAAACACATCCTTATATTCAAAGAGTAGGTGTTTAGCCTTTTCTCTTTCCTTTTTTGTGCAACAACTACCAATATTTATCATCTTAGGTTTATTTTCAGTGCCTATGTTCATTCCCTCAAAATCCCTTGAGGTACCACCTTTCCTATCTCTTTCTTTTCTAATATATGCATCATGTCTATCAAAAAGTTTTTCAAGGGAGATTAGGTGTCGAGGAATTTTGTTACCTTTTACCTATTCTTCTCCAAGCTCCAACTCCTTCTTACTGTCTGGAGAGAAATCCTTGCAGGTACTAGAACTTCCTTCAAAGTATTGATCACTGAACTGATCTGATCCTTCCTTCAAAGCTTGTATCTGCTTGTCACTGATGAAGACTTGCCAGATTTCCACATTATCTAGAACATTCGACCTGAAGAGAACTTCAACTTTGTATTGCTTATCTCCTATTTCTGGATGCGGGAGGAGAAGTGAAGTTGAGGCAGCCAACAAATCTGATCTTGTGTTCTTCTCTCTTGGAATAGCTTGGATTGAAAAGGGATCAAAGTCCTCCATCTCATCCCAGACTCTGTTCCTATAACTACGCAGTCTTGCATTTTTCACTGCATACTGTGCTCGAACTTGCCTCACTATCAACTCTGCATCATCGAGTGCTTTAAGGATTTTCACCCCTCTTTGCTTCGCAGCAACAATGCCTAGCAGCAAAGCCTCATATTCCGTCGTGTTATTAATGTTCTTAAACTACAATTTATAACAAAGTTGTATTATGTCTCCTTCAGGGGAATAAGAACTACGCCAGCTCCCGATCCTGCGGTAGCACAACTACCATCGAACTCCAAGGTCCAGATATCCTGACTGTTTGTATTTTCCGGTATTTCATCTTGATGATTGAAATTTGAAAACAACATATAATTGCTGAATTCCATCTCCTGGTAGAGGATTTGTGCCTTAGGGTCATTAGACTTCATTACTGTGAATTTGGCCTTTTCCTCAGGCTCCAGCTTTATCTTCTTAGTACCCACCGGGATTATAGCATGGGACCAATCCATCTTGATTTCTCCACCTATGTCTCTGCAAAATCTTCTACTTAGAAGCATGCCATAGTTGGCCGGAATATCAGCTACCAGGATGGTCAGCTTCATTCTCTTTGCAGGGTGTGCGGCCAATGCAACTTGTGCATCCTTTACCTAGCCTAGGAGGGGAACCTGTGTAGCATCCATTGAATAACAACGACCAAAGGTTTTGGTAAGGGTTAATCCAAGAGATTTAGCAATAGAGGCGGGCATGACATTATCAGAGGCTCCAGAGTCAATAATACAATTGCTTAGTTTATGACCATTTACAAATAGGGAGACATAGAACGGGTCAGGTTTATGGCCAAGAGCAGTGGCTAAGATTGAAGAATCTTCTTCTTGAAAGAGCAAGGGAAGGACGGGTTCTTCATCGTTTAAAGGGCCACTACTAGGAGATTCATCACTAACAACATAATTTATATTAGGCTACATTCTGGAATTAGCATCACTTTTACAGTAATCTACAAGCTTCTGAAGTTCAGTAGGATGAGTTTTTTAAATATTCTAAGGGAGACACTTGGATTCTAGCATCCTTGCAATATTGAATTATATCAAAGGAAGACAGATACTTACCATTTATTTCAGACTTCGAGTGATCCTTCTTCCAAGATGAAGAAGTAGAAGATCTGAGTGTACCAGCCGAAGGACCAGTTGTAATATTCTAGGAAGGAAAAGAGTTTCCTAGTTTTTTGTCTCTCGGACTTCTTGTTGCCACTGCCATTTGAATTCCATCCATGGTGGCAAAGAAATCACCTCCGACTTCAGAATCAGATTCATACTCCAAAAATAAATTACCGGAGTCACCATAGGGAGAAGAATCTTCTTCACTTTCAAGATATTCGATAGCCAGCTCGTTGCTTGAATCTAGCTGCCTATAACTATTCATCTCCGGGTAGCTATCACCATCATGGTTAGCTCTCAGATGAAAAATGCACATATTATACTTTTTATTTGCCTCAATGGCGAGCTTTTGCTGCGCAGGTGGCAACTACAACTGTTTACCTTCATGTTGTTTTCTGGGAATATCCTGGTAAGGCTGCTGAAAGGATGGGGTAGACTTTCCCATTGCCGCTTAAGGGAAATCATCTCATTAGACAACTTCTGAAGCAATGCCTTAGTATTTTCGGTTGCACCAGAAATAGAGCTTGTGGAGGCACCACTCTGCACTTCTCGCTTCCATTTCTCGACAGCTATGAGGTCATCTTCTAACTCAATTGCTAGAGTTTGAGCGGCTTGCAGATTAGCCACATGCGCTTGTCTGATTTGGAAACTTCTGTCAGGAGGCATAGAACTGATAAAGAACATCTTCTGGTTGTTAGTTGTAGGCCTGCTAGCAGTGAGGATCCTGTTAGCCCACTTGTTAAACCTTGCAATAAAGTCCCTCATAGGAACACTAGGTTCTTTCTTTATTTGTGTGAGTTGAGTCAGAAGTGTGTGCTCGTCTTCTGTACTTTTATAGCAAGTTTCAAAGCGGTTCTTCATATCATTCCAACTAGTTATGCATCCCATAGGGAGATGTTGAAACCAATAAGCAATATTTTCTATTAAAGTCTCTACAAACATTCTTACTACCACGTCTTCATGTCGAGGGTTTACAATGCTGCATGCAACGAAGAAGGCTGCAATATGCTCATCAACAGATACTTTCCCATCTCCATTGAACTTTGGAAAGTTCTTTTGGGAAGCTCAAGGTAAGTCGTTATTAGCTCCTAGCTAAAGAGGCCCAATGGCGTTACCCCAAGGGACAACCATTGAAACAGGGAGGGTTACTGGCACAGCCTGAAAATTGATGTTGGTAGGAGCAGCTACTCTGTGAAGAGTAAGGGAGTTACATAGTAATGGGGTAGTATTGTGGATGACAAGAGATATAGAAGAATGGCTACAAATTTGGGAAACAGGGCGTGGCGGTGGCAAAAGAGCACCACAAATACCTAGAAAGACAGGATCCCGGGTGTTGGTTCTTCCTCTTCTGAGAGGGTCTTCTAACAAAGGAAAATTAGCCTTCTGCAACTCTTCAAACATAGGATCTTTATGTCCTTCTCTCCGGACACTTCGGGTATACTTGGGATCCAAAGCTACTGAGCTTGCTTACTGCGGTTGCGCAACTCTCAATCTTTCTTTTTTTGTAACACTCCCTCCCAATATTCAACGTTGGCTTCTTCTCTTTCTAGAACAAGGTTGATTCTTCTGTATTGGTCAAGGGATTTTCGGCTTTTCCAGCCAAGGATATTCCACTAGTTTATAATGTCGTATTGCTCGTCCTGGATGCAAAGATTATGTTGCTCTAGTGGGACTTGTCCTTCCTGAGGCAACACCATTTCTCCTTAAGAGTGATATGCATAATGTAGCATTAGGAATGCCAAACAGATAAGTTCTAAGTCACTTAGTAGAGCCACAGACATACTTACTAAGCAAGCTTAGGAAAATTAGGAGTTCTTTTCGGTAGAGTCGCCAAAAACTGTTGGTTTACAATTTGTCTACTTTAAATTTGATTTATATAATGACTCTTGAAAACACCCAAAGCTGGCTTTCGTAGAACAAAAAGTAACCACAGACCAGGTCAATGGTAGAAATCTATCAATGACCCCTAAATTGAAAGGTACAGTATCCCTTATGTGAAAGATATGCAATGAATTTTGTCTTTTGGTTTTAGGGGGTATGCTCTTAACCGGAGAGTAGAAGAGGTTTAACCAAGTTGCTCAAAGATTCAAACAACCCAGGCAATGAATGGGGACTTACTCAAAGACATGCAATCTGAAATGCAAACTGTTATGCAGTGCGGGATGAATGCAAACTACCATATACCAGCAGAGATGAAGAAAGAAGGTGTAGCAAAGAAATTCCCGGATTACTAAGATTGTGAAACTTCGACAATACCCATATTATCTTGATCTCATTCTCTATTAACCCTCTTCCCAATCACTTATGCAAGGACTAATCTATTGAACTAAGATGTGAAATGAAAAGAAAACTGAGTGCTTATGCTGAAGATAGTAAACATGCAATCCACTGAATGAAAATAACAAAACCCAGTTCATTAATATTTATTCAATTTCCAGTATCAACATCCTCATTCAAAACATCACACAGCTAACTAGGATGAACAACAAAAATCACTTCAAACTCGGAGTCACACAGTAGTCCCAGGTACAGGGGTTCGCCCAAAGTAATTTTTGCTGATCTTATTTACTTTATAGAAACTTACATATATAGGTCTTCTCAAAAATGACCCGTTACAATATTGATTGCCTCTTTACAATATTCTCAGAGGAACATTCTAATAATAAACCTGGTCGGTTACAAAAGCTGACAAAGCTAACAAAATGCCCAAAATGGCTACAATATACAAAAATTGGGAAGATGACACATGTCAACAGATTCTATGCCTTCTTCTATGTAACGAATTTTCCTCTGTAAGCCTTCATTGCATCTGTTACCTTGCCCAAATCCTGAGCATTCAGAATGATTATATTGTTATCTCAGATCATCCAAAAATCATGCATCTCTGTCAGTTCGTCCAACTTGGCAATCCGGGATTGGAGCTTCTCCGATTCCTTTTTGATCATTGCATCTATTGCGAAGAGCTCACTGATTCTTGACACTTGGAAGCTAGCCAAATCCACAATCTCATCTATGAAAGCAAGAAACTTAGCTTTCATTCGCTCTGTATTCACCAACTTGTCATTCCGGAAACTTGAGATTCCATGTGCAAAACTTTCAAAAACTCAAAAAGTTTATCCATCTCCTTTTGCACTAACTCAATCATAGTCTTGAGTTCATTTGTTGATCTCCTTGAGCTCTCAATCACGAACTCCAGAGACTGCCTCCAATGAAACAATGGCTCCTGCCTGGTCTTAAGGATGCCATTGGAGATTGCAACACTAGTCTTCATATCAATCACCTCCTGCAAGGTGGCTAGTTGCTTTGTCAATCTAGTGGATGCATTATAAATGGTTTCCTGGTGCTTTGATGTTGTATCCTTCAACTTGTCTGCATCAAGTAGAAGGTTCCCCAAATTTTCAATGACAATGGGGCCTTGAACCTTCATTGCCTCTATCCATGTTCTACCAATTTTCCCAAACTGTCTTTCTTGCTGCAGCGTAGCAAGTTCTTATTTTCTTCCGCATTGGGGTCAAATTGAGAAGATGAATTACTGCCAATAGCAAATTTAATATACTCAACTAGCTCCTTATTTGCAGACTTGAGGACTTCCTTGTCTGCACGGATTTCTTCTAACCTATCCTCAATCCGCTCATTGGTGGTTTTCCAGATGTTCACCATTGAGTCATGCACTGGCACTCCTAGGTTCACAGTTTTTATTTGGAAATCTTGAGCTGAAAGTTCATGAAACTTTCCTTCTTTTTGTGGCTCTGCTATTTCCATTAACATATGCCCTGTTGTGGAATCATGGGAAAGGGCCGCCACGGACTTTTGCTTCTTCACCTTCTTCACCGGTGGCTAAGATGAGGTTGCCTTAAGGATCAGGTCCTTTGAAGAAATGGTTTCCTCATGTCATTTCTTTTTCTTCTCAATGGTTTCTTCCAACCATGAGTCTGTGGATAATACCTTTATTGCAGATTGAAGAGCTGTAGGATCAAAGAGCTTGCGGGCCACTAGAGGAGTCTGCTTGTCTTGAGGTGGAATAGGGAAGGAGGAAATCTTAGTCGCCGAAAGGGCCAAAGTATTTACCGACTGAGATGAGTCCTGACCATCCATGGGGTTTATGTTATCCAAAGTGATGACTGAAATTGGTGAGGGAGGCTTGGTCACGGACACCTTTTGTTCTTTCTTCTTTTCCTTTTCCTTATCTTCTATGTTTCCAATGTTCGGGAGTGAACCATCTCCGCAGGTCAAAGTGACAGTGACATTCTTTTCTGGAGGCTGGTCACCTCCTTGCCCGGCGGATTGCGCTGCACTTGCTGAAATTGATGGTGCCACAGAAGAAGTAACTGCTGAAGTTGATTGCTCAGCACCTGAAGTCGTTCCTCCAGATGGACCTGCGCCAGAAGTTCTTTTTCATCGCGCTCTGGTCCATTCCACCAACTTGTCCATTCTCTTGATAATGCCTCTCATGAGAAGCTCCAATGAATCAACCACTAGAGCAGTTGGTGGAGACGAAGAAATGGGAAACACCTTGATCTAGTCGTAGGATGAAAAGGATGCATGAAGAGGTCGTCATTTGCAAGATCAGATACATCAACAACATTATTATACATTGTAATTTCATCCAAAGTTAAACGGGACCACAATTTCTCCTGTGTCTGATACTCTTTAAAATATTCAGCCCAGAAATCCTCAATATCCGGGACATGTCTGTAGGCATGTCCGAGCTTCAAATGATCTCTAACAAAACCCATAGGATCATATTGAGGCCTAAGAACCTGATAATCAAGTAGCTTGATCTTATCCTCAAATATCTTTACCAAATTTCGGGCATCAAATCTGGATGCACAGGAATATGTACCAACAACCACGGGGAAGGAAATTTTGGCGATCTTCTTCATAGTTGAACATAGAGTGTTCACTTCCAATATCTGTCGGTAGAGCTCCACCAAGACCACTTTATCTTCAGGATACCGGGGCAACCTCTTAGGAAATCCGGAGAAGGCTCCTATCCGAAGATAAGAGAAACTCGGGAATTGGATGAAAGAGCATCCATACTGACTGATTGTCGAGATGGCCTCTGGCAAGAATCTTCTTTCTAGGCAACCTTGAAGTTCCTGACATATTCTCATTGTGAATGCATCATTCACATCAGTATATTCCTCAGAGCTTTGATGCAATTGTAGATTCGGGTAGAACTCATATATTTTGGTGTTGTTGTCAAAATTTTGGATTGCTGGTAAGTCGGGCCATAGGTGTTGAATCTCCAGAGCATAGATCAAGTATGAAGACATGTAGAACTCTTTGAATCCCTGACATGAGCTCATCCAGGACGCTAGCTTCTCACACAGGATTTCTGCCCAATCAATGAACACATGTTTTGCGTAGACAACTTGAACAAGGAAGAAATTATGTTCAACGAGATCCAGGATCTTGGGTTTTCTGTCCAATCTGGTCAGCATGGCCAGAATATTAACAATTTCCCTCTTTAGGGTTGTTCCGAAGAGAGTCTTCGACATCTTACTTTTCTTTGATCGAGGGGTCTGGAACTAGGTCTTCTGCATGTCTTCCCTCCTTAGAGTCTTCTTTTCATTGAACATAGACGCAGATGAACCGAAGTCAATATCACAATACACGTCTTTCGTCAGAATGCTGAAAGCATATTGGATTAGGGTTTTATCAATCATTAACAAAATAGACTTATTCAGGAACAGGATTTGCTTTGTCACTGGGTTGTATTTCTCTATACATTCTCTGACGAGCTCAGGAGCTTGAACTTCCATTGGAAACCCTGTAGCTTCTATCAGACCGTTGTCCTTGAGCTTCTGTGTAATAGGGTGAATTGTATGAGAACTCAATCTTTTGTGCAAATCTTCAAGATCAAAGAATCTTAGAGATGTTTCGGAAACCTCTTTCAATTCACTCTCAATACCAATTAATTTGTCGTAACCAGAAGCGTTAACTGTCATTTACTATAAAACTGAGAACATGAGTGAAGACAAATGGCTTGCTATACAAATACGGTGAGTAGCAAATGATGGCGAATGCTAAAGAAATAGACGCTAAGATCCGAACGTTGGCGCCACACGAATGACATTAAGGTGACCTAATGGACACAACGACAGGATTAGCATTTAATTTTGATAATCAATGGCTATTCAAACTTCCTGTTTCGGAGAACATAAAGACCTCAAAATCCTCAAGCTTGCACTTAACTTTATGTTCATTAGCCACTTGCTGAAACAAATCCTTAGTCTTGCGGAAAAAGAACATACTTTCCTTATGATGCCGAAATGATTAAACATTAGACCATTTTGCCTTGTGCGGGAAAATAATATAAGAGAATACTTTTCCCGTAAGCCTGTTTCCTTTATTTCGGAAAAGTATTCCGACAGCTTCACCTTTTATCCTTTTCGCTCTTAAACAACTTATTTTCTGTCGGGAGCACTTTTCCTCTTATTTGCTCTTTCCACTTGTGTTGGGGTTGCACCTTTGAGACCAACTTTTCTGGACGCTATATGATCACCGCCACTACTCCGCAACTTGATATCTCCGAGAGTTGAAAAACTCTTTTTACAAACAAAATCTTTATGAATCGCTTATGCAAAGCACATGTTTAACCATTCGAAAAAACACATTGAGCATTACAGATTTGAGGGTGACTACTTCTCATTTGGAAGACGCTATGACACCCCTTTTCCTGACATACCTAAATCACCTAAATACTGAATGAAGCAGAAGAATTGAAAACCCGCTAGGCTCAAATAGGCAAGGGAGATAATTTATCTGATAAACACATTAGGAGAAGGTTTCAAGATGAATGAGAAGTAAGTCACCAAAGAACAATTTACCCCCTAGGACCTAAAGACCTTAGACTAAAAATTGGCAACACCTATGAAAAAAGAAAATGTGCTCAAGTCCATAAGGAGACAATATATATTATCAATACCATATATTTTTGCAAGGCATGCAAATCGGTTAAGAAGGTGTTTTATATTGAAAGGTGGGACTGAAGATTTAATTTGCACAACTACAAAATAGAGAGGTTAGTTTTTCAACTACCTGTCATACCTAGTGAATGTGCTTTCAACTACAACTTGACATGAGAAGCCAATAGAATGATAGACTATTTTGGAGAAATAAGGGTGTACTCACATCATTGAAATATGTAAATAAGTCTACCTTTATTTGGAATTATAAGGTTAATTTGGTCATATTATGTAAAATCATTGTAAGGATGTATTATCAATTTTGGAAATCAAATTTTTATTATTCATGGCCACACATATTACTTGTATTCTTGAGGTCATATGTGCTATATTTGGTAGATAGAGTGTAATATGATTATTTTAGGTTGGAGGAGATTGAGGTAGTAGGAAATCTATCATTTCAAGCTTCACAGATAATTCATTTGCATGAGAAGCATAGTCTTGTTTGTGTCCCTTAGAAAAGGGGGCATGAAATCTTGAGATTTATTATGAATTCATTTAATGTATTCACATTTGGTTGGGTTTATTTTATATAGTAGATGAGGTATTGTTTCCACAACATTAGAAAAGAGATTTAACACACTCAAAGGAGATGTGAACTCTTGAAAGAAAGTTTTTCTCTCATGTGCAACACTGAGGAGGAATACAATACACTCAAAGGAGATCTATTCTTTCAGAGGAAAATTGTTTTCTCATTGTGCAAGGAGGTTGTGGACAATTTATGTTTTCTCATGTTGTGTTAGCGTTTGCAGGTTCTATAGTCGGGAGATCTACTAACGAAGTTAGTTTGGTGGTTTTTAGGTGCGCAAGGAAGGATTAATGAAGACACTTCATCAAAGTCTCTAAAAGGTTTACATTGAAATCTTGCAATATTCTACCTTCATTTAGTTTAATGTAACAAGGTTAGAATATTTATCTATTACATTAATTAGGTATATTTTAAGTATAGGTTAAGTAATAAATAAATAAAGTTAATTGTAGTATTTTTAGTATAGGTTAAAATAATAAATAAATAAAGTTAATGGTAGTAAACAAAATGGTTAGTTGGGAAGTTATTATGGTAAGGTGGTTGTGAATGGTTAATCACAAGCATGCAATGTTTCAAAAGCATTTCAAACATACGTTGTGAAACCATCTAATTCAAATTAATATCATTTTATATATATTGTTTGTTAGGTGACTCTACAATAGTTTTATGCGCTCTCCATTTCTAACTATGAGTAGTAAGCTTGTAGCTACCTTCAATTAATTAAATATTACTATCATCATTATATTGTTATTTAGCTATTTAGATCGACTTAGAGCCTATTGATTATTATTTTTTGCTCGATAATAATGATCTATTTTATTAATATACTAGAAATATACATACAAATTTCTAAGTAAACATTGAAATAACAAGAGTCCATCCCCAACCATCAACACCCACTCTACTACCCGACACCAACTAGAAGGATCCATTAACAAACATTTATCTGCTGTAAAAAACCGTACCAAAAAAAAGACATTCCTATTGAAACTACCCCAATCATCATTGCGATCTACCATGATTACAATTTTCAATCGACGGGAAACACAAAAACTCAAAAAAAATCATCACCGGGAAGCTTGCAGTCGAAAAAGTTCACAACCAAAACATGAACCATCTAGCATCAAACTGAAAATTCACACCCCACGATTTCTGGTAACCCTTCGTTGAATCCTCATCTATGAGTCCAACTGTAGCCTTCATCGCCTCTTTAATTTGAATTAAATACACAAACACCTTAAGGGCCTCCCAACCATGCCTGTATTCTTTCACTCGGTCTGCTCTATGTCGTTTGTAGAGCCTCCAAATAAATGGAATGTACCCTTTTGTTGCAGTATCACCTAGGTCATCAACCACTTCGCTATAATCTACTCCAATATGGAATCAAGCCCTACCAAAAAATCAGCTGAGATAATTGCCACCATGATTCTCCTCATGTTTGGAGTTGATTCAGAAAACTAAAGCCCCCATGCCAGAATCATTGAATAAACATCAGTGTTTGTTCTGTGTCAGTTTCTCAATTGATCAAACACAAAACCCAAAATCTAGAGCACACTCTTTGTAAGCCTTTCGTCCTTGTATAAAAGCACGCCCTTCAACCATCTCTGTGTAACTAGACCAGATAAAGGATTCTATTGCTTTAAAGCCTTCAAAGTTAACGAGGTCTCCATCTCTGTTGAACCCGAATATAAGTGACCCCTAACAATGCCGCCTATGCAAATAAATTGCTTCGTCTAAAGTACAAAATAATGAGTTTTTGGGAAAGATTTACCAAATTTATCGATTCACACCAACCATTAATATAATGTCTCATCAACATTAATCTTTGTCCTTTTGGTAGGTTTAAACCTTGCTTTCACAAACCCATACACCAAAATACTACCATTGTCACCTTAATTAATGTCAAATTCTATGTTTGGGTCCTTGGAAAAAAATGGAATTGGAATTTCGAAATTCTCATTTTGCCCTCAAAATGGGAATATCATCTTCCACCTAAGGCCCTGTTTGTTTCGTGGAAGTGGGGAGGAATTGGAATTGCAACTTCCCGTTTTCGCCAAATTCGCCGTTTGTATGCCTAAGATGCAATTCGGGATTCGTCGACAAAAACCGGGTTTCAACACTAAAACAGGCGGCATCATCTTCCCACCGAATAGGTGGAATTAGAAATTAAACCCCGAAGATGCATTTTTTTAAACCCCATTTGATGTGTCGTCGGGTCCGTGGGGAGGGTAAAATGGAATAGGCCACGCGAATGGGGTTTTCACTGTTTCGTCCGCATTTTTTCACTGCGTTTTCCACGGTTTCATTCGCGTTTGTTTTCACCTCGTTTTCTCTATTTTCCACTGTTTTACGAGCGAGTTTGTTTTTTCAGCGCGAGGTAACTTGTTGCATCTGTTTTTACTTCCATCGTTCGTTGCAGATTTGGTATATATGATACTTCTGAGGATTTTTCATTTAATTTTCTAATGGCA
>MU224577.1:2506371-2530663 GCA_018584345.1 Thuja plicata
CTGAATATGCAACATCTTCCTAAATTGACCATATCTAGGATATGGTATTCCAGTACCCAAACGGGCATACATGTGTGTATATGTGTATACATGTGTGTATATACATATATACACATGTGTGTGTATATATACACATGTGTATATACACACACATGTATGTATGTATATATACACATGTGTGTGTATATACACACCATATTCAAAGAAATTTAAAAAATAAAGAATTAAAATTCCTTATGCATCTTCTCATTCATCTTCCGGGTGAGCCAAACGGGTCAGACCAAATTCCAGATTTCATTTTGAGGATAAGCATCTTCCTGAATATGCAACATCTTCCTGAATTGACCATAACCAGGATATGGTATTCCAGTACCCAAACGGGCATACATGTGTGTATATGTGTATTCATGTGTGTATATATACATATACATGTGTATATACACACACATGTATGTATGTATATATACACATGTGTGCATGTGTGTATATATACACACACATATATACACACCATATTCAAAGAAATTAAAAAATAAAGAATTAAAATTCCTTATGCATCTTCTCATTCATCTTCCGGGTGAACCAAACGGGTTAGAGCATATTCCGGATTTCATTTTGAGGATAAGCATTTTCCTGAATATGCAACATCTTCCTGAATTGACCATATCCAGGATATGGTATTCAAAGATCTAATTCTTCACATGTTAGAATTTGAAAGTTCTCAATTTCTATTTTATTTATTCAATTGAATATTAAGGCTCATTTTGACAATTTAGCTGCCTCTCGATTACCCTCCCTCTTCACATGGGATAATTTGAAATCAACTAAGGAAGATAATTCTTCATTTATGAGATCAATGTAATTGTGCAAATTCCAAGCGTTCATTTCTTCTTTAATGATGGCCTCAATTATAGTTACTGTGTACCCTCCACATGTAACCTTGTCGCCCCAAACATCTTTGTCGCCTTTATTGCATTTAAAGCAGCAATTGCCTCAACAACATTGTTTGTTCCATCTTCCAACCACTTCACACCAATTACAATTGTGTTTCCATTCCAATCCCTAATAATGAACCCAACACTAGATGGATTAGGGTTACCCTTTTAATCCCCGTTGAAATTAACCTTCCACCATCCTTCATTAAGCATTTCCCACTCAATCTTTTTGAGACATTTTGAACCTGGATTAACCCAGCCAAGCCCGTTAATGGGCAAGGGCCTATGTATTGTTATCTAAGTTTGAAAAACTGATATTCTTGGCATAAGTATAGTATATATAGGAGGTAGAGGTTAATTATTATCATCATTTTGAGTATTCATTCCTTGTTAAATATTATTGGAGGTATCCTCTATGAAGTTGATTAAGAGATAGGATCCTCAAAGTGGCATACTATTATCAACTATTTATAGCATATTTCCTATTGTATTCTATCTTTGAGTAAGTTATTTCATAATAAGTGGTATCAAAGCAAGAATTAGGGTTTTTGCAATTATTTTTAGTTAAGGATGCACCTCTCATATTTAGGTGAGTTTTTTTAAAATGATTATTTTAGGAACATATTTATCATTTACTTTTAAAAAATAGAGTAATTAGAGCATAAATAAATGATTTACTGAAAAAATAGTGTTTCTAACAAATTCGTTATCAGTATTGTAAATCAATTGATTTCTTAAAGATTTTTCTAGGAAAGTGAGATGTAGGCATTGGTGAGTCATAGTAAAAACTCAAATCTTTTTTATTTCACTTAAAATTTTATTTTGGAACTTCTTCGCAACAATAAGTAGCAGATCACAAACAAGAGAAGGAATAAGAGCAAGAGCAAGAGCAAGAGCAAGGACAAGAACGTGAACAAGAAGTAGCAGTATAGAAAAATTTGAAGCAAAAAAAGAAAATCAAAAAGAAGAAAAATGTTATAATTAAGGAAAATGCTTTTGTAAAGAGTGGGAAAATGTTATGTCCTTAACCTTATAGTGTGTATTTATTTATAAGCGGTAAATTTGTGGCTATCCTTTTTCGATCGATAAAAGGTTGAGGCTGATGTATTATATTAATATTAAGAACATAGATACAAATGTGTCCATTCATTGCGGGCACTGGTAGGAAAGAATGGAAAAGAAAAACTCAATTCTTTCCCGGAACCAAAGTCCATATCATAAAAGTACATAAACTAATTTGGAGGGCATACCCTCGTTTACATAGCCATATGAAGGCATTCCTTCATTTACATTAATTTCCAGATCTAAGGGCATACCCTTGGTCAGATTAACTAAATTGATATTACATAGGTCCCATACCTGAAAGCTTTATTAGTTTCACAGCCTTTAGTAGCTTTAGTACACTATATCTTTGTTGTCTTCAACTGGGTTGTTCCAGCATACATCATATATCTAGAAAACCATAGCTAATAATAATTGATTTTGATTAACCAATTTTCAATATAACGATTAGTAATAAGGGTGATATAGTAAACTTTATGCATATTTCTAAAGTCGATGTCTTTTGGTTCTGCCTAACCAGTGCATACCTCTTAGCCTGTAGAGATTTAAGGCTTCTAAAGGTTTCTTTGAGTTTGTAGTCATAAGCCAAATTCATAACAAATTTGGTTATGATTACATAAGATAGAACTCATAAACCATATTAGAGACATAAATTGATATTTAAGGAATGGAAAAGGATTGAATAGATATATTACTTTGCTTATTCACGAATCTTATTCTAAGATATGACCGCTCCTCCTATAATTTAAAACCGCTGAAGGTCAAAGCATAATTGCTAAGTAAATACTAAGCATCTATTTATATTACTTTTCCTTTCTTTTGATAGTTTTCTTTCATTCTTCGCTTGCTTTGTTTCTCAGAACTATATACTCTAGAAGATTTACCATTTTTCCTATTTTAAGTACAAGAGCCATCAAGAATAAATGCACATAATAGAAGTACCAATTCCAAGCTCACCTTAAGATCTTCATATAACATAGATATTGTAATATGATTTTTGTGGATCCCTTTTCTGAAGTTAGGACAAAGATTATCTGTGTTGACTTCAAGATAAGATCTTCAATATGGTATTCCCTACCTAACCAAAGATGCATAGCAGTACTAAATAGAAAAATTTACCTATAACATTCCATTTGTCTAAAGTATATTGAACCTAAGAATTTAGACTAATTACTACATACAAATCATTTTCATATTCCTATTTGCAGAGAATATAATCATGCAACTTGTTTTTGATAGAAACAACAATCCAGGTGTCGATTTTCAATACTTATGGCTAAAAAAAATGTATGAATAACTCTAAAGCTAAGTATAGAAAAAAGATAGTAGTTTCTGGGTCAATATTTAAAACTTCGTAATATTGACTAGTGTTCCTATAATGCTTATTAAGGTGTTTCATCCTTATCTATGGGAGTCTTGGGGGATTCCTCCTCCTTTCTTTTTCTACTTGTTCCTGCAAAGCCTACCTTAATTATTGTTGTTTCTTCATCTTATGGCTCGTTGTATCCATCTTTGTTTGTGTTGCTCACATCGTCTTCGTGCCAATAGGTGTAGAACCAATCTCCTGCCTCAGGTGCTCTAACACGGAAATAGTGATAAAGGAATTCAATTTTCCTTCTAATTATGTGGGTTCTCGATATCAAAGTAGCTAGGTCATCTATCTCCAAGATGGGAGATGAGGGGACAAGTTTACCATTAATCATAGGTGAATTGTATAATATAGGTTTAGTGATGGTCATATCTCCCCGTATATTATTAATTACTACATCTAGGCCTCCTAAAAATTTACATTTGAATATGCGAGTATAGAGCCTTCCTATATCGGATTTTACTTGGTTGACTTGGATGGCAAAGGCTATAAACATAGAAGGTATATCGGAGTTTACACGATAGTGGTCATCATTAGTAAGAAATTCCTGTCCCAATATCTTGTAAACTACTCTGAGAGTAATTGCATGAGTGCTTAACATTACAGACTCAATTCTTTAAATAGTGATACCTCCTTCGAAGGCAACTTGTGGCTTAGATCCTCTTAGTTTGATGGGGGTTGACATTATTACTAAGGGACGAAGACTCAACAAACCGAGAGAAACGTATTATAGAGAGGAGGGAAAACCTCTTAAATATATATTTGTGTGGCTTTCCTTATCCCACCTATTTAGTACCCCAACATTTGGTATGCTTAGTCATTTCAAGATTAGTTCCTGATGAGACATTCTTGCAAGGAAAATAGGTTTACAATTGTATTATTTCCTTATAATTAGATGATCTGAATATTCATATTAGGGAATTTAATCCAATAGATCTGGGATAAGGTTGTTTTGTTGTTAAGGTTGTATAGAGGCATATTGTATATTAAATGTTTAATATGTAATTAAAGTGGGCGTATGGGCTTCCCCGAGCCTAAATAATGTGTGGCTCATGATTCATTTATATTTTTAATGAATCCGGGATGAGGTTGTTTTGTTGTTAAGGTTGTATAGAGGCATAATATATATTAAATGTTTAATATGCAATTGAAGTGGACGTATGGGCTTCCCCGAGCCTAACTAATGTGTGGCTCATGATTCATTTATATTTGTATTCATCTAGATATTTAAAATTATTAAAAAGACAAATTTTATTATATATACTTCTACATTCATAAATTTTTGTTTATAGGAGTTAGTACTTTGTATAATAGTATATGTTTCCTTTACTATAGAGTTCATTTAGGTATGAGATCTAGACAAGGAAAGAGATCTCACAAAAATTAACTCACTGGATCAATCTAAAATTGTATATTATATGTTAATTGACATCCTTCTTGATTTTGTATAAGTGCATTTTGACTAACTCTTTGAAATTAAATTGGCAGTTTTATTTTATTAAACTTTTAGGGGTTGATAGTATGGAAACCTATCATACTATTTAAATTGTTTCTACTATTGTTAATATATTGAAGTATTATCACATAATCTTATTACAAGTAGGAGACAATTTCTACATTAATAGGTTCGTGGCAGTTGCTTTAATCAATTGCCTACAGAATTGATCTTCCCAGACCTCATTGGCTGGAGCGAAATTTGTTCAAATCAACTATGCCTATACAAGAGATTCATATAACTGTCATTGCTTTTCCTATTTTAGCATTACTTTAAAGTTTGAATTTAATTTTGATATTTAATTTAATTGTTAGAACATATACCATCCAGTATGCCTACCCATATTTTCATATAGTTATTTCAACATAATCAGTTCTTCATCTAAAATATATGTTCTTTATATGAAATTATCTTCACCTTTAATAGATAGTATTTCTTTTAACTGATTTAACATTATATATTTAATTACAAAACTAAGAAAGGAGCTATTGAACAAGATCCATGACTGAGAAGGTATGTAGCCTACAACGGTTATGTACTGGGTCTGTTTGGATATTTGAGGGAATGTAAGGCATATTAGTGATATATGTAAATGACCTAATATACATATAAATATCTAAATATATATAAATGAATATATACATGTATATATATTTATATATGACTATCCTTTATATTTACCCCTCTATATTTTAATAATCAAAGAAAAAGTGTCCTATAGGGTGACAATATTAACTTTACAACTTTAGAGTTGGTCACTCTGCTTATGGAAATAAACTACTATACTCCCATTTTCTAACCATTATTTGAAGAAGAAAAATTAAATCTCAACTTCAATGATCATGGTCAATGTAATATTGGCTAGCACTATTTGATTTCTATACTTGATAACAGGAAAAATTTAGAGCTTATAACATCTAGAATGTCTACCCAGATTTCAAATGGATATTTAAACATAATCAATACCTATTCTATTCAATTACTAAAATAACTATCTACTCTTAAAATGAAATCATCTTCTAACTTAATTGATAATATTTCTTTTAACCTCTTTAGAATTTATATACTGAGCTTACAAAACTAAGATAGGAGCTATAGAATAAGATCCATTACTGAGAGGGTTTGTAGCCTACATGAGTTATATACTAGGTATGTTCAGGTATCTGAAGAAGATAAGACTTAGCAGTTCTAAATGTAAATGACCTAACACACACACACACACACACATATGTATATATATTTATATGTGATTATCCATTTATATTTACCACTCTGTATTTTAGTAAATAATGGAGAGTGGGCTTTAAGATTACAATATTGCTTTTACAACTTTAGGGTTGGCTACTCTGCACATGAAATTAAACTACTATACATCCACTACTAACCAAAATATGAAGAAAGAGAATTTAACTATCAAACTGCCTTCAATAAGTATTACCTGTTGAACATAGATTCATAATAGTTAACCATATATGTTTTTTAAAGTTCCATAATGTGCCAGATCCTAGAGCCACAGTCAGAGATTGTAAGAAAGTATATCAGGGATTTATTTATACAAAAAATTTCAGAGGCTAGCCCTGATTCATAAAATACGTATGTTTCTATTTAATTTCTTAATAACTATATTATCTAATTCTACTACTTATTAGGCTCAGTTACCATTGGTTTCATCCTTCATCTGCTTGAAAACTATTAACACTTTGTCGTTCGAGCAGCTCCCCTTTAGACTGTGAGTGTTGTGTATGACAGTAGGCGATATGTTCCTTATATTTTGGGCATCTTCTTTGTAATATTCATTAGGTATGTTATAGCCTTTTTCTCTCCAGTAATCCATAACCCAGGTTGTCGCCGGTTGTTTTTCTTGCAGAGACTTCATTAAGAAATCCATGTTCCTTTTCATAGATGGCCAGAAAGTTTCAAAGATTGCTCCCTCTTTGTGGATGAGAATCGGGCATTTCTGAGAAGATGGAATGGTGGGTATTTTGTCCAAATTCATCCTCATGTATATTTTTGGATATGGGATTCGTCTCTCCTTATCAATATTGTGAACAACTTTATCTAAACCTACAAGGATACCATCTTTGAAGATTTTCCTAGCAGTATTGATGATTTCTTCCTTTGGGTAGTCCTCTTCCATTGCCAGTGAGAAAAATAGCCTAGCGATATGACCATTCACCCTCATTGAGAATTCAATATCAAAATAAAATTCCCCTAAGCTTTGTTCCAGATCCCTTCTTCTCGCATCTAGAATGTTCAGTAGTATGTTATTCCATCGCTCTGGTAATATGGGACCCTAGAACGCCATTTGTCTCTTCCCAATTTTAGGAAAGGCGAGTACATTTGTATCCATCAAGTTAATTCTTAATGGTTTCCTCTGGTTTTCGCTCCCAACTCAAAATACATGCCTAGTCTATTTAAGTTTGCTTTTTATCTGCCAAGGTTCCAGATTGAAGTTTGTGTAATTAGAGTTTTATTTGGCTTTATTGTGTTTGCGTAAGCACACCACACCTCGTTATGATGGTGGTTGTAGTTTTAATAATGTGAATAATTATTACTTTGATGCATGTGCTTCCTGGCTTAAATAGGCCAGCTCATATGATCTATGGCACAAAGATTTTTATTAATTATGTGGTAGTTTGAGTTTGATATCATCATTATGTGATTAGATGCTATAATGCTAGGTAATGCTATATTAATTTAGATAATTCTTTGAACTAAGGAGGAAATTAGATAATGCTTGATTATTTAATTAGTTTATATTAATATATACGGTAATTAGCCTTATCTGTCAATATGATAAGATATAGATTTAGTCGGTTTTGGGATATAGTAATACTATTTTTTAGTTTGTAGTTTCTCTTATTTTATGGAGTGGATTTAGGGTATTATATAAGCTTCTAATAGGAATGATGGCCTATAAGGACATGTCAGCCTATTTCTATCTAATATTTCAAGATTTAAATTACTCTTTATTACTTTCAAAATTGAATTATATGAGATTCAACATTTATTTGAAAGGAAATTTATGTTAAGATTTTATGCATTAACTTATTATCTTTTTAACTACTGTGATTAGTGTACCTTATAGAACTCTAATAAATTCAAGGTTAACGTACTTAACTATTTTTCCATCTTCTCCTAGGTTTGCTAGATTATCTGCTTGTTTGTTTCCTTCTCGGTATATATGTTTGATTTCAATCTCTTTGAAAGTATTAAGATATTCTAGGAATTTTTCAAGGATGGCATTTATTTTTCAGTTAGGGGTTTGTTGTATTCTAAGGGCGTTGATTATAAATTGGGAATTCCCTTCAATTTCTAAGTTTAAGATGCCTAATTCTTTACAAAGGTTTAACCCTTTTGTTACTGCTATCATTTCAGCCATATTATTGGTTGAAGGATCAAGAGGTTTTCTTAGTTCAACTATCTTTTCGCTCTTGCTAGAATGGATAATGTAGCCAATACCAATAGCATATAACTCTGACTACTTTACTCTTTATTCCCCCAGGGCCAACTTGGGGTGTGCAATTAGGCCATTCCAATTTTTCTGCATCGAGTTATCCCATAATATATCCACCAGAATGCCATAAAGCAAAAAAATGAATAACAGATACATGGAGCAAATTCTAGGTGTGAGACCCATAAAAGAAGAAAGGAGAACAAAATCATCTTTTCGACGCAATGCGAAAGTAAAAAAATAGAGTTCAGAGGATCTAATATAGTGACCAGAGCGCAAAATGGAACCCTAACTTTGATAGGAAAAAAACCTTTCAAGATGGCAAAATTCGATAACCAAATTGGAAAAATCAGATCGGCCTCAGAACCAGCTTTCCGTTGATATCTAATTTGGCAAAAAACACCTCCGTTTGTTGAAGATTCAAGCAAAAAATCACTAGGAGGTCAAAAACCAAATGAACCTCCAGAAACCTCAGCCAAAAATGGCAGAGCCCTACTAAACTGGCGAAACCTCCAATTCTGGACTGCCCCCAAATTTTCCTCCAAATTGGCAAAAAAAAAATTATTTTTTTGAAAAAAAAAACAATAAAAAAAATAGCATGCTTTTTTAAAGAAAAAAACACACAAAAAAAACATTTATTTTTTTATTAATAGAATAAAATGGGCCCTGCAGCACCCTTGGGGCCTGCGCAACCACCTTGGGGCTCGTGGCCTCCTTGGGCCTATGACCACCATGGGGAGGCCCCACCGTTTGTCATGGCAGGTGGGTGGGGTACGACCCCCACGTAATTTTTTTTTATATTTCACCTTTTTTTTAAAATTTAAAGCATGCATACAAAACCCAGAAAAATTATGGATATTTTTTGATTTTTTTTCACCTGCCTCAAAATCCATGCCCAAAAAAGGGTTGTACGGACATTTTTTTTGCCTCAGAATGTAACTTCGGCCAAAATGGTCATGCCTGATATGGAAATAAGGGTTTTTGGGCGTTTTGAGCTCAACCATGAGGTTGATTTGTGCTCAACGTGCTCCAAACAAAAAAAACCCCTCTAGATCAACACAAAAATAGTCGAAAAACCTGAAACCCTCGGAGCTCCAAAAACTTCAAAAACTCAGGAACAAGTAGTAGTAGCAAGGCTCTGATACCATGTTAGAATTCAAAGAATTCATAAGCCAAGATCATCACCATGCAAAATAACCTATTACAAAAGCAAAACTTGGAGACAAAAAAGTTTTGAAAGATAAAATATTCATTCAGAGAGGGAATCCAAAATACAAAGAGATCAAACCTTATGAAGGTGATCAAAACTCTAAAAGGGAAACCCTAAAGGGGAAAAATCTAGGTTGCATAATAATAATTAATAAAAGAATTAATTATTATATGCATAAAGTTTAGCTTAAGTGAAATAGAGATAATAAGTGACTTAATAATTAAATCAATATGATTTAATTAATAAGTGAAATCACTTTATTACTCTAACATATTCCTTCTGTGTGATGTGAATTTTTGAGTGTGTTATTAAGAGTTTCTACAATGCTAATCTCAATTTTGTCAAGAAGGATGTTTGAGGGCATCTCAGTGTTTTTGAGAATTCTTCTATTTATCTCCTTCCAAAGTTCCCAAGCTACTATGGAAAGTGTTATTTTCTAGATGTCCTTATACATGTGGGATTTGATCTATGTGGGCCAACATTTAATAAAGTCTATAAAATGTTCATTATTGGCAGAAGACCAGTTTAGATTTAGATTTATGTTACTCCAATCAGATTGGGCATAAGGGAAATTAAATAGGATGTGCTCAATAGTTTCTTCTACATGTTGGCATAGAGGACATCTTGAGGGGCCTTCAAAACCGAGATTTTTAAACCATTCTGCTTTAAGAATACATTCTTGGAGGGCCACCCATAAAAACATACCTGATTTTGGTGAGAAGGCTTTATCCCAACAAAGATCTAGAGGCAGGTCAGTTTTTTGCAAATGCAAATTGTTCAATATGAGGTTGTAACCATCCTTAACATTGTAGTTTCCATTATTAGTACCAACCCAAATTAATTTGTCTGACCTATTTTTGAGGATGAACTGTCTTCTTTTAAGAATGACCATGAGTGAATTATTTTGATCCTCATTCAAAGATGTTTGATCAAAGGAATTCCAAGTCCATCCTAAAATAGAGTTATGTTGATATTTACTAATGTAGTGAGAAAGTTTGTCTCCCCATTCTTGTATAAGGGTTTTTTTAATATTTGGGTCAAGGAATGTTTTGTCAATAGCTTCATAATCCCCCTAAGAGTCTTCCCATAATAGGATACTATCACCATTGCCAATATCCCATGTCATATTAATGGTTTGCATTCCATCATAAAATTCCAAATACGAGATCCTTTGACATTATTTTTTGTTCTAAAAATGTTGATTGGTTATGCATCTTTTATGTATTTCTGAAGAAGAGTTTGGGCCCATTTCCTATCAGGATGTTTGTATAAGCTTCATACTAACTTAGTTCCTAAGGCTTTATTTTTCCATCGAA
This sequence comes from Thuja plicata, assembly GCA_018584345.1. NCBI lineage: Eukaryota > Viridiplantae > Streptophyta > Pinopsida > Cupressales > Cupressaceae > Thuja > Thuja plicata. The sequence goes on from MU224577.1 coordinate 2,517,213, forward strand.
GATTTTTTAACCCTATTCCTCCATTCTATTTAGGTTTACAAATATTATACCATTTTTTTTTTTCAGATGTACCTTGCCAAAAGAAGCTTCGTAATTTTGAATCTATCAAGTTTTTAATCCCATTCGTGATAGGGAGGATAGACATATGATAATTGGGGATAGTAGAGAGGACAGATCTAATCATTGTTGCCCTACCAGCATTGGAGAGCCATCTACCTTTCCAAGTATCAGTTTTGGTGTATTTTAGAATATATGGGATCCCATAGGTTTGTATTTATTATACCTTTATCTAAAAGAACACCTAAATATTTACATGGAAAGTTGGCTACTTTGATTTACCCAAGGTTCTGCAAATCTTGGTTTGGAGATTTGGGCAAGTATTTAGAAAGAACATTTCTGATTTATCTGGATTGACCATCTGACCCGAAGCCTTCATATATTTGGTAAGAATAGCTTTAAATTCTTTTGCTTCTTTTATGGCATCCCTTCTAGGTAGGATAGTGTCATCTGAAAATTGTTGATGGGTGATATTAGGGATGATTTCTGTTAATCTCACATTGATAATTTTCCCTTCTAAGTAAGATTTTGTAATGTTTCTTCCAAGAGCATCAACCATAATGACAAAAAGGAAGGGAGATATGGGGTCTCCTTGATGAATACCTCTATAAATATTGAAAAAACCTACTGGGGAACCATTGAGGAGGATGGCTATGGTAGGCGTGGAGATACAACTGAAAATTGTTGTAATCCATCCTTTGGTGAATCCAAATGCCTCTAGGCATTTACATAGAAATCTCCAATCTACCTAATCATAAGCTTTTTGGATATCTAGTTTTACTAGCATACTTGGTTCTTTTTTTATTTGAGATGTATGGATGATCTCTTGTACGATGATTATACCCTCATAGATAGATATATTGGGAACAAACCCCATTTGTTCCTCGGCTATGATTTTGGGCAGTAATAATTTCAATCTATTTGCCAAAACTTTAGAGTATATCTTGTAGATGGTGTTACAAAGTATAATTGGTCTGTAATCACCTGGTTCTTCTGTATTACTTTTCTTAGGAATAAGCGTCAGAAAGGTATTATTTATTTTGCTTAGGATTGAACCTGAGTTTCTGGTGGATTCTAGGGCTTCCCATAATTCATTTCCAAGAAAGCCCTAACATTTTTAAAAGAAGTGGGTGTGGAACCCATCGGGACCAAGGGCCTTGTCTAGTTTCATTTGAAAAGATCATTTTTTACTTCTTCCAGAGTGAATTTGCGATTTACCCATTTGTTGTCTTGTTCTATTATTAATTTAGGTATGATAGGAAGTAATTCATGTTGGGCTTTAAGGTTGGAAGTTTCAAAGTTATTGAGAATTTTTTGTGTAATATTGGACAAATTCATTAGTAATTTCTACTGGATCCTCACTAAAAATACCATTAGATTTTTTTATTTTAGTGATTCTATTAATACTTCTTCTTAGCCTAGTGTTGTTATGAAAAAAAATTGTATTTATGTCTCCCTCTGAAAGCCAGATCTCCCTAGATTTTTGCCTCCAATAAATTTCCTCTTTACTTAGGACTTCAGCTTGTTTGGAAAGTAAATCCTTTTCTTTTAGATACCTCTCTTCATTCATACCAAGTTTCATAACTTCCTCATTTACTTTGTTTATTTTTGTCTCAATTGCATATTTTTCTTCAAAAATGTTATTAAAGTCTTCCTTGTTCCACTCTACTATTTTCCTTTTTAATGATTTGAGTTTGGCCATAAAGAAGAACATTTTGGATCCTTTAAATTGATCCTCATTCCATCATTGTTCAAGTTTAGTCAAGAAATCTTTATGGCTAAACCACATATTTTTAAATTTAAAGGGGTTATGATTTGGTTTGGCATCTTCCTAAATGTTAAGTCTGATTGGAAAATGATCTGAACCACCAGTGGCAAGTATTTCTAAGGTTAGTGTTAAGTTAACAGATCCCAACTCTCCCTTATAGAAAAAATGATCTAAATTTTCTGCGATTTGGCTGAATCCTTGTCTTCTGTTATTCCAAGTAAAGGTTCCATTTGTGCATCTGGTTGTTGGAAATGAGTTGAGTAACTGAGAGGGGAGGGATGAATCAGTTACCACAAAAACAAATCCAAGTCTCTTAGATATCTTAAACAAATTTATCATTGTTGCTCGGTTAACATAGATATTCTACTGCTACTCAGTTAACATAGCAAATCTTAAGATATTAACTGTGATTATCTATTAGTAATTAATTACAAAAACATAAACCATAAAAAAAAATGTACATATATAACACCAAGATTTAACGTGGAAACCCAATATGGGAAAAACCACCAATTGCAACTAGTCATTATTTTTCACTCTTCTGAAGTGAGCCTTGTTAGGAGCCAACCCTGTTAAAGGTTACAATAATATACTGTTAGGTGTGACCCTGTTAGAGGATTTAATCACCCTGTAAGGAGTGGCCTTGTTAGAGGTCTTCAAACACTTCAATGTAGAAATGTCGCCTTGTGACAGGATTTACAAAAGACTTTTAAGTCTACTCTGTAAAGAGATTTCGATCACTGCTACAATTGTTAAAGAGTAACAATGGATTGACCTGTTTCAAAAAGCAACTATATTTTCTAATTCAGATCTCTTCTCTATCTTTAATTACTTGATCCTCATTGATCAGATATTATGTTTCATCTATGTATGTCCTATCCTCAATCAAAATCCCATCTGATTTCACCTCCACACTTCATGTCATAAACACATATCTCACTTACTTACTTACTTGTCAATTCGACCTTAATAACCTTCCAAATAATCAATAAAACTTAAGCTTGTCAGCTTCATATAGCCAATTAACCATAAAATATAAACTGTTGTTAGTCGGCTATCACTAAAAGCATAACTCGGTTAATACTGAAATCCTTCAATGCCCGACCAAAATTGTAATGCCCGAGTGAACTCAGTTAGAACTGACAATCACTTTGGTCTTCTTCAATGCCCGAGAGTGCTTGGCATAAACTCACTATGCTTGGATAGGATTAGAAATTTGTGTAAACATCACTACATTTGTGTAAATATCAATGACAATACACAATTGAATAATTGTCATCAACAATCTCCCTCTTTGGCATTGATGGCAACACACCATGTCATAATACAAAGAATTATAGAGCAACAGACACAAGAATCAAATTTTATTAATGTCCTTAGCTTCATTATAATTCTCATCCAAAAACTCCCTTTGTCTTCACAATCACTGAAGTATAGATTTCTCCCTCTTACATTAATCTTTGTTCTCTAATAAAAATTCTCCCTCTATCATCAATCTCTCCCTCAGTAATCTTTATGACATTAATAATCTCTCCCTCTTTGAAAACCAATGCCAAAGACACAATCCAATACACATCTAATGAAATTGTAATGTGCCTATTTGTATTGATTCATATGCAATAAGCTCTAAATATCTGCATCAACATGTTAAGTTTGTTCTGTAGCTCGGTTGATGCATCACTAAACTATTTTTTAGTGAGCCCCAATTAGGGGAATCACCCCTAGCTTTCCTCTAAGATACAAAAATGCATCCTTAGGTAATGGTTTAGTGAATATGTCTATAGTTTGTCCTTTAGTATTCACATATTCCAATCTTACTTCCTTGTCCTGAACCAATTCTCTCAAGAAATGATACTTTATTGCAATATGTTTAGTCTTAGTATGCATCACAGGGTTCTTTGAAATGTTAATAACACTGGTGTTGTCACAGTAGATAATAACTAATTCTTGGATTTCCTCCTTCATACCTGACAACAACTATTTGAACCATATGATATTTGAACAATTTATTGTTGCAGTAACATACTCTGCCTCTGTAGTAGATTGAGAAATACAGTTCTATTTCTTGCTTGTCTAAGAAAATAATCTCTTTCCAAGAAATAATGCTCCACCACTTGTGCTCTTTTTGTCATCAACACTTCTTTCTCAATCAACATCAGTAAAAGTCTTTAGATCAAAGTTGCCTCCTTTCTTATACCATAATCCATAATCTTCAATACCCTTAAGATATCTCAGAATCCTTTTGGTATCCATTAAGTGATTCTCTCTAGGATTAGTTGAAAACCTTGCAACAATATCGACTGCTAATGCAATATTAGGTCTAGTGTGAACAACATATTAAAGTTTACCAATCATGGATCTTTAGGTAGTCTGATTTACCTCCTTTGAATCATTATCCTTAGACAACTTATGTCCAGTAGGCATAAGTGTTCCAACTAGTCTGGAGTCTTCCATCCCAAATTTCTTCAGAATCTCTTTGATGTATTTAGACTGGGTAATGTAGATACCATCCTTCATCTGATAAACTTGTAAACCAACAAAGAATTTGATTTCACCAAACACAGACATCTCAAATTCCTTACTCATAGCTTTGGAGAATGCTTTGCATAAATCATTATAACCAGTAAACAATATATCATCAACAAATATCTCTGTTAATAGTATCTTGTTCTGAGCTCCTTCTTTGATGTACAAGCTACTATTGTCATTAGTTCTTTGAAATCCAATACTTATCAAGTAACTATGAAATCTTTCATACCAGGCTCTAGGAGCTTGCTTTAGTCCATACAATGCTTTGTGTATTTTGCAAACCATATTCCTTTTGTTACGATCGACAAAACCTTCAGGTTCCTCGATATAGACTTCCTCTTCAAGAATTCCATTCAATAATGCATATTTTACATCCATTTGATATACCTTGAATCCTTTGTGTGCAACATATGCCAGAATAGTTCTGACTCCTTCAAGTCTTGCAATAGGAGAAATTTTTTCTCCATAATCAATATCCTCTTCTTGAGCATATCATTTACATACTAATCTTGCTTTGTTTCTGGAAACTTCTCCTTTTTCATTCATCTTGTTTCTGAAAACCCACATAGTACCAATAACATTCTTATCTTTTGGTCTAGGTACAAGAGTCTAGGTTTTGTTCTTTTCTATCTGCTCAATCTCTTCATTCATTGCTTCAATCCAGCTTTCATCATTCAATGCATCTTTAATAGTTCTAGGTTCAATTTCACTAAGAAAACACGTACCTTAGATTTTGTTCCTTGTCATTATACCTTCTGTCTGATCTCCAATTATTTTCTCAGTTGCACGATGCCTTCTAACATACTTTTCAAGTATAGGTTCCTTCCTCTTTGATTCTGGGCTTGATCCACTAGGTTCACCATGCTCAAATATTTTATTTTGTTCTTCTGTCTAATACTTGGGTTCCACTGTCTGAGACTCAGGTGCCTCTATTTGCGACTCGGTTCCCTCTATCTGTGACTCGGTTTCTTCAGTCTGAGACTCAATTTCTTCAGTTAACAACGCTGGTTACACAGGTTGCAACAAGATTTGTGTTGATGAATTCAGTGGTTGACATGGTTGTTATCCAATCACCATTTCCTATGTCTTGGGTATAGTATCAGGTTCATAATACACAAAATTCATGTAGTCCTCATGATCTTTAATGTTTTGTTCTTCATTTCTCTTTGCAAACTCATCAATCTTTACATGCACACTTTCTATGACTTTATGAGTAGCAAGATTCAAACATTTATATGCTTTGCTTTTGCAGGAGTAGCCTAGGAATATACCTTGATCACCTTTTACATCAAATTTTCCATTTCTTTCTCTCTTCAAGATGTAACATTTACTTCCAAATACTTTGAAATAACAAACATTAGGTTTATAGCCATACCATAATTCAAAAGGTGTCTTCTCAGGACCTTGCTTTAGTTGAACTTGGTTCAAGGTGTGAATTGCAGTGTTGATGGCTTCCTTCCAGTATTTGGTAGCAACATTCTTTTCAATCATCAAGGTCCTTGCACAATCCATAATGGATATGTTCCTTCTTTCTACTATACCATTCTGTTGTGGTGTACCTAGAGTAGATACTTGTTTCTTGATTCCTCTTTCATTGCAGAATTCATTGAACTCATTAGAAATGAATTCTCCTCCTTTGTCAGATCTTAGGCATTTAAGTTTCTTTCCCATTTATTTTTCAACTCTGGAAATGTACCATTTGAATTTATGAAAAGCTTCTAATTTTTCTTTGAGAAACATAACAATCATCATTCTGGAATGGTCATCAAAAAATAGAATGAAGTACTTCTCACATGTGTAACTTGTTGTTCCAATTGGTCCACACAAATCAGTATGCACTAATTCTAGGACTTCTTTTGCATTGTAATTCTTGCTCTTGAAACTAGTTTTGCCCATCTTCCCAATTTGACATTGTTTGCATATTGCTAATTCAGGTTTCTTCAAAATAGGAATACCTCTTACTCTTTTGTTCTTGCTTATGTTGATCAGGTTATCAAAATTCACATGACACAACCTTTTATTCCATAACCATCTTTCTTCTACTTGCGCAATAAAACATGAACTTTCATTGAGATCAAGATAAAATAGATCACCTTTTGTTTTCCTGTAAGTTCCAACTAGGTTTCCCTTACCATCTAGGATCTTGGCCTTACCGTTCATGAATTCTACTCCTAAGCCAATGTTATTAAGTTGTGCCACACTTAGTAGATTACACCTTAGTCCTTCAACCCATTAAGCATTATCATATTTGATTCCTTCAGTTAGAGCAATAGAACCTTTACCTTTCACATAGCAGGGTTCATCATTCCCAAAATTGACACTCCCACCGTCATAGTGCTCAAGATGTTCAAATTTGATTTTATCACTAGTCATGTGGTGAGAACAACCACTATCAATTATCCAAGTGTCATTCTTGCTAATGTGAGAGTAAAGTGCAGTCTTTTCATTATCTTCATTATCTGACTCATCCTTAATAGCAATGTAAACCATTTCATCTTCATCTTCATCACTATCAGAATCTTTAGCAATATAACAATATTTCTTACCTTTGTCCTTGTAGCTTTTTAAATCTTTCTTGCCTTTGTACTTGTTGAAATTTATACACCATACCTGGAATCATATATTGTTAGTTATCACTTCTTTATTATATAATCAATTTCATTTCATACACCATTTCTATCACACACATTTTACATCACATCACATTTTTTCATTACCGCATAAAGGGAAAATGAACCCCAATTCCCCACTCTCACTTAGATCTTGCATTAGCACCCCTTCATCCTTTTTGGGTTGTGCTAATCTATTGTGTTCGAGGGTGCACCTTTGGGAGAGAATTTCCCTAATGTACAAAACCATAATTTGGTGAGTGATATACACTCCTAACATAGGTTTCTCACCATTTTCTATTGTACATTTTGGTAATTCTGCCTCTTCATGCATTATACATTCTGATTTGGTAGTTAGCTCTTCTTTATATGCATTATCAAATCTTGCAATTACATATCTAGATCTAATTTTTTTGCATTTTGATCATTACTAACTACATTAAATCTTTTCTGCATGGTATGCATTCATATCTAGTTTGAATTTGATAGTTAATGTGCTTGTCCTAAAAGACTTTCTTTTTGCATATTTCCTTCAAACCTCATAATTGCATTGCATTTCTCTTTTCATTCCATTGTGCATGAGTGTTATCACTTTGAGTCCAACCTATAGCATTCTAGTTAGAATAATTCGTAGACTTATGGGTTCCTTTGATATTGAACCCTCCTTATTTCCTAGGAATCTTGATGATACCAACATGTATCTTAATGATAACAATCCTATAATGGAGAATAAGTCTTCTCATTTTTCTCAAGATGAAGATGAATCCTTAAGAGTTCCTCCTATCCAAATCCAAAAAAATCCCATGATTTTGAAGAGTTTGAACAATGGCTAGCTCAAGAAAATCATAATCTTGAGGTCCTTTCTGTTGTAGAAGGCATAAGGAAAATTATTCATAATGGAAAACATGGTGTTAATGTCTTGTGTAGCATTTATCATATTGTTCATACCAATGTCAAACCTCTTAGGGATTGTGCTCAATATTTGGGCCTCGTTCCACCTACTAAAAGTGTTGAGACCTCCTTGCCTATCTCTACTTCCATTCCTAGTGTGTCCACATATCATAACAACTTCAATCCAAAATTCCAATCCTATCCATGTGAGTCTTCCTAAGCCCATTCTTCCTTCCATTCCTTCAAGCGTGTCTTGTATTTAATTTCCTTCTTCCATTCCCACTTACCATAGTGTCCCTTTTTTCATATTCAACCATTCCTTCAATTTCCAACAATGCTCCTAACATTTCTCATACTTCTCCTCACACCATTCTTTCTACCTATTCAACCATTAATAGCTTGGCTCAAACTATGTCTTCTTTGCAGCAACAAATTGCTTCCATGACTCAATCCAAGTTTAGCATTCCAACTTGTGATATTTATAGTCCTTAGTCTTTGGATATCATTCATATTGTTATTCCACAAAATATGTATATTCCTCACCTTGAGACTTATGACGGTAAGGGTGATCCTTTGACTTATGTGAAAAAAATTCAAACCTTGTGTAGTGATTTCCCTCACAACCATAGGTTACTAATGAAGTTGTTTACTAAAACCTTTCACGACAAGGCCCTACAATGGTATTGTGCTTTGCCTCCTTATTTCATTGATTCCTTTCACAAGCTTGCTAATGCTTTTATTCAATAATTTAAAAACAATATTGGTCCTCAAATTTATTTGACTGATTTAATCCATTGTAAACAAGGTGTTAAAGAAAAATTTTGTGATTTCATTGGTAGATCTAAGCATTTGCATGCTCAAATTTCTTATCATGTACTTGATGTTGATGTGTAATACATCTTTATTGCTAATTCACAAAAAAGACAGTATATATGTTGGAACCTGAAAATTTGTTTATCCTGGTGCTTCTCCTTTGTCCGTTGTGGTTCACATTTTTGAATTTGAATACTTGTGATTTGCCTCTAAATTTTTTCCCACATTTTCTGGGAACCTTTTCATGTAAATCGATCTTTGTATCAATAAGTATTTTTAGTTTATGTGGAATATTCAATTTGACTATCTTTTGTGCTCTGAGTCGATATGCCAGTTGTTATCTTCCTATTGGTCTATTGGTGGGGAATGTTGTGTGTAGAACTTCATATTTTATGTCTCTTGCGGCCTTGCAACATGATGAATACCTTTAATTTTAAGGTTTCAGAGTGGTTAGAGGGTGTCATATAGTGTCACAGCCTCGTGAGGGTCTGATTAATTAAATATTTAGGGTCGAGAGGCAAGAGTTGAGACTATAGCAGTCATTCCTTTTATGTCTCACAACCTCGCAGCTGTTTGGTAGTTGAGCAGTTTAAGGTAATAAGGTCATGGTATAACTTAAGATGGTTAATAAAATGTTCTCTTGCATCCTCGTATCAGTTAAAAGAAAGGAGTGTTGTGAGAATGCAGTGGAAGTAGTAATGTTTAGTAAATTGTTCCCTTGCATGCTCATCTTGGTTAGTACAAGGAAACTATTATGCTTGCGGGTTGGGAATGAGCTGACATGTGACGTCCTTGGGTATGAAGAAGGGTTAAGATAACTATTGTTGTAGCCTCATGGGGTTTCAACTTGATTAAATGAGACTAGTCATGGACGTGCAAGGAAGTGCCACGTGGTACTTTTCATAGTGATCTTAGTAGTTAAGGTATTTGTTGTCGCTTCCTCGTGACAATTAACTCCGGTTTGATGTTGAGGGCTGCAAGGTTGCGGCTAATGATAAAGGAACTTAACGAGGGTATGTTTTCATTGCCTTAAATTATTAAGAAGGGTTAAGGGAAGATGTTTGCAAGATGGTGAGGACATGACACATGTCATTGAAACTGGCGAATGAATGTTAGATGGCATAAAGTAGGGGGGTTGCATGAATAATAATGGGCCAACTGGAGTAGAGCAGACACTTTTGCTAATGTGGAATTTGTTTCCTTTGGTATATGATGTTGTATCATCTTAAATTGTAAGCAGTTGTGTGCTCTATAATGTAATGGTTATTTAGCACCCTCCTTAGTGCATTTTCATTATATATTTACATTATAAGTACATTTAATGAGCATCTAATTCAATTTTTATCACTTTCCCTCTTTAGCTTGTGAAAAAGTCAAGGTAGGATCTATTCCATATGCATCCTCCTCTACTTTTCCAATTAACTTGCACAAAAAATGAGGTAGGATCTAATCTCTATCCATACTCCTCTATTTTTCCTTTAATCACAAAATTCATTTCCCTCTTGGGCCTTACCTTGGGTAATTCCAAGATTTGAGTGCATTGATGCTCAATTTTTTGACTTATCTTTCCATTTCTCCCCAAACCACTTAACATCTCTTAGATCCCATAACTTTATCTTGAAAGTAACACCTTTTGAGTATAGATCAAACTTGGTTCAACTTATACCCGATATAGATCAAACCACTTTCTACCTATACCTTAGGGGTTTAAATTTGATGGGTTTTGGGATCGATGCAAGGTGTTTTCATTTTCCCGCCCAGTGAGGTTGACCTTTGCTAAACTGGATCCCAAAATTAATATATAAGCAATCTATTTGCTTCATTTTTTAATATATAAAATACACATATATGAAATCAAGTGCAAGGTGGATATCCCAATTTTATCACAACAAGAAATTTCAAGGTGGAAGCCCAAACTTGATGACATTTATTGAAGCAAGATTTGATTATTGAAGATTCCATTCAAGTATTCCAATCAAGCATCTACAATCTCAATCAACTATTTAAGACATCCTCTTCTACATCATGGAATTTTAAATGGATTGTGAAGATGGTTAGGTGTACTTTTTCCCTTGGGGGATTGGTAGGATTTCCTTGTTGTTTTTGGATTTATGCTTTGTTCATAGCTATATGATCATATATACATGCATTCAATCACATTTTGTTTGCATTTACATGCTAGGGTTTCACTCTATATAGGGTTAGATCTAGGAATGTACTTGATACATTAAATCCTTTGCATTCTATATATACAATCCAGATACAAAATCACTTCACACTTTCTACATTTCCTAATGACTATTAGTGGAGGGGGAAATCACCAAAATAGGGGGTTGACTAACCCAAACTCCTATATAGCCACCTACACACACACTTTTCTAGACTCGTAGGTTTGGAGTACATATTTAGTTACAGATCTAGGAACCCATTTGGAAGAACTCTCTAGATCCACTTTCTGTTCCAAATTCTGACAGTGTTAGGTATAGGTCAAACCTCTGACCTATACCCTGGTATTTAGAGTGCAGATCTATGTTATAGGGCTAGAAAGACAATCAAAAGAGCTGCACATATCAACTTTTTGTTTCTAATATTGAGTAGACTGGGTGTATGTCAAACTTTCGACCTATACCTGGGTATAAGTTGCACCACTTTCAACTTGTTTCTGAGATAGAATAAAAAGTTGCAGAATTATGTGTTGCAAGTTACAAATTGCCAGCTTCAAGAACCAGATCATTCTAGGACTCTAACAAATAGAAAATCAAATTTCAAGTTTATTCTCCTCCACACATTTTTAGGTGCACATGTTCCTATCCCTCTTTCTTTTATCTACTTTCATAGATGTGATTTGTATATCCATCTCTTACTCATATCTCTCTTTCGAATAGACAAAACAAAAGGAAATCCAAACCTATAAGACCTAGATCTCATGCTTGTACCATTCCTTACTTGTTTGTATTTGTTGGAAATAATGGAATGGTGTGTACTGAGAGGAGAGGGGTGAATCAATACCCTTAAAACTTTTATCACTTAACCTTAATCCTTTTAGTAATCATCTGCTTGTATTTTTTTTATTTTATTTTTTGATCGGTAAAAGGCTGTAGCCAAAATTTTATTAATAAATTTTAAAATTACATAGTCTCCATTCGCTGCGGGAACTGGTAGGAAAGAATGGAGAAGAAAACCTCCAGTCTAGCCTGGGATCGAGGTCTAGATCAATATATTTTATTTATGAAGGCATTCCTTCATTTACAGAGAAATGGATCTATCCATTTATGTTTAATAAACAAATATGTGTATATTCTTTTACAGTTGATATCCTTCACTGTCAACTTGGTTTATTAACGTCTATGCTCTGATCAATCTATCTTGATATAATGTATCTCTGTATATTCTGATCATACCTTTTATTCCCCTTGGTCCTAGCCTTTACGTTATCCTTATAGGCTGTTACTTTGTCCATATTTGTTCCTGCATATAACATCTATAGACAAAATGTTGATACATCTTATATGTTAGCCTATAAAAATTTATTTTGCCCCTGTTGTAAAAACTTCTCTATTTCCCTAAGGTGTAGAATTCGTCCATATACATAAGTTCTTTCTAAACATAGGGTTTGTAAGAAGAAATTAAGAATTTAAACATCTCTAATCTCTATCTTGTAACACAGAACCATACTGTTCTATAATTTTCCAAAAGAAATGTTAAGAAGTTAAATGTATCCTATCTATATCTTATCTATGCATTTACTATTTAAAATAAATTCTATGTTTTTTTAAAACTCATAAAGCAAAGCAGATACATCCCAATACTTTATCTACCCCAACTCATGTCCTTATACCATAGATAATATACTATCTGCCATTTTATACTCTTAATTCTTTAAGGTGTAGAATTAGTCCATAAGTTCATACTAAATGTTGCCTTCAATTACTCCTCATTTTCACGCTTGTAAAAACATATCTTTATCTTAATTGCTTTCCACAAAATTACATACATCACTGTTAATTACTCATAAATCTACATTCTTTCCTATGTATTTATGAATATACCAACCTGTATGTACACACACACACACACACACACACACACACACACACACACACACACACACACACACACACACACACACACACACACACACACACACACACACACACACACACACACACACACACACACACACACACACACACACACACACACACACACACACACACACAAGACGATATATATATTTATATTCTTTATTGTTGAATTTTAATCCCTGTTTCATCTTTTTCTAATTTCAAAATTTTACTTAACATATTCATAATCTAATTGATTTCCTTTCTAGCACATCCCTGGGTATTCATAAACTGCTTGCTGCCCCTAAGTTCTTCTATATTAATAATTGATTTTATCTCTACACAGTCCTACTCTATGATTTGTAAAAAGGAAATTATGATTTTAAACATTTCTAATCTCTATCTTGGAGCAAAGCAATACTAATCTATAATTTATCAAGAAAGATATTAAGACGTCAAACCCATCTGCATCTTATCTATGCAATTGTTATTTAACATCAACTCTATTTTTGACATCCTTGATAATTCATTTCAATATGGAAGAGTACTCATATATCCAAACAATCAATGATCAATACTTTATCTACCTAGAATGATGCCCTTATAGCATGGATAATCATACTGTCTACATGTATATACATATTTCCATATATTTATTCTTTCACTATGCATGCCTACTATTATGCTCCATGCTTGGATATATATATATATATATATATA
>MU224577.1:2540870-2559003 GCA_018584345.1 Thuja plicata
AGCAGATACAAGACAAATACAAGGCAATGCATGGGACCCCTATTCCATACCTTAGTTGTTTACTTTCATTTGCAATGTACTATGTTTATTGAAACATGAAATATGAATCAAAGAACATTTGTACTACATTGTTATGAATGCACAATGTAATGATCAATGATGAATTTTGAATATGTAATAATTTGATCAATACTTAGAGTACATGAACATCTGATAATAAATGTAGTAAGTGAATGTAAATCATCAAAAACTGCAAGATAGTTTTAACTGGGTAACATAAACATGCAAATTTCTGTTTTGGTGCCTATTTTGTTGTATGATTGGATTTTGGATAACATTCATCATTTCATGAATTTCTTCCATCTTGGACTCGGGTGGCATAATTGAAACTAGGGATCTTTCCCTTATCTATTTTTCTTCCTTTAGTGCATATGTCCACCTTGCTGAAATTCTGTCAAGAAGTTCTTATGGCATCATTTTATCAAATTAGATAGGCACATATTTTTATGCAATCATTAGCTTAATGATGGCTTCTTCAATCTTATTCTGATCCTCGGGGTTTAGAGTTAACCATTGTCTAACCTTAGGATCTGATATGTCACCTGATTTGGCAATTGATGCAACAATTTCATCAATTGTTTTAGGAATTTTACTCTTTATAGGTTGTTCTTCTATATCTTCCTTAGTTCAGATGAATCTTTTTCTCCTCTTAGGTTCTGATGTTTTCCCTATTTGAGGCTTCCTTTTGTAAGTCCTCAACTGTCCTTTCTTGACCGGTGGTGAGTCTGCTTTGGTAGTTTGACTCCTTGTCCGTGATGCAACTGTAGTCCTTGGTTTCTTTTCTGGTGGTGGTGGTGCATCAGACTCTGTAGATTCAGATTCACTCACTTGTTGACCTTCACTAACCGGTGATTGTCCCTTGGTGTCATCCTTTTGTTCAGACTCTTCATCATTTAGTGACAACTTCTTCTTAAGTGTCTTTACCATTTTCTATTTCCTTCTGTCAATTTTCTTCACAACTAAGCCTACTTTTATTCTTTCCTTGGCTTCCTCATAGGATCCAAACCTTGGTTGTGACTTGTCCAATGGTTCATTTATCAATGCTTCAATAACATTGGTGGCTTGATCTATGTTGACCTCATAGTCAAGTGGTGCTAACCATGCTATCCTCAGTACAAATGGTTTGATAAAGGTGTTATTGGTGTCCACCATAAAGAAAATATTAGTCTTATATTTTTCTACCAGTTGTTCTGGTATCCTCATTATTTTCTGCATTCTTTCCTTAAATCTAGTAAAGTATTCATCCATAACTGATGTAAATTTGTCACCTAATGACTTGATGAATTCATTGATTTGAATTGTCAATGGTGAGGTAGTATCCTAGTTGACATTACCAATAGATGGAAAGAAGTTCTGGAAATAGAAAAATGTACACATTAGAAAGTGATCCAAACTTACATGAATTGGACTTTGTAGACCTACTTGTCCCCGTGTTCTCATCTAATTGCTTCAGTAGAAGCTCGGATAGATATAACTATAATCCATTCTTTACAATCTTGTAGGCAGTGTCAACTGCTCCACATGATATGTTGTTTAACCTGCTGGATTGGTATATCTTGTATCCTAGTACACATGCACTAGATTTTAGTTCTGGATCGGTGATGGTGTCAGCCTTCAATCCTTTGTTATCCCATACTGCACCTGTCATCTTCTCAATCTCAGGGTGAGGAGGATTTTTAAGTGCCTTGGCCTTGTCGGTTATAAGATAACCAATCACAATGTGTATCACATGCCTGGTGATCTATTTTGGCTTGTCGAGCCACATTTTTTGGTCATGCACTCTAATCAACACTATTCGAATCCATTCAATTTTAAACTCCCTCAAGAAAATTAGGGCACATGTCATCCCTTTGACCTCGATGTGTTTATTCTCAACCTTGATGGTTCCTCCTGTACAAAGCTTCTTGTAAGCTTGATCAACCTCAAGATCTCCTATCTCAGAGATCTTGCAATGTATGTAGGCTTAGACATCCCCAATCAGTAAAACCATAGGTGGAATGTCAGATAACGCACCAATGTTGTCGGGTCGCAAAGCAACGTCTAGATAGATTTTATACTTAGGTTCTTCACAAGTGGAGTTCTTGATCAGATTAACCTTCTTCTCTTTGGCATTCTTGATCTTGGAAACTCTTGAAGTGGTTGCCATCGTTTCTGAGAATTTAGGGCTTTTCCTATAAAATAAACAGTGAGCTCAGTGAATTTACTTACTTAACCTTTTGAAAGCTATTGTAATTCTATTTGAATGTTGTGAATCTACTAGTTAAATGTTTATGCAATGTGGTGGCTCTGTGCTCTGCTTCTTTGCTCTAAATTGCCAGTGAATGAAATGAAGTCTTTGTCATCCTTTTATAGACGGTGGCCTAAGTGGCACAATTAATGCTCTACCCACTTGTTGAGTGTCAAAGACAGAGTCTCTCAAGTGACATACCAACTTTATTTTTGGTGAAAAAACGATGCTCGAGGCATGTGTCAACTCATTTAACTTTTCACATATTCACCGACAGATCTCGGTATATGACAAAGACAACATTGTCTTTTGATTACCGACGGTGTTCGGTTTACATGAGAAACTTAGCTTTTGTATGTTAACCGATGATTCTTGGTATGCATTAAAAACTTAGCTTTGTAAGTACACTGATGCTTTTTGGTATGCATTAACCGAATTCATAGAATCATAACAGGTAATACCATAGTGCATCTTTAATCATGCTAGTTTGGCATTTTAACTATGTATAATGGAACTGATGTAAAGTATAACTTAGTATAGTGTAGTTCCATACTTACTTGTTCATCTTAGGTGGGGGTGGTGATGTCACTAGATTCATTGGATAAGGTGTCATCAATTGCATTGCTTGGTCTAGCATCATCAGTGTTTGTAGCTTTCCTCCACATTTTGTTTCTCATCTTCCTGATGTCTTCAATAGCATTTCCATTGGCAAAGGTGCTTGTCTCTATTACTTGGTCTCTGTAGTCCTTAATTAGATGACCAAATTTATGACAGTGTAAGCATGCCATTCCGAGGTTAGTCCAGCTTCTAGACTTTCTCATGCAGTTTGCTGCTATGTGTCCATATCTACCACATGATGTGCAGTTTGTCCATGTATTGTAATCCAAAACATATGAGTTAGCGACTCTTTTTAGTTGATAATAATTTTCATTTTCTTTAGGCTTCCATGCTTGCCTTTTCTTCTTCCTGCATTCGAGATATGTGTGCCCATGCATTTTGCAAGTAGGACAATATTTTTCCTTGTAGGTTTCCTTCTTTGGTTGTTTCACCTCAGATTTACATTCATATGTTTTATGTCCTTTCTTGTTACATTTATAACAATTTCCTATGAATGAATATGTGGATTTAGGAATACCTTTCATTTTGCTCCTACAAACATTTGATGTGTGGCCTAGTTTTCCACAGTGATTGCATGACATCCTTCTTGGTCTTGGATTTGTGTAGACATTATTTGGATAAGCTTGGTATGGTGATTCTCCATTCTTGGTATACCCTAATCCGGTATTGTTGTTGAATATTCTTTGTCCATCCAGGGAATCATCCATCCTTTTGGTACTTTCTTCAGCTCTCTTGATCATGTCATTGTGTTGTTGCTGAATTCTTACTTCATGCTTCAGTCTTTCATTTTCTTCTTTTAGCTCACCAATAGCTTCCAACTTTCCATTCAGTTCTATGTTCATTCAGTTTTCCTCCTGACACATAAGAATAATCTGATTGGTGATGTCATGATGATGTTCAACAATTCTTTGTATTTCTGACTCTTTCTCTTGTAGCTTTTTAGTGATCTTCCTCCTCTCATCAATAGCTAGTGTTCTTTCTTTCTCAGCTTGTATAGCATTATTCATAACCTCAATCATTCTTACCATCTGTGTCTCTCGACCGATTTGCACTGATTTACTTATCCAGCCATATGTTGATTGGTTTCATTTAGACTTGTAATGCTACCTTCATATGTGTCTAATGTATTGCAAGATTTAGATCCTGAAGACTCAAATAAATCAGGTATCTCTTCTTCATGATAGTCTATTTCATTACAACGAGATGCCATAACCTTTCTTTCATCCAATAATACTCTCATCCTAACTTTAGCTTCTTTATATTGCTCATAGAAGATCTGTATCTCTAAATTCTGATTCTCAATACCCTCGCCTAGCTTATGCCTTTCCATTGTATGATCTTTTCTCTTAAGTCTTTTAAAATTTTCTGAATAAGAGATCTAGCTCTGATACCAATTGTTGGAAATAATGGAATGATGTGTACTAAGAGGGGAGGGGTTAATCAACACCCTTAAATTTTTTATCACTTAACCTTAATCCTTTTAGTAATCAATTGCTTGTATTACCAACCATATATGTTTTTCTATCTTTATGCATGTAATATCAATTCATAAACTCAATTAGCATGTAAACATTCATAGAAACATTCATGAAATGTATTGATACATGACACAATATTTTGTAACACAGAGAAACCCTGTTAGAAGGTAAAAAATACAGTGGCGATGAAACCTACAAAGCTTCACTATCTACAAAATGGAAGGGGCCGGTTAAGGCTTACAATTTTGATCACTTCTGATGATATACCCTATTAGGAATAATTTTGAGACTGGTTAAGGTCTACTCTGTTAAGAAATTTTGCAACACTGTTTAGTGTGCACTCGGTTAAGAGATTTACAAAGGATTGTTAAATCCACCTTTTCTCAAAGGATTTCTTCTATTTGCTACACTTGTTAGAATTTAGTCAAAAATATTCATTGACCTGAGTATATGCAATCTAGAATTGATGATTACATATCCAATAAAGTTCACATGTATAATTATCACCTATAGCGATTGATCACTACCTTTGTTCTACGTGGTAGCCTTGGATCTTATTCTTGATAACTGATTTCATCTTTGGTTGTTCTTCTGCATAAAGCTCTATCTCTAATCCATAGAAGTATCTTTGGGTACAATCATCATCACATCCATTTGTTCTATTTGGTTACACATCTATTTATGCAATGATTTTTACCTAAACAAGTTTCACACATAACAATGATAACTCTATGATCAAAGGTTTACAAATTGAAATTGATCTCCTAGTTTGCATGTTTTTAATCAATTAGACTGATTAAAACAATTACAATTACATTTCTTGTCCCTCAAGAAATAGATTTAAAGCTAATCAAAAAGATAAATATAAAACACAAGTGTTTTATCTGATGTGGAAGTCAGATCCACATTTCTCGGGATTTATAACCGTCTCTTAGTAGACTGGTGCTTCGGTTGCTCTGTAGTCTATCGGGTTCCTCTGTTATCTATTATGTTGGGTTACATTATAATGTGCTTGTCAGGTTCCTCTATTGTCTGCTCTATTGGGTTCCTCTGTCAGGTTACTCTGTCAGGTTCCTCTTGTAACATTTTTGGGTTGCACTGGTAAACTGTGTCGTTGGGTTCCCTTGTGAACTTGTCTGTCGGGTTTCACTAAACATATCTTTCGGTGTTGGTGTTATCGACGGTTTCAAAACTATTTTTCCTTTCATACTAATGGCAAAATATGTCTTCAGTACTTTCTGGATCTATCCTATAGGTGAGGGTTTCTTTATTCCAAATGTATTGGTGAAGTGGGAATCTACCATTAACCATTTCACCATATAAATTTTGGTGAACCCAAAACTTTCATGCTTTAAATACATTTTGTGTTGGATAGTTATATCTTTTATGCATTTCAAATATATCAAAAACAACAAAAAATTATCATCTAGTGGTTAGATTTACTTTTCATGCTTTATGCTTTCATCTACTTTTTGTTGCATAATAAAAAGAGAAAAATACCCCAAAAAATGTGTTGTCTTTTACTTCCTTACATATCATTTATCATTGAAAAATACAAAAACAATTGCATCTTGTTTGTCATTTAGTTTGCTTTCAAAATGTATGACTTCTTTGTTCATGAGTATTTTTATGATTTTTTTTGTACACATGAACTTAAGAACCCTCATGAGGTGTCTATTAGTGAAGATTTTGTTATGACGGATAAGGTCTCTCATGACCCCATCTCTACTAAATCTTCCCCTACATATCTTCAACCAAACCTTTATCACAAATTGCTTTCCTTTCTTCCTTTGAGTGATTCTATTTTTAACATTGAAACACCTAAAGTAATTTTTCATGCTAAACCTATGATAATTATTAAAGGATGCACTTCTCCTCAACTTCGTAACAATCCTATGATTAATATTCAAGGATATCCTTAAAAATATAATCCTCAAACTTTTACTTCACCTATGATTATGGTTAAAGGATACAATCCTCAAGATTCTTTTCAAACTCTGAACAAGCCTATTATAACTGTCAAAGTGAAACCTAGAAGTCCTTTAGAGTTTTTAAAGGATTACAATTTAGTGGCTCACACCTATTGTACATGAAACAATCCTCAACCTACTAAAATATTTATTCCCACTTCTTTACCACCTTCTCAACCAGTGTTTCCTCTAGCACCATACTTATCTCCCAATCTTGGAAAGGAGTATGATTTGGTTGAACAATTACGTGTTACTCCTGCTAAGATTTCCTTATGGGAACTTCTTCAAACCTCTCTTACATATCATGAAGCCTTGAAAAAATCTTTAACTACTCTTCCCACTCAACCCCCTAACCAAAAAAACATCAATTCTCTCCTAGAATGTATGCATACTACACCTATTCCCGCAAAAATTGTTTTCAATCAATATGATTTTCCTTCAAAATAAGTTCAAGATCAATATGATGCCCTTATGGTAGTTGTACTTATCAACAACAATCTTAATCAAAGGAACTTAATTGATAATGGGCCTGGATTGAATTTTTGTAGTTTGGACATATTGAAAGAAATCAAAGAT
This sequence comes from Thuja plicata, assembly GCA_018584345.1. Lineage (NCBI taxonomy): Eukaryota > Viridiplantae > Streptophyta > Pinopsida > Cupressales > Cupressaceae > Thuja > Thuja plicata. The sequence goes on from MU224577.1 coordinate 2,547,800, forward strand.
GATATGACAACTCTTAAACCAGATAATATTCCTATTCGTGGCTTTGACAATGTTGCTAAGAAAACATTGGGTATCATAACATTACCTATTAAGGTTGGTCTAATTATCTTAGATACTTCTATTTATGTGATTCCTATACCCCTTAATTAAAATTTTCTTTTCGGTAGACCTTGGTTACACAATATGCATGTTGTTCCTTCTACTCTTCATCGAAAAGTTAAGTTCATCTATAACAATGTGATGTACACTCTTAAAGAGGATTATAAAATGAATTGTTGTTTGAACACTGAATCAAGGAATCCTCTTGCGTCTGTCAAAGAAAAATAAGATTCTGATTCTAAAATTGATCCTAAATATAAAGATGATCCTCCTTCTTCTAGTTCTCTTTCAGATGACAATTGGGGATATTTGATTTCACACCACCATATATTGGAGAATAAAAAGTTTCATACCTTCCATCCATGAAATCTAAACCCAAGCTAACAAGGAACCTATGAACACAACTCCTCTTTCCGAAGAACTTAGTAATAGCTTTGTTGTTGCTTCCATTCATGAAACTATAGAAACCATCAAGGCTGATTGTTATGACATAGTGACCTATGGATCTACATTAACTCTTTCAGATATGATTTCTCATTATGGTCATGGTTATCATTGGCTTACTAAACATGGATTCAATGGAAATGTATGTGGAAATTTTGATCAAGAGGTACACATTCCTTTAAAAAGTGACGTGCATGAACATTCATATGATTAAGGATTTAATCCTAATTATAAGCAACCTCTATAGTTACTATAAATATCAATAACATTTCTATTATACCTCTCAAAGTTGTGAATCCTCATCTCATAGATTTTGATGACAAATTTTCTCTTGATACATTTAGTACCGATGATGCTTTAGTAGAAATATTGGGGGCATACAATGATCTTCCTCCTTTTCACCATAATAGAATAATTCCTTATTGTTTGAATGTTGAAGCATACTTTGGGAAAGAGATTAAATTTGAACGTCATCCTAATTTACCTTTGCCCATGGATGTTTCACAAAAAAGTAATCTCTTGATTACCGACACCATTGACGTGTAAATGGATCCCAATGACCCTGAAAAAGTGATAAAAATTGGACAATGTTTAGATGAGGATGAACGAAAGGACCTCACTTCTCTTATTCTTGAATTTCCTGATATTTTTGCTTGGTCTTATTCTAATATGCCTGGCATTGATTCTAAAATTTTCACACTCAACATCATTCTCACTCCTAATGTGAAGTCTGCCAAACAAAAAATATGCAATATGAATACGAGTATCGCTCTTCTTGTGATAGATGAAATAGAAAATCTCCTTAGTGTTAGCTTTATCTCTCCTATCGATTACTATGCTTAGATATCAAATATTGTAGCAGTATCCAAAGGTGACAATACGATTAGGATGTGTACTGATTTCTGTGACCTAAACAATGTTTCTTTGAAAGATTATTTCTCTCTCTCGAACATTGATATGATTCTAGATTCCACAGAGGGACATGCTTTGTTTTCTTTCATGGATGGTTTCTCTATCTATAACCAATGTTCATCCCTCATCATGATCAATACATAAATGCTTTTATTACTCCTTGGGGAACCTTTTGTTGGGTTGTTATTCATTTTGGATTAAAAAATGTGGGTGTTACATATCAACATGCTACGACTCTTATCTTTCATGATTAAATTCATAAGATACTTGAAGATGATGTTGATGAAATTCTCACCAAGTCCATTTCTCATAGGGATCATACGCCTATTCTTAGAAAAATCTTTGAATGAATACGTAAATATAACATGCGCTTGAATGCTCAAAAATGTTCTTTTGGTGTTGATAGTGGGAAACTTCTTGGATTTATTATCTCTAATAGAGGCATTGAGGTGGATACTAAGAAAATTGATCTTATTATTAATATGCCACCTCCCCAAAACATTTCACAACTTTGTAGTTTACATGGAAAAATACAAGCACTTTGTAGATTTGTCTCAAACCATGTGGATTGTACGATTCCTTTCACTTCCTTGTTAAAGAAAGATACTAATTCATCTTGGAATGATGATTGTAAACAATCATTTGAATAGTTTAAACAATATCTTGCTGATCCTCCTATTTTATAACCTGTTCAACCTGATAAACCATTTTTCTTATATACTTCAACTTCTTCAAATGCCTTAAGTGACATCTTAACTTAATACGATAATAACATAAAAGAATGAATAATGTGTTACATTAGTCAAACATTGGTGGACTATGAGATACGATACACTACAATATAAAAAAATGTCTTGCTTTAGTTTTTGCTTGTCAAAAAATCTGACATTATCTTCTCAATGCTAAAATCAATGTTATTGTTAAATTTGACCCTTTGAAACATCTTCTCTAAAACTGATTTGTCAGGACATCTAGCTAAATGGGTTATGCTCCTAAGTGATTTTGAATTGAAGATTATCTCTCAAAAAGAAATCAAAGGACAAGCTTTGACAGATCATGTTGTTGAAGCTCCTTCTTCTATTTCAACTTGTAATCCTATTAATTTTCTTGACAAATTTGTGTTACCAATAGACACTGATGATACTTGGGAATTGTACTTTGATGGGTCTTGATGTTAAAATGGCTCTGGTGTCAGTGTTTTTCTTGTATCTCCCTTAAAGAATCTTATTCCTCTTTCATATCATCTTAATTTCCCTTGTACTAATAATATTGTGGAATATGAAGCCCTTATTGCTGGACTAAAGTGACTTTATCTCTTAAGATTTAAAAAATCAATATATTTGGTGATTTACACTTAGTTGTGAAAAAAATCAATGTAACTTATCAAAATAAGCATGCTAAGTTGACACAATATCAAGAATTAGCTTTAAGTTTACTTGCTAAGTTTACTTCTCATTCTATATCATCACTACCTCAAAAATACAATCAACATGCAAATGTTATGGCAAGTGTAACATCTCTTATCTCTTTCGAGGACAATATTAAAATCTATTAGTTCACCATACATAATCTTGTCACTCCTACTATTTCTAAAATTTCTAGCATTGAGACTTGTTGTCTTACCTTACACTCAGATGAATGGTATTCATACATCTTTCATTACCCAAAAGATGGTACTTTTCCCGAATCAACAATAAGAAAGACTAGAGCTCGAATTCGGAAGCTTGCTACAAGATACATTATCCTTGCTGACATTCTCTATAGGTATTCCTATGATGTCCTATTTCTTAGATACTTAAATAAAATTGAGATCCCTATAGCTTTATAAGAAGCCCATTCAAGATCTTATGGTGGACATTTTGGTGGAAAGTCCTTAGTTAACAAGCTCCTTCGTATGGGATATTATTGACAAATTATGGAACAAGACTCTTTTTCCTTTGTCAAATGATTCCCTCAATGTAAACATCACAATAGGCTTATCCATTCCCTTGCACATGAACTCTTCTCTCAAGTAGCTTCAGGGCACTTTAGCATGTGGGATTTGGATCTTATTGGCAAAATATCACCTCCTTCTCAAGGACATACTTATATCATCACTGCTACTGATTACTTCACTAAATGGGCAGAAGCAGTTCCTCTTCACTCTACTATGACCGATGTCATTTGTAATTTCATTCTTGAAAACATCATTGCTAGATTTGGTATTCCATCAATGATAATTTTTTTTATAATGGTACTCCTTTTAAAAATAAGGAAGTAACAATTTTTTTTGGAAAAATACCATATCAAGCAACATTTTTCTACTCCCTACTATCCTCAATCTAATGGTCAAGCTGAAGTGTATAACAAGGTTATTGAGAAAATTCTTAGGAGGAATGTTAATAAACACGCTAAGGATTGGCATACTTAGTTAATCTCCGCTTTATGAGCTTATAAAACAAGTGTCTACACTGCAATAGGAACATCTTCTTATAATTTAGTCTATGGTACTGACACCATTATGCCCTTAGAGTTAGAGATTCCTTCATTGCGAGTTTCCTTTAATGATATAAGTGACAATTAAAATTTTAGAGAACAATGCCTACAACAACTTGAAATGTTAGATGAACCACTAATTAGTGGCCTTGAACATATCAAAGCATATTATAATTCTCTTCAAAAATAATACAATAATAAGGTGATTAAACATTTTTTGTCAGTTGGAGATTTGTTTCTTTATGAAAATCAGTGTAATGTTAATGCTCTACCTCAAGAGAAGGGAAAGTTTAGTCCTAATTGTCTTATTTCGTACATTATCACAAAATATTATGGTTTTGGTTCATATAAATTAGCTAATGTGGATGGTATACCACTTAACGATCCTATAAATGCTATGCATTTGTGTCAATACTATGCCTAACTTTTTCTCCCTCTTCTCTCTCTCTGTCTATCTTATTTATATTTTCATGTGCTTGTATTTTCTTTATATTTTAGAGCATTATGTGTTATTACATGTCTTGCTTCATTCTTGAAAAAATATGTACATTTTGGTCTTCGATATTATGTGTAATATGTTGATTATTTGTGGTTAAGATATTACCTAGAAGATACTTGCACATTTTCTTTTCATCAATTTCATGTTAGAATAGATTAGTATTTAGTTATTCTTTATAGCTAAATTGAATGTCTATCTATTTACATAAGCATTCAATTTTCATCACATATATATCACTTTCAATATTTATGTTAATGGTTACACAAAATCAATCATAGAGATATTACAAGTAGACATAAACATGTAGGCATAAAACATCTATCTATATTAAAGTTTTTGGTACATAGCTGACACTGTTCAAAATGTGCTCTATGTACTTAAACATATATCCTCATCTTTTAATCAAATCATCACTCTTCCATTGGACGGAGACTCCCTGATCTCTCAGGATTGCAGTGAGAATAAGATGGTTGTGGTATGTTGGATGGTCTATGAGAAGGTGAGGACCGAGTATGGCTCCTAGATGAGCTCCACCTTGCTCTCATCTCCTATAGCTCATGTCGGGTCTCTACCAACTCTTGCTAAAGCTGGTCTCTATCCTCTCTCAATATTCATAGCTTTACCTACATGGGTCTAAATACATCCGTGTGTCAACCAGGATCTCATTGTGCCTCATATCTCACCTGAGAGGATGTTGGTATCCTTGATGCTATAGTGATATCTCTGATGATATCGATCACAAAGTGTCTCCATCCTTCTACACCAACTAAAACATACATAATATTAATTACATTACAATTCTGCATGTATATAAATGTATACTTATGAAATTATAAGCTTTCCATACCTAGATCTCCCTCCTCATAGTTAGGATTGACAGTAGCTGGAAGCATTGGGGCTTTCCCCTGGGATGCTACTAGGGGCATGGACTGGCTAGACTTTCTACACTCTCAAACATCAACATCTCTCAAGGGAGGCATCTCTTAGGAGGCTCTTGATTGTCAAACCCATAGAGTAGAAACATTTACTCCCCTTGTGGGTTCCTCCTCCACTGCAACATAGTCCTTTGTTATGGATGCTACCTCAGAAATATCTCATAGTTTCTCATTCTCTCTATCCTCATCTATGGGTCCTCATCATCATCATCCTCATCATCTCCATCCCCATCCCTGGTGTCTCCATGCTGTGGTCTAAATAATGACCCTAGATCTAAGGTATGGTAGTCTGCTGGGAAGATGGGTGTGATCCACTCCACACTAATGTATCTAAGGTAGTCTCTACTCACACCGACATCAACCAATGTCATGGCTACCTCAGTATATTTTTCTCCCTCTAAATTTGTATCCTCTACATTATCCACAGTAGTTCATGCTATGTCTCAAGGCCCTCTCTATAATGTTGTCCATGTGAATAACGTGGCACTAGTGTAGGAGGAGTCTATGTCAGACTGAATTAGCGCATCACTCTATCAAAATAGTTAGACACCACAATGTAGTTGTTCCTCCCCTGTAGATATCTATGTCTTTGCATGCATCTCATCTATACATCATTATCTCTCCAATATGCCATGTGTTTGTATGGTCTCCATATGATATCGGTGCCCTGTAATTGATCTAAAATTACCCTCCAATATAGAAGATCTCTAAACTGCCACATCCCACCCAATAGATAACCAAAGGCTCGTTGCTTACTATCATCTAGGGTCACTTGGTATCCCTCTAATCTGGTGCATGTGATGTGCTCAAACATTCAAATTTGAAAAAGTTTACACACTTCTAGACTCCGTCTCTTATATCTCACATATTTGTCAAGCTCATAGTATAAGTGGGATAGCATGCTCCTACCCCATGAGTATACTACCCGGTGTCTCTCTAGCCCCTAAACTACATGTGCCAATAGTGTCGAGAACATAGTATCTTTCGTATTAGGAACAACTATAATGGAAAAAATGAACAATAATATCTTCCTAATCAAAGGTACCTCACATGTAGCATGAAATATTGCATGTAGATGAATATGGTCACGATGAGTGTGAAGTTGAGAATGTACACAATAATACCTCTAATTTATCTCAACTTCTAGATCATCTCTATCCTGAGGAATCTCACTGTTTGTCCTCAGAAATACAGTCATAGGATCCTGTATATGTCCTCCAGAGTCACTGTCATCTTGCCGGAAGGTAGATGAAATGAACACGCATCTTCATCCCATCTCTTCATCAGTGCAATCAACATGGCCTTGTGAAATTAGATCTGGGGCGGATAGTAAACCCAATACAAACCAACATCTCTCAATAAATGAATATCTTGTGGCTACAGTGATGAGTATTGTGCTCGAAGGAATGCCATAGTCTTTATGGAATAGTATTCTTGCAATGTCGGTATGTCCTGCAATCATAGATCAACATGATTCCATTAGTACATCATATCAATCTATCAACAATGCAAAAAACAAGAACACCTAGGTACAAGTCAACTTCCTAGGTATAGGTTGACTTTCTAGGTACAGGTCAAAATCGCTCCTAGGTTTAGGTCAAATTCTGGTGTATAGGTCAAATTTTTGGGTTTCTCGCTAAAAATAACATCATGACATCACTAAAATCAATATCCTACATCTACAATGAAATTATAGGAATGCTAGAAAATAAGGTAAAACATGAGAATCAATACATACCTCATTCATGGTCGTGTCCTCCTTGAATGATCTTCTCAGGACCTCTAATCTCCTAGGCTCTAATGCTATCTTCCTCGACATTTTCTCCTTCTAGATTCTTCTTCCTTCTTCACAAGAGCACAAAAAAGGTATGAATAAAAAATGAGCTTCTCAAATGGTAATAACTAACTTTTAAGCACTTTTTAGACTTAGTTATCTTTTTGCTTTTCTATCTAATAGTTCTCTTTCTTTAATACCTCTTTGTAATCGTTTGATCATAATTTGAGCTAAGAAGATCTGATTTCCATATCTTTATAGGCATTGGAATCATGATTCAGTGTAATTACTATCCAAGTAATTTTTGAAACGTTTTGAGCTTATCTTGATTTTAAAAAAAAATCATTTGTCAATACTTTGCCTTCATAGTTTGTCGCGGTAAACAAGATTTCCCGTTTCACCTTCTGTATAGCAAGTTGAAAGAAGGGGGCATATAGCTACCCACAAACTTCACCATATTATTTAGTAAGTCCTAGGTGATTTATGATTATCACTAAGACTTGGTTTTGCAGGATGCAGTTACTAATGGTTTCTTGCAGGATCTACGTGTTGTAGACTTTGTTATATCCTTTTTCATTTACTGATGTTCTTTCTACTTTAGCTTGCATATGCACGTAGTGTCATATACCACTGAAGTGGGGGCTAAATGTATCATCTTAAATTGTAAGCACTTGTGTGCTCTACAATTTAATAGTTTTTATCACCCTCATTAGTGTATTTTCATTATACATTTGCATTACAATTACATTTAATGAGCATCTAATTCAAATTTAATCAGTTTCCCTCTTTAGCTTGTGAACAAGTCGAGGTAGGATCTAATATATATGCATCCTCCTCTAATTTTCCCCTTTCACTTGCACAAAAATTGAGGTAGGATCTAATCTCTATGCATCCTCCTTTATTTTTCCTACAATCACAAAATTCATTTCCCTCTTGGGCCTTATCTTGGGTAATTCCAAGATTTGAATGCATTTATGCTCAATTTTCCCTCTTATCTTTATGTTTCTCCTTGTACCACTTAACATCTCTTGGATCCAGCAACTTTACCTTGAAAATAACACCTTCTGGGTATACGTCGAACCACTTTTGACCTATAACTTAGGGGTTTAAATTTGATGGGTTTCAGGCCCAATACAAGGTGTGTTCATTTTCCCACCCAGTGAGGTCGGCCTTCGCTAAATTTAATCCTAAAATAACTATATAAGCAACCTATTTGCTTCATTTTAGCATATATACATTACACATATATGAAATCAAGTGCAATGTGGACATCCCAATTTGATCACAACAAGCAATTGCAAGGTGGAAGCTCAGAGCTGATGACATCCATTGAAGCAAGAGTTGATTATTGAAGATTCCATTCAAGCATTCCAATCAAGCATCTACAATCTCAATCAAACATTTAAGACATCCTCTCTACATCATGGAGTTTCAAACAGAGTGTAAAGATGACTAGTGTACTTTTACTCTTGGGGGCTTGGTATGATTTCCTTGTATTTTTCAGATCCATGTTTTTTACTTCATATCTATATAATCATATATACATGCATTCAAGAACATTTTGTTTTCATTTACATGCCAGGGTTTGTCATGCCCAAAACTAGGGCAAAACACACACACAATTTCTTTTTAAAACACAAGTACATACAATTAACAGTGGATGTGTTGAGGAAAGGTGATAACATGGTGAAGTTAAACTTCGAGTTGCAAGGTATATTCATAGATTGAATTAGGGTTATGTCACATACGGATGCAAAGTTGGAGCATCAACTTGTTGTATGGGTTATATGAACTCTTGGGTCAGGTTGAATTAACTATGGTTTTATGTTTATCCACGTGTAGTATCGTGATGGTAATTTAGTTGATAGGATCATGTGTCGAATTAGGTTGACCTAGTATTCACTTGATTTCTTAACCTTGATTACAACTAATCCATTTAAATCTAATACTAATGCTCTTTCAACTTTAACTACTAACATCTACAAATGACCCCGATATAGCTATTTCACACACACATTAGTTAGATAATAAAAGAGAACTAAATTAATCTCAAGAATTAATAGGTATAACCTTTCTTAACTACCCTTGGACCCCCTTAAACATATATATTAAAATATCCACTAATATAAGGACTAATTAAATTCTACTCCCTTTTAACAAACGTACATGAAACATTTACCATTTGACATAATTAAAATTACAAATTCACCATACCGAATAAACTATTAATTTACATCTAATAATCATAATATATTCAAATTTCCTAACTTACTTAACATCAATTCTAATCCATTAATCCCCTAACAAAAATTAAATTAACCTCTAGAAGAAAATCAAATTAACTTCTAACCCTATTGAACCCATTAGCGATATAATCCAATTAACATAATAAAATTAAATTAACAACTAACTATACATTTAAATCATTCGAATAAATCTATTTTCTGAAATAGGCTAAACTATTATTCTAATTAGGGCAATTAATAGAAGTATAACTCATTAACATATACTCCTTATCCATACATTTTACAAAAAACTAAAACTAAAAATCTAGTAATTAACTGCATAATTAATTAACAAATATATCCATAAAAAGAACTATATAATTTAAAACTGAACAATAATGTGATAAACCTTTTTAACTAACTTAAACTATCTTACACTAACCTAACTTACTAACATTAGTGATCCATTTTAAACAGTTAATCATAGGATACAAATAAACTATTATTTAAAAAGGTTGATACATACTAAATAATTACTAAATACATCTTAACATGCTAAAAATAATCTATTAATACTAATCCTAGTCAAACAACCTAACTAACCCTACTAACTAGCTTACCTACCCCAGCTGTCACATCACCCCCATCCCCCAAGGCCCACTTGCTAAGTGGGTGGGGGTGTTGGAAATCTCAAAAATACTCAAGGCCTATGAAATTTTAAGGGAGGAGAGCCTTTTGCAAAAGGCATTCGCATGAACCAAGGTGGAGGTGGGGACCACCTCAAGTCTCCCATCTCAATGTGCAGAAAGTAAAGTGTAAGGTCAACTTATGAAGGCAAAGAGGATTTTTGCAGGTTTAGGAAGGCTTACTTGCCAAAGGGGAATATGCATTGATTCCTTTTCAGAACCCAACACCCAATGCACGGAGGAGAGGAGGAGTGATGGGAAATCTTGCTGGGCCCACCAACCTTCATGCAATCCCAAGGAAGAAAATTCGCATGGTTTGGAGGGAAGGGTGCAAAACCCAAGTAGTTTATGTCTTTTCTTTTTTGCTTAATTTTTTTTCCTTTCCACATAGATAATAGCCCCATACTGCGCCCAAAACCAAGAGCATAAATGGTAAGGAAGAAATATGTGTGGGGCCCACGGGGATGGGTGCAACATTATGCCTCCCTATTAATATTCAGCTTATGTATTAGTACTAAAGGGGGTAATTAGAGGGGAAAATAAGGGGTTTAGTGAGGGGAATATATATAGGGAATATTCTCTGTGTAAATAGGGGAATTAAATCCCTCCCCATACATTTTCTAGAGAGCATTTTTTCTCTAAAATCTGGAAAATATCTTTGGTATGATTTGTTTATTTTTTTTGCTTCTATCACATTGATATTATTGATTTTCCTTTTGGGGTAGTTAAGTGTTTGCATTTGATTTTTTTTTTTTTTAGTGCAACACACTATGTGAATTATAAATTGGATATAGGTATTAGTTAATTTTTACATTAATAGACTAACTTGTTTGTTCTCCTATTGTTATCAAGTTTATCTCTTCTTTTCAAGGATTGAGGTTGTAATGTAAATTTTAAAGTAGAGTATTGATCCTAATGCAATAGAATTCAGATTTTCAAAGGAATAATGAAATGTTTTATTAACTTGAAACTTAAAAGCAATTACATTATAGAGATTACAAGATTCCTAAATATACAAGGTTTCTCATACTATGTGTATGCACCCTAAAATGGTCGCCTAGACTTTGGGCCCCATTTCTCAATTTATCAAATCCCTAAATCAATATTTTCAAATATCAACAATATCAATTATATCAATTTCCTTGATCAAATCAT
>MU224577.1:2567155-2583120 GCA_018584345.1 Thuja plicata
TTCTCGATTGTGATTCATTATGATTTGATCAAATCTTTATCAGTTTGTTGTTCCTCTCTATCTGATTTCACTTTCGATTCCGAGGGGGCAGTACCTATTGGATTTTAATCCTTGATTCCTTGATTTTTCTTGATTCAGCTATTTTTCTATGAGTTTTCGCTCAAGTTTGAGATTCTTATCTCTTATTTTGGATATGATCCCGTTTCGACCTCATGTCCAGAATCTTTTATTTATTTTGTTCTGATGTGTTCCCATTTTGACCACACGTCTGGGTTGTTTTGTGATCCCATTTTGACCTCACACTTCAACTGCATTATTTGACTACATGTGTTCCCATTTCGACCACACATTTGTCAAAGAGGGGCAAATGTATGCACCCTAAAATGGTCACCTAGACTTTAGGCCCCATTTCTCAATTTATCAAATCCCTGAATCAATATTTTCAAATATCAACAATATCAATTATATCAATTTCCTTGATCAAATCATAATCAATTCAATATTTCCTAAGATTTAAGCCTTATTTAATTTAAAATAGAGAAAATAAAAATAAAAATATTATTTAATTAAGAGAACATGCTCTCTTTTAATTAATTAAAAATCTCTTTTAATTAAATAATAAAATCACTTTATCTAAGGCCAATTACTAGGTCTATCAAAATGGTAATTGGAAAAGCTATGATGGGTTTGGGGTGAGGCCTCATAGGGTTTCACTCTATATAGGGTTAGATCTAGGCATTTACTTGATACATTATCTCCTTTGCATTCTAGACATACAATATAGATACACAAGCACTTCACACTTTCTACATTTCCTAATGACTATTTGTGGAGGTGGAAGTCATCAAAATGGGGGGTTGACTAAGGAAAACCCCTATATAGCCACCCACATGCACATTTTTCCAGACTTGCAGGTTCAGAGTACAAATTTAGCTATAAAATCGGGAACCCAATTGGAAGAACTCTATAGATCCACTTTTTGTTCGAGATTTTGATAGTATCAAGTATAGGTAGAAACTTCAACCTATATCTTGGTATTCAGAGTGCAAATCCCTATTACAGAGCTAGAAATATAATTAGAAGAGATGCCCAGATCAAATTTCCATTTCTTATTTGAGTAGATCAGGTATAGGTCGAACCTTTGAGCTATACCTAAGTATAGGTCAAACCTTCGATATATACCAGGGTATAGGCTGAACCTTCAACCTATACCTGGGTATAGGTCAAACCACTTTCAACCTATTCCTGGGATAGAACAAAAACATGTAAAATTCTTTGTTGTAGGTGACATATTTCCAGATTCAGGAACCAGGTCATTCTTGGACTTCGACAGACAAAAAATCTGCTTTCAAGTTCATTATCCTCCTCTCATTTTTAGATACACACATTCCTATCTCTCCTTTTTGTATCTAATTTCATAGATTTGATTTGTATATCCCTCTCTTCCTTGTATCTCTCTTTAGAATCAACAAAAAAAAGGAAATCCAAACCTAAAGACCTAGATCCCATGTTTGTACCCTTCCTTACTTGGTTGTACTTGCCAGATCTATCCTATAGGTGAGGGTTTATTGATTCCAAATGTATTGGTGAAGTGGACATCTACCATTGATAACCATTTCACCATATACAGATGCAAAATAAATTGACAACCCAGATTAAAAGAAAACAAGATGAACGATGAGTAGTTGTGAGTAACAGTTTAAGCACATGAATTAATGTTGAAGATATAACTTTGATAACAACATGATTGTGTTATAAAATGCATTATTTAAGACTTTTTCATCACACAATTGAATTCAAAAGAGAAACCTACAATGTTGGTGATTGCGCAAGAGGTTATAAAACAAGTATTTTTCTTATTATCAAATCAAAATTCTAAGTGGTCTAATTCTGCTCCGCTTTAAAAGAAAAACTTGACTTCATTACTTCTAGTGCTATACATTGTTTCAATCACGAGTCAGGAAGTTTCTAAAAGTTGTGGTACTTCTGTAAAAGCCCATTTTAAGTTTTACTAGTAGGATTTTGTAGACTTGTTACCTAGGTCAATGAACATTCAGTCTACAAATGTATTTGGATGGAAAGATTCATATAGTATGTGTAGAAACCCTCAGACACCATCTTCTAGCTGGTCATTGTTCAATTAATTTTTCAAAAATAGGGTTAAGGGGCCACCTATTTTGAATCCTTGGGAGTTAAATTTAGCTAATCTCATTGTACAAAATGTCTTTTTAGATGTTGAATTTATAAAGGAATTGTTCAAGGCATATTGTCCAGTTACTAGGGTACTCAGAAAGGCAGACAAAAGAGCCTTAATTTCTATAAATAGGAGTTTGGAAAATGCATTTCATACTTAGGGAGCCACATGCATAGACATAGAATTTGACAAAGAAAAATGAGATTATCGGGCTCACAAAGAGGTGTTCAAAAAAATTTAATCCCTAGGTACATGCCTAGAGTACCTGATAGGAAAATTATTCCTATACCAAGGAATGTGATAGAGTCATTTGAGCTTAAGGGGTTTCATAATTATTTGTCCTACACCATGTATGGGTTGTGTAAGGTTTTAGGATTGGATTGTGACATTGAGGTTCTAGAAGACCTTTTGATGATGGTCATGACAATTTTGAACCTTGAGGTTAACATCGATTATGAATTTGTGGGATATTTGGTTAAAGCTCTACATGAGGGTTTAGTGGAGATACAGAAGATTCCAAAGGTGAAATTTTTTAAGTTCTATTCAATCTTGTGCCATCTTTTTCTCTTTTATAATGATAAGTACATGGAGCATATACTTATTTTAAGGAAAGAGGATAATTTTGGTGAGCCATTACCCATGCAATATTGGAATAGGGTTTGGGATATGGGTTATAGTTATTATTTCTTTCTCTATTTTGAGAATTGGATTGTGTCTCCAATTATGGATTTGCTTGGTGTAAAGAGGGAAAGAATAGATGTTATAGTTAGAATATTATTGAGGCCCTATCAAATTATTCCAAAGTGTCCTATTTCTCATAATTGGGAGATGTTTACTTCTTTGACGAGTTTAAAGTATTCAGGGCCTATGGTTGTCCTCAACCACCTCACATCCTCCCAATTTTTGTACCTCCCATAATTGTTGTGATTGAATTCTTATGGAAGTTGTTTTTAGTTGAAAAGGACTACTTGGATCATAAGAGAAGAGGCACATTCTTGGTTAGATTGTGGAATGTGTTAGATTTTTTAGTGGGGAAGAAAGCTTTTGAAGAACTTAAAAATTTCCTTAAGAAATATAGAATGGTTACAACTCTTGCAAGATTATGTGATCTAGAACTTTTTATCAAAATAGCATTTGGAAAAATGATCAGTTGGGTGGAAACTCCCTCACATAAACCACTTGGTGATGAAGATATAGTGAGGAATCTTACCTTGGAATCTGTGACACAAACTCGTAGAGGTAAGTGGAATGATCTGGTAATGTGTGAAAATAGATTGAGAGAGCTTGATCATAACTTTATTGGTTTTTATCTTGATTTATCTCCTTAAAAAAGAATAGAGAAAATGGTGAAGAACTATGATACTCTCTTGGAAATATTACCAAGGGGGTTGCAAATCTTGTTCAACAAGTTCTTGCAAAAGATGAATCCTCTAGTGTTGAAAATGATTATGATTCTGATGGATCCTCTAGTGTTGGAGCCTATATTGTTCAAGAACCAACAACAAAGAAAGGCGAAGTTGATACACCAGTTGATGAGCATGCTCACACAGATGTGGTAAAGGTGGTTACTCATAGGGTTTATAAATATACCAGAGAAATGAGAAATAAATTAAAAGATAAAGGAAAGGAAGAATCAGAGGAAGGTAACGATTTGCCTTTGGTTAAAATGATAGAGAAGTAATGGCTCAAAATTTTGAGAGTAATGATGCCTTCATTCATACTGATGAATTTACAAGTTTTCTTGTGAAATGGAAATGAAGGGAATTGAAAAATAAAATCAAATTAAATGAGGAGGGTACTGTCTCAGAGCAACAAATATTGACTGCATTGGAGCAGTTTGATCCAGATTATATGCAGTTAACAGTGGAATAAGCCAGAACATTGGTCATGAATAGTGATATGCTTTTACTGCCTGGTTGGTATTTACAGTCCACCTTTCTTATTGATTAAGTTAGAAAACAAGATGACCTCATTTTCAAGTCTAAATATGAATTTGACGAGTTCTTAAGAGGATCAGGTTTTGGTCCTAAGTCAAAAACATTGGCAATTTGGTCTTGGGCTCCTTCCACTCATAAGCCCCACATGATCAATATAGGAGAAGAGAAAAGGTGGGATACAATAATTAAAACTATTCAAAATACTTTTGGAGTTGAGGTTTCTAATTTTTTTACTCATGTTTCATTTCCTAATAAAGCATAAACTGGGAATTTAGAGAAGAAAAATTATGAAATGTATCTTGACATGATTTCTTTAGCTAAGAAATGTGAGGATGCTTTGATATAGAATACCAAACTAACAAAATAGTTGGAAAGGTATAATTCATAGTTTATTTCTCTTTCTTCAACTCAACATGTTGATAACCAACTTGTTTCAGTTTAGAAGTCAATACCTAGTTATGTGAAATTTAAACTAGAGGATTATGTAGGCAGAATTGAGAGTTTGGAGGAAGCAGTGAAAAAGAAAGGTGTCTCTATTTTGATGCAAGTAATGGAACATCATATCAATATAATTATGAATAAGTTGAGTATTGTTCATGGGAATCATGTATCATTAATTCAAATAGAGAATTTTTGTGATGAGGTTGTTATTTTCTTAGAACCCTTGTTCACACAGTGGTCAGCTAGAAACATTTTAATGGTGCAATTGGAAACAAGTTTGTTGTATAGGGATGATATGCCTGCAGCTATAGAAGAAACTAAAGATAAAGTGAATTTTTTCAATTCACTATTGCCTTTTTCAAGGGTGAAGGAAAATTAATCAAAGGAAAATTGCAATCATTTGTTGATAATTGTCATCCACTAATCTCTTCCATCTATGACAACAATAATAATGTCAAGTCTATTGAATATTGAAGTTCAGAATTTGATTTGATTTCTCCAAATATTGAGACCGTGCTTAATATTGATAATGATGTTGATTTGTCTAAATTTAATGGTACATTGGATGCAATGTTTAATGCCAAGGTTTATTTTGTAAAGTTTATATCATATGCTCGTGCAATAACAAATGCTAGGTGGATAGAGGTCGTGAATCAGTTTGAAGAACTGAAAGGTTATAACTAGTCTGGAGATAAGGAGGTTAATAGATAATAGATATTTATCAAGGGCAAGAAGGTTTAGACTGAGTAAATGAAAACAATTTCTCTATTTTTGTCTTATATTTGATGCTTTTGTTTTATGGTGATAGCGCAAAAATATAGTTGAAGAAGTCAATCTGTTACAATATGTGGACATCTTACCTTTGCTGGAGGTAAGCTACGAGTGTCCTGGGTGCTTCAAAATTTAACTGATCTAAAGGATGAGTAAATGACTTGGATTTTTTTCCTGTTCCATTTGATTATCCAGTTTGTTCTCTACATCCACACCATCAAGGAATTGAATATTTTGTTGATGCAGTTTCAACAGTTTGGAGTAATTGTTTTGGATTTCCCTCAAGTGCTTTTATCTTGTTACGCTATAGGAATTTCCATCCTAGAATTTCTTGACCTTTTTTGTGTTATCTATGGTTGCAATTGGGGGAAAAGGAAATGAATGCCATTGGGAGATTATTAGCCCTCGATGCCTTGAAGACCTTGCCTCCACCGATGGGACTATATGAATAGGGCCAGTGAAACCTTTGCTTTCTCTCACCATGAAGGGACTCTGTGACTCATATGATGTATGAGACCAAATATAAGGGCCAAGTGGAGTGTTTCTATCACCTAATTTATGCATTAGTTAATGCACAAGGAATCTGACGCAACCATCAATTATGGTGAAAATAATGGACGACCAAGAAATTTTTGAAGCTAGTCATTTTTTGTTACACTGTGTGGATTTGACATCACAGTTAATGCTTGAGAGACTCTTAATGTCCCATCCGCCAAAAAGCTCTAGCTAGTGTGTCTTCACTTCCTGGTAATCAACCAACAAGTTCTTGCTTTAATGCCTTCAATTCCTGCCAACCAAATGCACCTTCCTGGCAACCAAACACACCTTGTCGTAGGCCTTTCAGGATGCATTGAATGATGAAGCCCAATTAATGTTGTACGCGTAAGGGATTTTGTAGATATGGCTAACATATTATACATTTCATAGATATTTTTGGTGTACATCATCAGCATATTTCTTCTGTCTGGCTATAAATATCAATAAAAATATGATAAGAAATTACAAGAAATAATAGGAAATTGACAGAGAAAAGGTCTGATACGAGTTCATATAGAAGAAATGCTATAGGAGATTAGAAACTTATGGCAGCCTTCTTTGTTGATTGTTATGATATTTCTTCATTTTATTTTTAATCTGTTAACACAATGTACATTTTAACTTGTGCTGTTTATAAGGGTTCTCGCTTTATAGTTTTGCATGTTTTTTTAAGTTGTTCTTGAATGATAATATATGTTTTAACTTACATATTCCTTTTTCCAAAATGTTTAGAAGAAGAAAAATTCAGACGAATTAAGTTTCCTATAGCTGTAAATTGTTTTTTAATTATGGGATGGTTTCACAGTGGAAAACCATTAAAAAGCCACTATTTTCAATATAGTATAATAGTCAGGATAGTGAACGCACAATATTAAATGTTTTAAAAAGGGTTGTGAATCGATATGAAACCTATACACAAAGTGTACACCAGTATAATTTAATAAATAATACAAAGGTTGAAGATCAATTTCATCTCAGTACACCCATCTTCTCAGGTGTCCGTTTAGTTGCTGATTTGGAAGATAGTTTTGATAAACTCTACCAGCTATTTCGTAATTGTTGACACTAATTTATTTGTTTAAATCCCCGTAAACTATGATTCCTATGCACAACCAAAATTTGGAGCTGGGTATTTGATTTCTTAGTAGATTTATGCTATTTAACATTGAAAATAAACATTCATGGCTCACAATGAAGGTTTCCATTGAATTAAAGTACTTAAACTATCCTCTGATCTATGTGTGGCAACTGTTACCTAATCACGTCTGGATGCCAAAAAACTAGGGAATGAAAAATAGTTGCATTTGAAATGTTAGGATCTCACATATAAGCATAATCCATAGGCCTGTTAAAACATTGCCTACGAAGATACCCATCAAAGAAAAGAATAACAGGGTGACAAAAAATGAAAAACAAGTAGTAATGAGACAGTTTGGTGGCATATGTTTAAATAGCTTCTAGTTTCTTCTCTTGTAAATAAATGACCAGCCAAATCTTTAATTTTATGGTGGCCCAAGAACATAGACCAATAAAAAATAACGGGCCCATAAGGCTAATAATTAAAAATGCAACTCGATGCCAATTAACACAGGCTTCTCAAGTAAAATTTTGTCATTTATTAAAACTGAAGGTGAATGGATCAGATTACAAAAAACTAAAATAACCATAAATTAATGCAAACAAAAAATAAATTAAGAAATATTCTTTTATAAATATTTTGCAGACTCTAATTTCCTAACTTATGTTAATCATTTATTATTTGGTTCTGGTTCTCAGATTTTATACATAATTAGATTTTCTTTCTCCTATTAGAAACATCCAAAAATGATTGATTCCATATAATGGAGATTGCACCAAATTTTGTCATTGCACATGGCACATAATAATGTTAGGTTAAGGTAGCATTCTACATAAAGGACATTGCCCCAATTTTTTAACTACTTCATTCCATAAATGGGAGAAAATGGGTCTCTTGAATCCTGTTAGAATTTTTTTAATTTTTAGAAAATCATTGACATTATTTTATCTATCCTTAAAAAATATTTAAAATTGATAATGGTCGAGTAATAAATGCACAACTCAGTAAGTCAAGATATTAACTTGCATATGTGTATGTGCATGGATGTTTCTGTAGAGATGTTTGTTGGGATTAATGGGAAGTAGTACTGAGAGGGGAGGGGTGAATCAGTACCTCTAAAACTTTTAACACTTTTCACCTTTCATCATTAGTAAACAATCTTTATTGTATTACCAACCATATCTGATGTTCTTTCTTATGTATGTAATATTAATTCATAATCTTTAATTTTTTGCAACATTCATAGAAACATTTATGAAAGTAATAAACACATAACACAAGATATGATATCGCAGAAAACTCCTGTTAGGAAGTAAAAACTGCGGTGGGGATGGCACCCACAAAACTTCACTATCTGCAGAATGGAAGGGAGCTGGTAAAGGCTTACAATTGATCACTTCTAATGATCTACCCTATTAGGAGTATTAAAGCAGAGACCTATTAAGATATACTCTGTTAAGAGCTTTTAGCAACACTAATGAAGTGTGCACTCGGTTAAGAGATTTACAATAGGACTGTTAAGTCCACCTTCCTTGAAAGGATTTCTTAAGTGTACTACACTTGTTAGAATGAGTAAAATATGTTTGACCTGAGTATATGCAATCTATAATTTATATTCACAGATCCATTAAAGCTCTCATAATATGAATATCACCTATATTGATTGATTACTACCTTTTCCTGCTCGTCGGTAGCCTGTGTTCTGTTCTTGAAACTGAATTGATCATTTTCTATCCTTCTGCATGAATTCTCTTGTCTGATCCTTAGATGCTCTCAGTGGCTACAATCATCATGGAATAACATGTTCACAATAGATTGAACATATATTTATACAAGTATTTGACCTATTCTAGAATCACACATTACAATGTTAACTCTTGATCCAAGGTATACAACTTGACCTTGATCCTTTAGTTTTCATGTTTTAAAATAGTTAAATTGATTAAAACAATAATAATTACATTTCTTTCTCCGCACATAATAGATTTAAAACAAATCAAGAAGATAAATATAAAACTTCAGTGATTTATCTGACGTGGAAAGTCATATCCACTTTTTGCGGGATGTAACTGACTGTCAGTTCTTGATCGTCGGGTTGAACTAAAAGTATGTCTATGTTCCTTTATTGAACTGATCATTAGGTTCCCTTCATCTATCAGGTTCCTCTCTTTTCTATTTTGTCAGGTTGCACTATTGGTTACTTGTTGGGTTCCTTTGTCCTTTTTATCACTGGGTAAAACTGAATAGTGTTTGTCAGGATGCTTTGTACTTGGCGGTATCGGGTAACCTTGGCATCAGGTAGGGCTGTACCCTGTCTGTCAGTGTAGTGTAAACCAAAGGTGTAGATAATGTTTTTCTTTGCATATACTAATGGAAAAATATAATGTCTTCAATCTCCCCCTTTGACATTAGTATAAAAAAATGATATGTCCATAATACTAAAGTATTTAGTATGTACACCATGTATATCTCCTTGTCATTATATGACTCCCCCTAAATATATGCATCGATATAGTATAAGTATATGTAAATGTATACTTGCCTCTATAATATACATTCCCTATTCTTTTCTCTTTCAACTGACTGACTGTACAAATCATTTCATCCTTCATTTCCCCTTTTATTGTTGACTGTACATATCATTTCCCCCTTTATTTGATACTCATGACTGTAATTTACAACTTATAAGTTGCCAAAAATGTGACAAAAATGTGTAACTTACAATGTGTCAAGAATGTGCGAGTGGGTGTTCTTGATATCTTTGAGCATTTTCTCCCATTTTTCTTTTAAGATTTCTAGTGCCATGTGCTCTAGCTCTATTCGTGCATGCATATCATAAATGATGTCGAGGATAGACATTTCTGGGGTGGAAATTAGTGCTCTTTCCTATGTCATATGTTGTTGCAGTAGTGAGAGTGTCGGTAAGAGTTGAGCTTGAAGCTCATTTACCTCATCTCTAAACTTGGTTTTTGCAATCTGTATGTCTTGTCTTAGCTTTCAAGCTTGCTTGAGCTACTCATTGTGCAATTTGATTGCCTCTTCACTATTCATGAGACTCTGTGCACTTGTTTGAAGATCAACATCTATCTGTGCTATCTTGTCGGTATACTCCTTGGTGAGTTGATCTAGCGTGCATAACTTTTGTATCAATTTTATAACGTCTGAGATTATTGGATCTATTGTGCTAACTAGTTTAGAAAGCTTTACCTTTTGCAATGCCACTTCTTGGCTTATCTTTTTAGCTAACTTGAACTCATATTTATGTTCAAGTCTTTCTTCCATGGCCTTCTCAGCATCTATGTTCTGAGATGTGATTGCATTTTTGAGAACCACTAATTGATCAAGCATTGGGGCTGTCTGATCAACATCTACATCAAGTACAATTTGTTGAAGTATTCCTCATTCAACTTCAAGTACCTTATCTTCCTTGGTGGCTTTTCTCAACTTGTCTTGCATTTATTTTCTTTCACAAAGTCATCCATACTTTGTCAATTCAGTTGGATCCAATGTCCTAGGATCACATACTGGAATCTCAATGATTTCATCCAGTGTCATTGGATTCTTATGCTTGCTTTTCTTCTTTCTTGATATTTATGTGGATGTAGATGGATGAACTACCATTGCTAGTTCATTTGTCTTCTCAGATGTGCTTGGTGAAGGCTTTGTTGAAGAAGCTTCTTGTGTTTTCTGCTCGGGGTGAACCTATCAGTTTGGTGAAGACGTATCTCCATCAATCTTGGGTGTCTTTGCATATTTTTCTACTATTTTCTTCTCCTGGTCATCTATCTTTGCCTCTTCACCTTTCTCCTTCTGCTTGTCCTCTTCTACTTGTTTATCCTCTTGTTTATTCTGATCATTAGATTCTTTCTGATCATCAGTTGCAGCTTGTTCTACAGTTGTATCCTTTGGTGCATTGGTTGTGTCCTTTGTCTTTGCATCACCCTTTTCCTCGCATATGCTTGTAACTGCTGCATTAGATTCTATATTACCTTCAAGTAGATTTATTCCCTTTATCAACACTGGCATTTTATTCTGAGTGCTTACTTGTGCTGGATCTAGTGTTGTGTCCTGCTCATCAGTTTGATCCCATTGAGTAGTGACATCTTCATCTTTTTATAGTTGATCGGAAGGGTCCAGTCCTGTGATGTCAATAATTGATATATCCGGCCATATTTCATCAGCAACATCCATTTCCTTGTTTTCTTGGGTCTCCATTTGTTGTTTCTTGATTTGATCCTTAAGAGATATAAAAATTACATCATCTTCTTTCTGGGGATCTTTATCTGAATCATAATGAGTGATGTCTTGAATGTCAAGATCATCCATGACTTGATCTAAGTCAATGGGCTCATTATAATCTATATTGTCCAAAGCAATGTGCTTACGACTTGCCTTATCTTTCTCCTCCTCTACATGAGGTGTGTCGGTGAGAAGTAATTGATTCTCATGACTTGTTGACTCTGCAGGTAGATCTACGAGTTGTCTTTATTTGGTCTCTTTCATACTATCCACCTCTATAAAATTATCTTCTACCACTTTGTAAGATTTAATCTTAGCTACAAATTTACTTGAGTGCTTCTTCATTATTTCCTTGATCTCTTCTATCTTTGATTCTGGAGGCATTAGTGTGACAAGTACCTTCTCCCTTGCTTCCTTTTCTATATGTAGAGCATATGACCATTGTTGTGAAATTCTATTACCTAGCTCTTTGGGTATTTGGCCTATGAATTCTACTGGTACATATTTAAACTTGACCATTGCCTTGATTATTGCATCTTGTATCTTGTTTTGGTCCTCTGGTTCAAGTTTAACCCATTGTCTAATTTTCCTATCTATCATTGTACCAGTAGTAGCAATTGACTCATCAATTTCATCAATTGTTCTAGTGAGAAAACTTTTCTTACTTACATCAGGTTCATCCTCTTTGGAATCTTCAATGTCAACTTTGGTCCTGACCATTCTTTTCCTCCTTTTTGTAGGTGTTGCCTTTGCACTTTGTTTCTCTGTCTACTACTTCCTCTTATAGGTCCTCACTTGACCTTTCTTGAGAGGTGTAGTATCTTTTGCTGTTTGAATCCTTGTTCTCTGTTTCTTTGTAGGAGGTGGAGGTGTATCATA
Source organism: Thuja plicata (assembly GCA_018584345.1). Taxonomy (NCBI): domain Eukaryota; kingdom Viridiplantae; phylum Streptophyta; class Pinopsida; order Cupressales; family Cupressaceae; genus Thuja; species Thuja plicata. The sequence goes on from MU224577.1 coordinate 2,579,232, forward strand.
CTCAGTTTCCTCAGAATCTTATTTCTTCTCATGTTTCTCTTCACCGATATTACCCTGTTCATCAGTTTCCTCTGTTTGTTCCTCCTCATTAACTGATAGAATATTTTCAAGATTCATTGCCATTTTTTTCTTCTTGTTGACAGTCTTCTTGATTACTAGGTCTATTTTTATCTTTGACTTGGCCTCTTCATAAGTGCCAAACCTTGGTTTTTTGCTGTCAAGTGGCTCATTTATTAATGCATGAATTGCATTTGTAGCTTGATCTATGTTAATTTCATAGTCAAGAGGGGCTAACTAGGCTGTCCTTGGTACGACCAGTTTTATGTGGGTGAAATCTATATCCACCATAAAACATATCTCATCCCTATGTTTCTCAATCAATTTCTCAGGGATCCTCACTCTTTCCATCTTCTTTTCCTTGAATTCAAGGAAGTATGCAGTCATTACTGAATCAAAATTGTCACCTAGTGACTTTATAAGTTTACTAATTTGCAGTGTGTATGGCTTTGTAGTATCCCACTTTACTTTTCCTACTGAAGAAAAGTATTCTTGAAATTAAAAGAATATACACATGATAAGTGAACCAAACTTACATGTGTTTGTCTTTGCAGACCTGATTGTTGTCATGTTCTCATCAAGGTTCTTTAACAAGATCTCACATAGATCCATCTATATTCCCTTTGTCACTATCTTATAAGCTATGCTTACTGCTGTAGATGCAATGTTGTTTAGCCTGCTTGCCTGGAATATTTTGTAACCTATTACACATGAATCAAACCTCAGTTCCTTGTCAGTGATGGTGTTAACCTTAACACCTCTGTTATTCCACATAGCTTTTGTGATTTTTTCAATTTTTGGCCTGGAGGGGTGCTCATGTGCCTTAGGTTTGTCGGTTATTGGATAACTAGTTACAACATGTAACACATCCTTAGTGATTTTCTTAGGTTGATCTAACCACAACTTCTGGTCATGCATTCTGCTCAAAACTAACCTAATCTAGTTAGTTTTGAAGACCCTCAGGAAATATAAGGCATTAGTTATCCCTTTAACCTCTAAGTTTTTTTTTCTCTTCCTTCAGGTTCCATTCTACATCACATAGCTTCTTGTAAGCTTGGTCTATCTCCAGATCACCTATTTCAACGATCTTTTAGTGAATGTAGGACCTTACATCCTCTATCAACAAAACCCTAGGTGGAATTTTTGAAAATGTGTCGAATTCATTGGGTTGCGATACAATCTCTGAGCATATCTTATACTTTGGTTCCACACAAGTGTTGATCTTTATCAGCTTAACCACATTCTTCTTGTCATTCTTAATATTTATGGTTCTTGAAGTGGTTGCCATCATATTTCAAATTTAGGGCTTTCTTGAAAATAATAACAGAGTTCTTTGTTGCGCTTGGTACTTACTTCGATTCATGAAACTGATGAGTGATCTATTTAGAGTGCACTTGATCGAGTCAAGGTCACTCTGCTATCTGATCTCTTATCACTTTGTTTTTGCTCTGCTCTTTCTTCTCAAATCATGTGTGAGAAGTGAAGTGCTCCCATCGAGTATTTATAGACTTTTTCTGTAAGTCTATCATAAATGCTCAACGACTCGTCAGGTCATGAAGACAGAGTTCGTCAGGAAGACTTCTCAATTAACAATGTCGGTGTTGACAGGATGCTCGGGATAGCTGATAAGATTTTTGCTTTCACCGACAAATATTGGTGTTCAGTCACGAAAACTTTATAACTTTGCTTCCTTACTGATGGGTGTCGGGTTACATTAGAAACTTAGCCATTCTATGTGTTGACCAAAAATTCTTGGTAAGTGTAGACTGCTCATCCTTTATGTTCACCGATGATTTTTGGTATGTATTTACCGATGGGGTTGTTTTCTCAAAATTGTAACAAGTAACATAATATGCATCTTTACTCATGCAAATTTTGACTATCTATCAATTTGTATAATGGAACTGATGCAAAATATGACTTGGTGTTGTGCAGTTCCATACTTACTTGTTTGGCTCAAGTGGGGGTGGTGATGTCACCAGATCCATTGGATGGGGTGTCACCATTAGCATTTATTGGTCCAACTTCATCATTGCTTGAAGCTTTTCTCCACATTTTGTCTCTAGCCCTCAGGATATCTTCAATGGTGTTTCCACTAGGATATATGCTTGTCTTTGTCATTCGGTCTCTGCAGTCTTTCTTGAGATGACCAACTTTATGACAGTGTAAGCATGCCATTCTAGGGTTTGTCTAGCCTCTAGAACTTTTGGTCCATGCTCTCATGCAGTTTGCAACAATATCACCATATCTACCACATGATTTACAATTTGTCCATGTACTGTAGTCCCATACATATTGATTACCGATTCTCTTTGGTTGATAGGGAGTTTCTTGACCTTTAGGCTTCCATGCTTGCCTTTTATTTTTCTAGCATTCAAGGCTTGTGTGCCCATTCATTTTTCATGTAGGACAATATTTGTCCATGTAGGTTTCCTTCTTTGGTTGATCCATCTTAGACTTACATTCATATGCTTTATGTCCTTTCTTGTTACATTTATAACAAAATCCTATGAATGAAGATGTAGATTTAGGAATACCTTTAATTTTGCCTCTGCATACATTTGATGTGTGGCCTTTCTTTCCATAGTGTTTTCATGTAAGCTTTCTTGGTCTTGGATTTTCATAGACATTGTTTGGATTGGTTTGATTTGCTAATTCTCCATTTTTGGTAAAGCCTAGACCATTGTTGTTGTTGACTCTTCATTTTCCTTCAAGAAAATCATCCATTCTTTTATCGCTTTCTTCAACCTTTCTGATAATTTCATTATGCTGTTGTTGAAATCTAACCTCATGCTTTAGTTTTTCACTCTCTTCTCTTAGGTCACTGATAGCCTATACTCTTTCAATGAGTTCTATATTCATTCTATTTTCTTCTTGACTCATAAGAATAAACTGATTTGTAATCTCATGGTGATGATCAACATGTCTTTGAATTTATAACTCCTTTTCTTGTAGCTTCTCTATAATCTTCCTCCCATCATCAATAGGTAGTGTTATTTCTATTTCATCTTGTCTAGCAGAACTCATCACATTAATCATTCTTACTATCTGGGTCTCTTGACTGATTTGCAACATCTTTATTTGTCCTGTCAGATGTTGATTGATCTCCTTTAGATTTGTGATGTTCTCTCCTGATGTATCTGATGCATTACTTGTGTTTGATCCTGAAGACTCAAAGAAATCTGGAATCTCTTTTTCTTGATAATATTTTTCATTGCTCTAAGTTTCCATACCTTTTATCTCATCCAACAACTCTCTCATCTTGATTCTCACTTCTTTATACTATTCATAGAACATCTGTATTTCAAGATTTTTGTTCTCAATATTTTTATCAAGTTTGTACTTCTCCATTGTATGATCTTTTCTCTTAAGACTTTAAGATTTTCAAGAAGAGACTTAGCTCTGATACCAATTTTTGGGATTAATGGGAAGTAGTACTAAGAGGGGAGGGGTGAATCAACACCTCTAAAACTTTTAACACTTTTCACCTTTCATCATTAGTAAAAAATCTTTATTGTATTACCGACCATATCTGATGTTATTTCTTATGTATGTAATATTTTCATAATCTTTAATTGTTTGCAACATTCATAGGAACATTTATCAATGTAATAAACACATAACACAAGATATGATATCGCAGAAAACTCCTGTTAGGAAGTAAAAACTGCGGTGGGGATGACACCCACAAAACTTCACTATCTATAGAATGGAAGGGAGCCGGTAAAGGCTTACAATTGATCACTTTTGATGATCTACCCTGTTAGGAGTATTAAAGTGGAGACCTATTAAGATCTACTCTGTTAAGAGCTTTTAGCAACACTAATGAAGT
>MU224577.1:2583171-2596827 GCA_018584345.1 Thuja plicata
ACAATAGGACTGTTAAGTCCACCTTCCTTGAAAGGATTTCTTAAGTGTACAACACTTGTTAGAATGAGTACAATATGTTTGACCTGACTGTATGCAATCTATAATTGTTGATCACAGATCCATTAAATCTTTCATAATATGAATATCACCTATAATGATTGATTAATACCTTTTCCTGCTTGTCAGTAGCCTGTGTTCTGTTCTTGAAACTAAATTGAACCTTTTTTGTCCTTCTGCATGAATTTTCTCATCTGATCATTAGATGCTCTCAGTGGCTACAATCATCATCAAACAACATGTTCACAATAGATTTAACATCTATTTATACAAGTATTTGACCTATTATAGAATCACGCATTATAATGTTAACTCTTGATCCAAGGTATACAACTTGACCTTGATCCTTTAGTTTGCATGTTTTAAAATAGTTAAATTGATTAAAACAATAATAATTACATTTCTTTCTCCGCACATAATGGATTTAAAACAAATCAAGAAGCTAAATATAAAACTTCAGTGATTTATCTGACGTGGAAAGTCAGATCTACTTTTTGCTGGATGTAACTGTCTATCGGTTCTTGATTGTCGGGTTGAACTGAAAGTCTGTCAGTTTTCCTTTATTGAACTGATCATTGGGTTCCCTTCATTTTTTGGGTTCCTCTCTTGTCTGTTTCGTCGGGTTGCACTGTTGGTTACTCGTCGGGTTCCTTTGTCCTTTTTATCATTGGGTAACACTGAATAGTGTTTGTCAGGATGCTTTCTACTTGGCAGTATCGGGTAACCTTGGCATCGGGTAGTGTTGTGCCCTGTCTGTCAGTGTAGTGTAAACCGATGGTGTAGATCATGTATTTCTTTGCATATACTAATGGAAAAATATAATGTCTTCAATTTTGAAACAAAAGTAGTTTAGGTCTAGTTTTTGGCTTACCACAAAACTTATTTAAAGATATTTATAGATTGGAATGGTTTTATGGCATGTATATAATGTATATTAATCCACTTCTTCAATTTTAATGACTTTTCGTTACTTGTTTCTATCCCAAAATTATGCATTTCAGTTTTCCCGTTCTACTTTTGTATTTTCATTGGCTAAAAATATATCTTGTTTACACTAGAGTTAGATAGATATTATTGAGCTTTTAGGATTTTCCCCCTTAAATATCTAAGACAGTCCTGAAGAGAGGCATAAAATAAAGATAAAATTAAGGATCCAAGTTGTACAATTGTTTACTATTTCTCTTGTAAAATTATTGATTGCCAACTACCCTACTTTCTTAAAAGTAAGCTCAGTTAGTCTAATTGGGAATAGAGAAATGCCTAGCTACTTAGAGTGAGCCCATTGATAGTTGGAAGTTTTGTGTGGTAAAAATGGTTGGAATGAGAGTGAGAAAAAAAATTATTTGAGCATTCAGATCTAGTGATTGATATGAGTAGGGAATGTCCAAATCATGAGACAGAAAAATGAGCAACCATGGATTCATTCACAACATGCCAACCAGGTAAAATGAAAGACTTATTTTTATTATATAGGTTTCTGCATCTTGTCTATTTCTTTTATGAAATTGAATCAGTTCTTTCTAAGACATAGTTTGCAAATGCGTTTTACGTGGTTTTTATTCAATATATATTCAAGAACTTTTTGCACTGACATGGATATTGCACTGACATAGCTATTGCACTGAAAGATTTAAATGTATATACAGAAGAGCAATTTGTGAATTACAAAAATGACACATTCAATAGAATTATGAATTTTCAAGTCAATTTTACCAAGCATGTACAATAATATTATATATTACAGAATTGTAAAGCAATTTTAATACATCTATTTTCTATATGTGTTAAAATCAATACTTTAAAAAATATCTTAATATCATTATTATATTGATGTACTACATACAAAATAATAAATAATATGTGATCATATTTTATATTTCCAACTTCTCGTACATAATTACAATAGGGAAAAACAAAAATACAAATAATCATACAATCTGTTTGATACATAGGATTTAGCACACATCTAATTAGTAAAGTATGCTATAGAAAACACATTTAAATATCAACTAAAGATAAAAAAAAAAAAAATATTCCACTTCTTAGTTAAATTTTATGTTTCTACTTATTAGAAATACAATTAGCCATTAATGACAATAACACAAATACAACAAAACCCAAAAAACATAAAAAAAAGGCGTAACCATTGCACACTCATGTGTGATTGCTAGTTGTAATATTTTGGAGGGAATAGGGTATTTTAGTCCAGATCTGATTTGATCAAGTGATTTGAAGCTTGTTACATCTATTATGTTATAAAGGGATTCCAAGATCACTTGATAAGGGGCTCCCAACATGTTTTTGTTTTAGAAGGAGAAGTAATATATGAAATAGGGTATGAGTCATATGGTCTCTGTCTAATAAATGTACAAACTATGTCTTGATAACTAATGAACAATGAAATCATAAATTAGCTTATACTATTGTCTTTGTATGAAATTAAATTTTTTCAATGAATCAAATATATATTCAGGGTATATTTTCAATTCATCTCTCTGTATGGCAGATGTGAGTTTTTCATCTTTTTCTTTCTTTCAAGGAAAGAATAAAACATGCTAAGGATGATTACTGTGAAAGTTTAAATTAAATTCAAATTTGATGATGGTGTCTAATGCATGTTTAGAATTTGTATGTCAGGCATACTTATTCCTTTAGATTTCAATGTTGTATGTGATGAATTATGTTGTCAAACATATGATATATTCAGTGACTCTGTAGCCCTTGGATTAAGCACCAGTCATGGTTAATAGGCAGTATTAGTTGGTGATCACATTGAATTTATAACTATATTTTCTATTTTCTTGATTGTTAGTTATTTCTTGGATTCTTAGAATGAGTTCATATTTTGAGAATAATCCACAAATTTGCATCTACTAGGAAGTTGTGTTGAATAGTTGGGACAATTAGATGTGATAAGGGTGCACCCGCCTCAGTCCTGTGGAACATGAAGTGTAGAAGGTCTTATATCCTTGTCAATGTTGGGTTTTCATGTCCTCTTTTTGTTGATGATGCAATAAATCAAGTTATTATGTCTTCAGTCTATAACATTGAGGCTTGATTTATTATTTAGAATCATGGGTAGCAATAAAAAGAACCAATAAGAGATAAGATAATTCTTTTTGAATACTCTTCCTTTTATCAATTATGTGTAGTGCTTCATCATTATCAACTAAAAGTGAGTCAATTTAAGAGCACCATGCTAATGGCTCTTGTTTTTATTGATAAGAGTGATGCCACATCCAACAATTTTAAATTTTTTTAGAAAGTAAAAACCTTCATCAAAATCAAATACTCATCCAATACTCTTTATGAACAAGTGGCAACAACATCCAAAGGTGTGCCTCTTTTGTCATTTGTTTTTAAACCTGATCATCATTTTACTCAGCTTTTTGAATCTTTGCATAATGTGATATTAAATTTACTTAATGCTAATGTGTTAACACTTCCTCCTGTCAAACCCATTGATCCATCTAAACCTAAATCCAAATACTTTGATCCCAAATCTTTATATCAATACCACCGTCAACCTGGTCATGATACTAAGAAGTGTTACCAATTGAAAATTGTTATTCAAGACCTCATTGATTCTAATGCTATATCTGTGGAAGGTGAAAATAATAATGTAAATAAATCTGTTGCACCTCCTAACCAAAACTTGCAAATGTATACTAACCCTTTACCTTCTCACTCAACCAATACCATTGAAAAAACCCAACCTTCTTCTTCTTCTCCTTGCATTGACTACAATGAAAAATTCAATGAATCCAATCATGTTGTCAACCAAGTTGAGCAAGTTAAACCTAAGCCTCAACCTCCATCTAAGATTTGCATTACCTTTGACCCTACTGAGACAATTAAAACATTTGATTGTCCCCTCTATATTGTCGCAAAGGTTGACGACCTTGCTTCCCGTGGTGTCCTTATTGACCTCACTTGCATGGTAAATGTGATAACTAGAGAAAATATTTAAAGTAGACAATTGCAACGTGATTTCTATAATAAATCTAATGTTACTATCCAAATTTGCAATGGTTTCCTTTATCCTTCCCATGTTTCTATTTCATTCCTCATTGAAGTTGGTTGTAAAATTGTACATGTTACTTTCATTGTCACCCCAAATTCTACTCAATTTCAAGTCAAAATAGGTCTTTGTTGTCTTACCTCCATGAAAGTAATGGCTTATCCTATTCATAAATGTGTTAAATTCCCTTTGAATGTAGAAATCATGATTTTTAACCATAGTCTTTATCAACCTTCAATACTCGAGACTCATTTGACCTTGATTTCTTTTGGCCTTCTCAGCCTCAACTAACTCAAACCCGTATTGATCATATCTTTTGATTATACCAAGCCTACAAGGTCCAAAAGATTTGTGAACTTATCAAACCTAAGGATGTTCCATCTATTTTCCCTGGATGTATACTTCTTTCTACACCACTTATACCTCATCTTCCTATTTCTTATACACATATTTCTCAACCCATCTCTCAACCTATTATGGTTCCTTCTGTTCTTCCTCCTAGAGAATAAAATGACCTGATGTTGATTGATTCTATTCCAAACCAAATTTCTAACAAACCCAAACACAACCATCATGCTCGTGATCGCCATCACAAGCGTCACGCTAGATCCCGTCAACATAATTCTCAAAAAATAATTCACCTCATACACATCCTCATGCTTTTCTTCCCTTTGACCAAACCATTCTTGAACCAATGGAGGAAGTGAATTTAAATAAGATCAAAATGAACAAACATGACATTGTTATTAGTATCTTAGATTCTGTTATAATTATTTTGGATGAAGAAGATACTCTCGATGATGATGTTCTCTATGCTAACAATTATATTCATGCTAGTGATTATGATGGCTACGAGAATATTGATAGTGATCATGATTTACAAGTTATGATTTCATAATAGTTATCTATCACTCCTAGTGAAAAACACAATGACCTATCTTCACAGTAGGGTTCTTGACTGGCACTAGCTATTGTTCTATCTATCGTGCTTGATGTTGCTCCTCTTGCGAGTTTCCCACCTTTCCTAAACACTATAGTTTGAGATGTGTGTGGGGGGGGGGGGGGNAGTTTGAGATGTGTGTGGGGGGGGGGGGAGGCGATGCGCTTGACTAGCTCCTCTTGTGTGATGGATTTTTGTGTGTTTGCCTATTTTTCATGATGTGCTTCCCCCATGATGTGTTTCTTATTATATGGTTTCTTTAAATCACCCTTGTTTCTCCATTGGCACAAGGTAATAAAGGAATCACAATGTCATAAAAATTATTCTATTTGTATCTCTCTAATTCTATATGTTGTTACATGTTATTTTATACCTATGCGAGTGTTCGTAAATGTGCCTTTATGTTGTCTTCTTGAGATGATACAAAATGATATCTACCTATTCGATTTTACCAAGCCTACAAGGTCCAAAAGATTTGTGAACTTAGCAAACCAAAAGATGTTACATCTATTTTCCATGGACATGGACTTCTTCCTACACCACTTATACCTCCTCTTCCTATTTCTTATACATATTTATCAACCCATCTCTCAACCTAGTGTGGTTCCTTCTGTTCTTCCTCCTAAAGAAGAAAAATGACCCGATGTTGATTGATCCTATCCCAAAGAAAATTTCTTAAAAAACCAAACAAAAATGTCATGGTCATGATCGTGGTGGCAAGTATCATGCTAGAGTCCATCAAAATGCTTCTCAAAAAATACTTCACCTCATACCCATCCTCATGATTTTCTTCCCTCTGACCAAACCATGCTTGAACCAAAGGAGGAAGCACATTTAAATAAGATTATAATAGAAAAACATGACAATGTTATTTGTATCTTAGATTCTATTATTATTAATTTGCATGAAGAAGATACTCTTTACGATGGTGTTCTTGATGCTAACAATGATATTCATTCTAGTGGTTATGATGACTATGTGAATATTGATATTGATCATGATTTACCAGTTATGCTTTCACAATAGCTATCTATCACTCCTAGTGATAAACACAATGATCTATCTTCATAGTAGGCTCCTTGTCTGGAACTAGCTATCGTTCCATCTGTGTGCTTGATGTTTCTCCTCTTGTGAGTTTTCCACCTTCCCTACACACTATAGACTGAGATGGTGGGGGGAGGGGCAGGTGATATGATTGAATAGCTCCTCTTATGAAGTGGATTTTGTGGTTTTGCATGTTTGTCATCATGTGCTTGCCCACGACGTGTTTCTTGTTATATGTTTTGTTTAGATTTATTTAAATGACCCTTTTTGCTCCATTGGCGCAAGGTAATAAAGGAATCACAATGTCATAAACATTATTCTATTTGTATCTCTCTTCTTCTATATGTTGTTACATGTTATGACATACCTGCACCATTATGTTGTCTTCTTGAGATGATGCAAAATAATAGCTACCTATTCTTTTTGGTCTCTGTGCTGCCGACCCAAAATGAATCTTATTCGTAACTCTTATGTGCTTTTCTTCCATTGTGCTTGTAGTTCTACTACCTTTGGGGGATGATGAAATTTCATTTTTATATAGTATCTCATGTATTATCATATGATCATACTTACCCCAGAGTTGGTAGATCCATTTCGTGCTCTCTTTTGTCATGTGCTCATTTTCCTTTCTTGGGGGCATTTCATAGTAAAAACATTTCTTGTGGATGCTTGTGTCTCTGTTAAATCCATTTCTCTTGTTAAGGCATTTTCAATTGATTTAACATGGGGGCATATATTGGGCTCTATGTTTCACATTTTGCACATGCACACACATGTGCGTGTGCACACACACACACACACACACACACACACACATAGATTCAATGCTACTTTTCATTTTTTCCTTTAACTATACACATTTTGTATCCCTTAATGGATACAATTTCCTTAAGGAAAGATCCTTCTTCTCCTTTTGATCCCTAAGGAAGGTTACCTTCCCTTAGGAAAAATCACCTTTTGGATCCCTTAATAAATGCACTTTCTTTAAGGACAAATCCTTCTTCTCCTTTTGATCGCTAAGGAAGATTACCTTCCCTTAGGATAGATCACCATTTGGACCCCTTAATGGATACACTTTCCTTAAGGACAAATCCTCCTTCTCTTTTCGATCCCTAAGGAAGCTTACCTTCCCTTAGGACATATCATTCTTTTCTGGATCACTTATTGGATACACTTTCCTTAAGGACAGGTCTTTGATGGATTTAACTAGCATAATACAACTTTCTAGACCTTTCAATATCATCTTTTGGGGAAATTTATTTGCCTGATTCACAATAAGATATAAAATCTTACTGGGCTAGGTAATCTCTCTCTCTCTCTCTCTAGGTTTTAGACTTGATGAGAACTTAAGTTACTTGGGGGGTTAATGTTTCTTTGTTTAATTGACCTTGATGAGTTCATCCTATGCATTCGATCTACTTTACCATGAGCATGAGTTTGTCTCACACTCCCACTAAAGTGGGGGCTAAATGTACCATCCTAAAAATATAGCACCCATAATTAGAATCTATAGGACCTATTAGGTCCCACTTTAGTGATTTCTAGGTCTGAATGTCCCTTATGCTTGATTCCTACTTCATTTATTTTCTTCTTACTTCATTTATTTTCTTCTCCCGCAACTTATCACACTTCCATAGACCCGTGCAAGCTTCAAAATCACTACCTAGACAAGGCTTCCATTTGCAACCTTGTCCTAGACAAGGACACTATTTTAGGCCTTGTCTTAGAGCTTTGTGCTTTGGTGAGCTCTGGGCTCAATGCAAGAGTGTTCTTCTAGATCTTTAATTGTGGTTGACCCGACAATATTGAGTCCTAAAATGAGTCTAAAAGGACATAAAGGCCTCTCATTTTGACATCCATGATTACATATAACATTACATGCAAGCTATTTGGTGATTTAAAGTGCAAGAAAGCATTCAAGTTGTGCAAATAAGGATTTGGATTCAATAGTTAAAGGCAAGCACCCAATTCAAGATCCCCAAGTCTCCATTTCTTCAAGATCCATTCTAGAAAAAGGAAATATTCTCTAACTGATGCAATTTTTTCTCCCATGATGCCCAAGTAGAGGAATTATCAAGCTAGCAAGAGGATCCACACATCTACTCTTCTTTCCTCCCCTTCTCCATCAATCATATCATACATTCAAGATCTAGGATTAACAAGTGTAGATCCATTGCAATTGTGAAGACATAATTGATTCCACATTTTACATACAAGCATCATGGTGGGTTTATGGGATCCTAACATCCATCCATGAGGTTTTTTTTATGCAAGGGGAATACTTAGATTTATATTATTTACAATACTTCCTTATGAAATCTCAATTTCATTTCAAGGTCGATTCCTATATAGGGGATTGACCAAGGCAATCCCCTTTCCACAACCTTCTCCCCTTTTCTCTGTGTGAAAGAACAAGTTACAGAGTTTCAGATCCAGATCCAAGAATACTAGAATGAGTTACTTGTCCTTTGCAAATTTTATCTATTTCAGAGTCAAAAGGACAAGGCCACAATCTTCACCCTTGTCTTGGACAAGGCCACCATTTTTGGCCTTGTCCTCTGGGTATGATATTTTCACAGTTAGTAGCTACAGGTGCTAGAGACCCAGATCTGCAGTTATACCTAATTTTGATAGCTTTGCAATAGTCAAAATTAGATCTAAAGGTTTACTTGCTTCATTTTTCCTTCAAGGTAAGTTCCTGATTGCTATTTTACCCTTGCACTTACTTTTGTACTTATAATTTGATATCATATCTTTCTATTTATCAATTCTTTATCATGTCTTTTTTATTTATCACTTCTTTATCATATATTATTTTTCTACGATTGATAATCTCAAAGCCCTGTATGCCATACTGGAGGGGAATAACACTGACAAAAAATCAATCAATATTGAAGATGAAGGTGGGAGTCAGGAAATTCAAACCTCGGGTGCAGGGACAAGGACTAAATCAATAACTAAAAATAAAACCATCCCTTAGTCCAAAGATCTTACTAGCTTGAAGGAGTCAATCTTGAACATGCATATTCAACTGGCGGAGTCTGAAGAATTTCTTAAGACACTGGAGTGATTGTGCAACTGGAGGGTTTTTTGATTTTGTCTGCTGGGAGGTTTCCTATTTTGCATGGTCCTTTTTTGGGGATAAAAATTACATTGTAATATCCGGGGTTGTTTCTCTATTTTTTTACTATCATTTTTGTTGGCAGTAGCTATTATTTGGTGGTGCTTTAATACTTTTTATTTTCTTTCTATTGTAAAGGGTTCAAGGCCCCTTCAAAACCCTATTGTTACCTTAACCAAAAACAATTTCCTTTCATACACTATTTCTATCACACATATTTTACATCACATTACATTTTTTGCATTACCACATAAAGGGAAAGTGAACCCTAATTCCTCACTCTCAATCAGATCTTGCATTAGCACCCCTTCATCCTTTTTGGGTTGTGCTAATCTGATTTGATTGAGGGCGCGCCTTTGGGAGATCATTCCCCTAAAGTAGAAATTTTTTTTTTGGTGAGTGATCTACACTCATAGCATAGGTTTCTCACCATTTTATATTGTACATCACCAAACATTAAGGTCTTTGTTTGATACGAGAAAAAATTCTTAAAAATATATTTTCTCTAGGTGTTGATATCCTAATTTTAATAAAAAAAGAAATTTTTTATTCAAATTCTTACAAATTTTTTTACCCATAACGACACACACATCTTTCCAAATTATTTTTACTTCGAATTCAAAAATTATTTAAAAATAAATATGCAACAAAAACTACACAAAAATATCTGTGCACTGGATATTGATGTGAAACAACTATATTTTTATAATTAGAATTTTTATCCTTCAAATAAAAAATCATGTATAACAACATACATGTCACTTTGCTTAAAAAAAAAAAACATACATGTCACTTTTGAAAAATGTTGATTACTATATAAAATAAGTTATTAAAAGGTACATAAAAGGATTCACTATATATTTATAGTTTTCTCCTATAAAGGTATAATTCTTAACGGTTTAGTTGATGTAAGTGTCAAAAAGTGAAGATTTGGTGCAAAATGTTGATATCACTATCTTGATTTGGACAAAAAGTGGGAATAATCATCATTTATTTGGGTCTTCTTTCTCCAACTTAATATTTATCTCCCATATTCCCATTATTAAAACCATATTGTTCCAAATCCCTTCTTATTTCATTTTCTTTCATTCCTTAATTTTTTATCTTTCTATATCTATTAAGGGTCTTGGAACCATCATGTTCATGAATTTTCATGATTTAAATTATGTCTCATCCTTCTACTATAGTCTCTAACTTGAATCCTCTCCTTTAAGAGTATCCTTTTCCACTCCAACATACCAATTTAACTCTTCTCAGGGGGAGGCCTTTTCCCCAATAATCTTGGAACCTTTGGCTAGAGACATTAACTTCACCTCTTTTCACCTATGCAATTTATTTTTATTTTTGCGACCTCAACATATTTTCATAGAATACTAAAAATAAAATAACAAAATATGATACCACTATGATAACTGTTGTTAAATATTTGGTGATAGATTATATTTAAATAGAAAATATTACACACACACACACACACACACACACACACACACACACACACACACACACACACACACACACACACACACACACACACACACACACACACACACACACACTNAACACACACACACACACACACACACACACACACACACACACACACACACACACACACACACACACACACACACACACACACACACACACACACACACACACACTTTGAAATTAAAATTTCCATTCATGCATATGTATCCTTTGATTGATATAAAATATTTTTCTCAATTTGTTGAAGTACACAATCTTCTATAAATATAAATATATTTTCAAATTAACAAAAAAAGTGAAGTTCGTTGAACTTGAATTATAGATACAACATTTAAATGAAGCTAGCCTATGGAATTCAAAGTGTTTTCATATTCCACACTCAAGGGAACCAATGATTTTTCACTCATTAATCTCGACAACCAAAAGGTTAAGGTTCACTTAATTGAAAGGAAAAACATGCAAGCTAATAAATAAATAAATATTTAAGGTCAATTGTAAGGCCCACTCACGTTGATATGCATTTAAAATTTTCCCTCGATCTTATTACATTTATTTGAGTTTATTAATGGAACCCCTAGGTGGTAGGAGAGGTTTTAATTTCTGTGCCATCCTAAAAAGTAAGCACTTGATTTGTGCTCATTTTGGGACAATTTTGAGCCTACTTTAGTTTGTAGGACCTCATATTGCGCCTAAATGCATAATTAGTTTAGATATAGGTCCTCCTCCTTCTTCAACTTGAGGCTAGCTCTAATTTCTATACATATCTTCCTATTTGTTTGATTCCATCCATGTTTTACTTCCCTCCTAGGTCCTTTTACATGCATTTTACATCTCAGGATTTGCCTTGATTTCCCGACAAACTAAGGTTTTCAGATCTCCCTCTTAGCACATAACCCTACGCCTCAGGATAACTTTAAAAGAGTATTCCTGGACAATGCCAACTTGGGTCGGCCTTGTCCTAGTGATTTTCATTTAGTGGGATCTGGGCCCTATGTGGGGTTGTTTCTCCTAGGTTCTTAGTTAAGGTCAACCTCACAAATATGAGCCCTAAAATAAGTATAAAAGGAGACCCATTCCTCTCATTTTAATATCTCAACTTCATGCAAGAATTATCAAGCAAGTTATTGTGCGTCCAATACATTCAAGTGTAAGAAAGCATCCATTGAACGCATCCTTTATGAAGTATTCAATCTCATCAAGAATTCAAGTGCAAGGAATCCTTTCAAGCATCTCAAGTCTTCATTCCATCATTCCATCATGCATTCAAGGAATTTCCTTCCATATATCTATTAGAAACACTGAGAGGGGGGGTGAATCAGTGTTTGTCTATTAATTAATTTTTAGCAACTTAAGCTTTAATCAAACATACATAGAATGAAGCTTAACATAACAACTCAGAACACATGATATGATTATGGGGAAACCTTGATCAGAGGAAAACCCCGGTGGGAATTAGTACCCACAAATATTATACTAAGTATAATGAACTTGGAACTTGCCCTGTTAAAAGCAGTCTTTACAATATGAGTACAATGACCTGGTTAAAGGTCGGACCCTGTTAGGAGTCTTTTACAAAACCCTATTAGAGGTATATGGCTCACTTCCCAGGCTCACTTCCCAATAATATGAAGGAAACAACCTTCTGAAAGATGATATGCACTATATCAAAATGAATTGCTGTGATGACACTGTTGTCTGATTAGTTCTGTGTATGCGCGAATGCTCTTACTCTCTTAAAGAGCTATATCATAAACTATCTTCATATTACTGTCCCTTTGCATCTTCCTCTTACATAACAATCGACACTTCTTTCATATCTTTACATTACATACTTATATATGTAAATCTGAATAGGCACGACCCAAAATAGAACACTAGTCAGCCCTAAAAAAAAATATACAATGCTTTCGAACAAGTCGGCTTCAAGTGTGTTTATTACAGTGTTAATTACATTATTACAAACATATAACAAAAGGCGCTTAGCCATTACATCACAAAATAACACACGCTGATCAAATCACTTAGTCGGCTTCCATGCTCTGTCTCCTGGACTACTGGTCTATTTTCTGCTTGTAACTTTGCCATACTATAGTTTCATACTATGCGTGTCTAGATGTAGCATGTAAACATATCATACAACTTATATCTAAACACACATAAGCTAAATCGATCTCTCGCACGTGCGCTGATGTGCTGATCGCTGAGTATCTCTGTTCTGCCCTATTTTCTTACTTAGTCATTTTGTCTTTCATGACATAAACTAAACATGACATTGTTTCCATGATGAAAACACAAAATGAGTCATGCATCCTCAGGTAGTCAACTTGCCAACAATCTCCCCCTTTGTCATTTATGGCAACAAAGGAATGTGGCCAAGTTACTCAAAATGACTTAACACAAAAAGTGACTGTATAACATCATATATATACTTCTCCACATATACACATTCTATATTACTCCCCCTTTGAAATTAATGAAAAAGGTGTATAAAAGCTTGTAAGTCTACTGCATACTTACTCCATATATACTTCATGGTACGCAATTTTAAGAGATTGAATCTCTTTCTGCCAAAATGCTTTCATAGCATCAATTGTTTGTAGATGCGCGCATAATGCATATGTCAGCTTCTCCATTTTTATTAGATCCATGCAGGGACCTTGATCATATGTCACAATAGTGGAATCAATCTATTTGATGTTCTCATTGAGGACTGCTAAGGATGGCCCAAATGCATTTCTTAACAATGTTTGCTTACCCTTATCTTGCTGATTTCTAACTTTGCTTTCTCAATTTTGTCTAACTGCCCTTGGTAGACATTGTTACATATGTTCATGTCTTGCATCGAGGTTTCAACCGATTTTCTTATGCTATCTATCATTAACTCTACCTCTTCTACCTTTTTGGTGTGCTTAGAGGTGAGCTTTACTCTGTCCATACAGTTAGCTATGACTCTCTTTCCTTTATCTGCCAATTCCTTCAATA
>MU224577.1:2597833-2612302 GCA_018584345.1 Thuja plicata
TTGAGTTCAAGAACTGTCTTTTTGAACTTGATCATATGAGATATGATCATAGAGTGTATCTCGGTCTTATCAATTTCTTGATACTTGTCATAGACTTTAGACAGTGTATCTAATCTCCCTTCATTAACAATCCTATTCCTCAACACATTTAGACTAGGTCTAAATCCTACCTCAGGTGGAGCTTGAATATTCTTCGCTTTTCTCTGAGTGTTCCTTGAGGATGGGTGATTTGAAGGTGCCTATTTTCTTCCTCTAGTATTCTTGCTTGGTGTAGACAGTGGAGATGAATCTAAGTCAATGGTGGTAGAGGGCGCAGAGGTGCTCTCTACTCTCTTCTTCTTCTAGATCTATTCAGCTTTCTCAAGTTCTTTTGCTATCTTGGCATCTCTTGCTTTGTCAAGATCTTCTTGAGTGACTCCATAAACTTTCAGTATGTTGGATGTTATTCTGGAAGCTTTCCTTTTGTTATTAGCACTGTGTAAGATAGTATCCACTTCATTGGTCTTTTCTTTGTAGGTGCCCCACCTAGGCTCATTAGGATCTTTGGGCGGTGACAATAGAACTTGCACATATCCTTCTAGCACATGTTCTTCCACTTCATTACCAAGAGGATGAATCCATTTGGTTCTCGGTTCAACTGCCTCCATGCATGTGCAATCTGTTTCTACCATGAAGCATATGGTATCCTTGTATCTGTCAACTATCTTCTCAGATAGTCTGTACCTGTTCTGCCTTTTGATTCTGAATGTCTTTTTATCCATATCCATGGCATCTCTTGCACTACTTTCTAATGTGACCTTGAGTGATATCTAAGACATTGTGGGTCTGCTCCTATCTAGGTAGAGGTTTGCAGCCTTTCCAACTATATGGAAATACAAGTAGATGATTAAAGATCCAAACCTGAATGTCTTGCTTCTGTCATGTTTGATGATTCAGATGTTGTCAATCAATTGACTGCGCAAGATCTCACATAGGTTATATTGAGTTTTATCCTTCACCATTCTTATAGCTGCTAGGACCGTTGCTACAGAGACACTGTTCAACCTGCTTGCTTACTGAAACTTATATCTGAGTATCATTGTTAGAAGTTTTATATCATCTTCTTTGATAGGGTCAATTGTCATTCCACACTTGTCACTCCTGGATAGACAAACTTGTTCAATCTAATTTTTGACATCCTTGCCAGTGGGAAAGAGTGGTCCAGTGTTGGGAAGTCTGGTTAATTCATGAATTAGGTCTGTGGTGATACACATAGGGACCTCACCAATCTAGTAAAGATCATCATGTATTCTGCTCAACAAAATCTTTACCCATTCGGGCTCATCAAACTCATGTGCATTAGAATACTCAAAGATAGGGTTATCAATCAAGTGCGCGATTTCATTTTTGAATGTGTAGTCAGGTTTCATCATGAATGCCATATGAGTAGCTATTTTAACATCTCCTATTGTTTCCTTCTTACAGTATATGTACGCATGGATATCTTCCACATGAACAATGCCTAGCGGGGTTTTGGATAAAGCCCCTTCCACATCATCCAGTATGGATTTGAATGGATTCCTCTTGAAAACAAACCTTTTCCTCTCTGGTATATCAAACACAACTGGAGTTGCCATACTTACTTTGAATTAGCTTAAGTAGGGTTTCACAAAATTCTAAAATGGCGCGACTGTTAGGGTTTCATTTCAAACTTCTTATCCATTCAGTCAACTGCCAAATCTGTTATGCCTTCATGCCCTGATGTCTAGTGCTCCAATCCTCTCCAAATTCTGTGCTCTTTGAATGAAAGTGTGAAGATGATCGAATACTTTCTTTCTTTTTATACAATCTACCACATTTAATGTTTGCAACCGTACGCAAATTAACCAATGATTTTGAAACTTTGATCCTGATGCATTTTAGACAATGCATGAATGCACATAGTAATATAATGTTCTTGTAACCATGATTTCATAGGCGCATACTCAGAGGTGAGTATACCAACTGCGCAGGGGTCCTGAGCTAGAATAGCTCCCCCTAAGACCAAGAAGGTCTATTCAGGTAGAAGTAGAGGGTGCATCCACTGTGGATGCATCAACTACTTTGAAAACATCATTGGCCTTCTTTACTTCAACCCAAATTTTGCTTGAATCTTCATTTTCTTGAACAAACTTAACTTCTCCTTTCGCTTCAAATAGTGATTTTTTAGGTTCATCTTGCTTCTGAGTTTTGGATCTACAAAACTTTGAGATATGTCCTTCCTTTCCACATGTGTGACAACTAATAGGAGGTCTGATGCTTTTGTTCATGATGCCACATTTCTTTGCTTGTGTCCATTATAGTTACATATCTGACATGTAGTGTTATGCAAATTCCTTTGAGGTTGATTTCTCTGATTGTTTTGATTCATTCTTCTTTGATTTTGCTATGACTGAGTTCTGCAATGTATAGCCCTATGTCCAAATTTATTACAAGAGAAACAATAACCATTGAAGGGTCTTACCTTTTTTCAATCTCTTGCCAAATGACCATGTTTGTTGCATGCATAACAAGTTTTGTTAACTTGCTTGATTTCCCTTTTTGGTAGATCTGCTTTAATCTCTTCAACATTTTCAACTTTCCTTGCTTCTGAAGGTGCTTCATGAGGTTTCTCTCTTTCCTGTAATGAATTGACTTAAGTTTGTGTTATATTGAATCCAAGACCAGTAGTGTCACCTTTTTGCTTTTATGCATTGAGCTGAAATTGAAGTGAATCAGAACTTGTGTGAAGTTTATCAATCTTATCCTTTGCTTCTGTTAATTTAGATTCCAACTTCTTTTTTATGTTTTCCAATTCCAAAACTTTCATGTTTGCTTTTAAAAGTTCATCATCTAGTTGCTTTCTTTCTTTGATCTTTTATTCAATAGAAATTTGACTGTCTGTGAGTTGTTCATCCAGATTCTCAACTTTATCCTTTAGAGACATATTCTCTTCATTGAGATTTTTGATCATTTTCCCTAAGTCGCTTGTAGAACAATCTTTCAAATCTTTTCTTAGTTTCTTGATAAGCATTTGTGAGCCATCAACTTTCAGTCTAAGTTGTTCATTTTCTTTTTCAGATCTATCAAGATCTGCTTCAATTATCTCTTTCAAATGTTTTGCTTCTGTTGAGTCCATGATCTCCTCAAGTGGTTAAACTTAATTACTGAGGACCAGAACTCTGATACCAATTGTTAGAAACACTGAGAGGGGGGGTGAATCAGTGTTTGTCTATTAATTACTTTTTAGAAACTTAAGATTTAATCAAACATACATAGAATGAAGCTTAACATAACAAGTCATAACACATGATATGAATACAGGGAAACCTTGATTAGAGGAAAACCCCAGTGGGAATTAGTACCCACAAATATTGTACTAAGTATAATGAACTTGTGAGAGTTCCTTTGCCCTATTAAAAGCAGTCTTTACAATATGAGTACAATGACCTGGTTAAAGGTCGGACCCTATTAGGAGTATTTTAAAAAACCCTGTTAGAGGTATATGGCTCATTGCCCAATAAGATGAAGGCAACAACCTTCTGAAAGATGATATGCACTATATCAAAATGAACTGCTGTGATGACACTGTTGTCTGATCAGTTCTGTGTATGCGTGAATGCTCTTACTCTCTTAAAGAGATATATCATAAAATGAATTCATATTATTGTCCCTCTATATCTTCCTCTTACATAATAATCGACACTTCTTTCATATCTTTACATTACATACTTATATATGCAAATCTGAATAGGCGCGACCCAAAATAGAACACTAGTCGGCCCTAAAACAAAATATACAATGCTTCCAAACAAGTCAGCTTCAAGCATGTTTATTACAATGTTAATTACATTATTAAAAACATATAACAAAAGGTGCTTAGCCATTACATCACAAAATAACACACGCTGATCAAATCACTTAGTCAGCTTCCATGCTTAGTCTCCTGGACTACTGGTCTATTGATTTGCTTGTAACTTTTCCGTACTGTAGTTCCATACTATGTGTGTCTGGATGTAGCATGTACACATATCATACAACTTATATTTAAACACACATAAGCTGAATCGATCTCTTGCACGTGCGCTGATGTGCTGATCGCTGAGTATCTTTGTTTTGCCCTATTTTTCTTACTTAGTCATTTTGTCTTTCATGACAAAAACTAAACATGACTTTGTTGCCATGATGAAAACACAAAATGAGTCATGCATCCTTAGGTAGTCAAATTGCCAACAATATCTAGCTTCTTTTCCCCCATTGGAGGTCAAGCAAAGGAGTTTACAATCAAGTAAGGAGATCAACATCCTTACATCAAGTCTTGCTTTTCTTCTTCTTCTTCAATTTAACATTGAGGTGAATTGAAAAATATAATACATGAGGTTTTGTATTGCAAGATTTCATTTTGGTTTTTGTATTGAGTCATATCCATTGCATCAATATTCTTGATCACATATTTAGAGACAATTGCATCTACATGGTATGTTCTACTTTATTGTTTAAATCTAATCTCTACTACATGTCAACATTTTCTCAATTAAATATACTTCATTTCAAGGTTAATTCCTATATAGGGTCTTGACCAAGGCAATCCCCTTACCACAGTAATTTCCCATTCTTTTTTGTGTGTAGGAACAAGTGGCAGAGTTTTAGATCCAAATTTTCAAAGTCTTAGAACTAGTGACAGGTCTGCTACATAATTCACCAATTTTTGTACCTCCAAGACAAGGTTGAATTTCTTGGACAAGGTTGACTTGAGTCAGAATTATCCTAAGAATTTACATTTTTACATTCAAAAGCTACAGGTCTTAGTGTTCTAGATCCAAAACCATTTCTATTTCTGACAGTTTTACAACAGTCAAACCCAGATTTGAAATTCACTTTTTCTCTCCTAATTTCAAGGTGATATCTCACTTTATATTTCCTCTTACATTTACTTTCATAGATCAGATTTACATTTATTTAATCATTCATTACATTTACACATCATATTTACATATCATTGTCATCCCTTTTATAAGGAATCACAAAAACTCCACTTTGTGTGGATCATGAATTTGTACACTTACTCTTTTGGTTGTGCTAATCAAATTCACTTTGTTGAGGGTTTTTTATTCGAATGTATGTAGAACTTGGTGGTATACCATTGATCAACATTTTCTATATTACATTTTGGTGAGCCTGAATTATAATATTTGCATTCTGATTTTGGTATTAGATCCCCTTTTGCATTTATATCTACTTTGTATGCATTCTGTTGATAACTATTTTGTTACATTGTGTGCATTTAGATCTCTAGATTCTACCTTTCATTTGTTGTTTATATTTCCTTTACCTCAATTAAATTGTTTCACTTAATATATTTGTATTGTGAGAAAGACAAAAAAATTGCATACTGTTTCATAGATTTATTTCATTCTTAGATTACATTGCATTGAATTTTGTCCAAATAATCAAGAAAACACAAAAAGAAGTTCAGTCTTGCATTTCATTTCCTTTTCAATGGAATTGTTATCTTTAATTGCTTGTTCAATTTCAATTTTTTTTCAAGATTTCCAAGGCATTCTATTTCATTCATATGATGACAATTTAGTTCTTCCTTCCTATAATGTTCACCCTCCCAAAATTGATCCCAACCCTAAGGACATTGTGATTACCACCATTCGTTGTAAAGATCTCCCGCTTACCAAAGAAGCCTTCAATAAAAATGATGATATTTCATCTACAATATTTCTTCCTTATAAGGATCATTTGGTAGAAGAGGATGATAATATGAATATTTCTCCTAATGATAAATCACTTCCAATGAGTTTCATTGACACTCCTTCTATAGATGAGGCCTTGATGAACTATGTTTGTCCTTCTCCTAAACATACCTTAGAAGTAGAGAGTAAAATAATTGATACTTTTTATTTTCCTAAGGAATCCTTTGAGCTTAATGAACCAAATCAATTCAATGCCATTCAGGATGCCTCTCAACACAAATCATGGATTTTTCTACAAAGTGCTTTGGATCCCGATTGCTAGGCAATATTATACATCTACAAAAATACTCAAGAGAATAATATCCTTGATGACTTTATTTATACAATCCCAACTTTAGAATATAAGGATTTGTAGACATTGGTCTAGAAAAATCAATACAAGAGAAAGGTGAGCAATCGAGCAAAAATTAGGAATTAATTGAATAATTAAAGCCATTGGATTAATTAAATCAAAAGGATTAAATAGTTATGCAATTGATTTTAATCAATTAATTTTATAGTTAAATCAAATTAAATTCAACCCCTTTCAAGGGTGCACACGGCTAAAAAAAATTAATTAATTAATTCTCATTTACTCTCACCCATCACATGGAACAAAAGAAAATCAACCAATGAGAATGAGGAATTGAGCTCACATGGATAACTCAAGAGGCTTTGCTATCTCAACCATCCAATTTGCCTTTGCTATCTTGACAATCCATTTTGTCTCAATATTTGAAACCATTAACCTAACTCATCTCTAATCATGATTAATTTTAACTCTATCCCCTAGCCTTGGGAAATCCTTTAAATAACATGCATTTTAAGAGAAAATCACCACTTTACATTCTATGATTTTGAGTACCCTTATTATAGGCAACTCATCTCTTGAGCATAGAATTCATTGTTGCATTTACATAATAGTGGTCACAATTGAAGCATTTTAGTGAAATTGAGCTAAATAGGGCATAATGACATCATTTAGATCATCAATTCTGAGCCTAGGAGTGTCATTAATGGATGTTTAAGCTGAGAGCATAATATTATCTTTCCTAGATAGAGAGCAATGAGATGCTCATTGTTGATGTTTTCAATTCAATTCACTTAAATTGTTAGATATCAAAGTTGAATTGATGATATTGCAAACTAATCTCATGAAGATATATTTATTATATATACAAATGGTGCCCACTATGGGGTAGATTTCCTCATTCTGACATTTTTTAATGAATTTTTGGTGTCTTTGAGTGGCTTTGCTTTTGCAGATTTTCAAACTTTGCAGGTGAAGAGACACATTTATGGAGTTAAATAGCGCGAGTGAAGTAAAGTTTGATGCATTTACAAAGTTAAAAAATGTGTTTGAAGTAAAATATGATGCCTTTGTAGAGGAAATGGTGCATGTGAAGTAATATCTGACACTCTGCAAAGATATTTAAACGACTTTACATAGTGATACAACATGTGCGAGTTAAATGATGACACCTTTTTCCAGAGAAGTGACGCATGACATGATCCTTCTGAATTCTGCCTAATTTATTTCAGCACCTTTAAATAATGGAAATAATGCCATGTTTCATTTAAATAGTGCTATGTCTAAAGAAATAACACATTTAAACTTTTCAGTAGAGCGTAGAAGGTGTTTGATAGAGCGTAGTCACTATTAAAGCAACGCGTAGTCATTGTTAAAATAATGCGTACTAATGGCTTTAAATTTGAAATTGAAATTTAAAAATCAACAGATTAAATCATCATTTTCTATGGTTTTGCAGATGTCAATCCATAGGAAAGTGCAGAAACCAGGATTCTACAAGAAATTGGAGGAGAAAAGGGCTAACAAAAGGTGGAGTGCATTGAAGGAGGCTAGAAACTATGATCAAGAATTTCTAAGGAATGTAAAAATGCATAGATATTGGCATATATCTAAGCTTTACAATGCTTCTTACAATATTTCATGTTTTCTTTTGGATCGTACTCTTGATGTTCCTATTTGAGCCTAATTCTCTTATTTCTCATAAATTTGAGCAATTTGTCTTTCAATTTGGATTTCCTCACTTTGTGTTGAGTGTGTTGAACTAACATTTGTAAAGGGGCATGCAAAAGAGAAAGAACGATCACGACTAGGTAAGTATCAAAATGCAAAGAAACAAAATTCAAAAATGCACCTAGCTTTGCTAGTTTTGAACAAAGGTAAGATCTAAAATCCTTTTGCATTACTTAGATTGTGGCAAGTCAAAGTTGGAATCTATCATAATTAAAAGAGTGAATTCAAGTCACAAATTATAGCATTAGGCCTATTCTCTTCCCTTTCTTAAGTGAATCAAAATGCCAAACATGTCAAATTTGAGATGAGAATGAGCTAAGTAATTGAACCAAACATAAAATAATCCCCCTTGCTTGTGGAAGAGAAGTGTTAGGTATATGTTCTTCACCCTTTGGGTGAATAAAAAATATAAACACACTTCGAATCCCCTTAGAATAAGAAGCTTGGAATGAACCTTTGCTAATTGTGTTTGGGAATCAAAGTAGTAGGGATATGCTCTTCACCTTTTAGGTGAATCAAACTCCCTGACCAACCTATTATTTTCATTTATTTCTTTATATGAACATGCTAGAACCATAGTGGGCCTGTCTCCTGGGATTTTCCTTTTTGAGGACAGTGAGAGGGAACGTCCCAAAGTGGGAAATAAAATTAAGCCAATATTTTCCACCCACTTAAAAAAAAACCTCATTAAGCTGAAAAAATTAGAGGGAAAATTATCAAATGCCTGGACTCGTAGGGTTAATAGCCTAAATCGTGCATCACGACTACATAGCCCTTGTATGATTCATTTGATCTTTTTGTGTGGAATTTCAATGAAAACATGATTAACTTAGCGATACCTACCTTTCTAGAGCCAATTTAAAAAGCCAAATTTGTCTACAGGTAGATTGCTACCATTTTATTGTGCAAACCCATGGAAACATTCCAAAATATATACTTTATGTTTAGGGTTTGAGGGTCAAGAAATTTTTTTTGTGGTTGGTGTATTTGATAATTCATGTTTACAAATAGAAAACATCCATCCAGATCTAATGTACATTTGAAAATTTTAAAACATCAATCAATCAGGATCAAAACAATAAAGTAGCAGTTTCCCATAAATCTTTTTCCACGTGTAAGAAATCTTTTAACGCTTTTGAACAAAGAAATAGTGCATGCAAAAGTGTTTTTCCGCTTGTAAATTGTCAATTAGCATGCCTGAATAGTCATCTAGTGCATAGAAATTTTCTTGTAAGCGCGTACCAACATTTATGTAGCGCATACAGATTGAGACATCAAAATAGTGAGTATCTCATCAATTTGTTAGAGAATTTTAAGATCATTTTTGGATACCCTTTACGGAGTACTACCTGTCTAGTGCAAAAGATAGATCAAATCCTCACAAATTCAACGTGTCAAGAAAAAATTAAAAGGATTAGTGATCAAGAGGGTGCTATTTTAAAAATTTGAATCCTTGTTAATGCTGATCTACACAAGGTCCCACCATATCAAGATATCCCTATAGGAAGACAAAAGTTATGCTAGAAAAGAAGTACCCTATTTGGACAAGACAACCTATAACTTATTTCTAGAAGAGTTAGAACCTGAAATGATGGCATTTCCCTATGGATATACTAACCCTAACCTCATCAATAACGCTAATGAAGCCAAAAATTATCATAACAACAACCGTGATGACAGAAACAATAATGAGAATAATAATCAAGGAAGCAATGGTGCCAATAATGGAGGAAATAATGGGAATGATAGAAGAAACAGGGACCATCAAGATGAAGAGGCAATCTAAGAGAGAGTAAATGAGGTGACACAAAACTCTTTTTTCCTAAAGGTCATTGAAAAATTGTTAGAAAGAGACGGGGAGAAGTATTTCTTTGACCTAGACCAAGTTGGAGTAAAGCTTCCCCATGACTATGACATGTCCACTTTGAAGAAAGATGAAAAGGAAGAAAATCCACTGACAATAATGAATAAAAATTTCAAGATCTTCCTAGCGCAATTAGATAATATGAAGAAAATGGAGGCACCAAAGAAATTTTTGATTGAAGCTATATGCCCATTTCCTTTGATAGAACTTTAATTATGGTACCATTTCCTCTGAATACGATCTTCCCTAAATATGATAAATACATGGGGGCATCTGACCCAAAAGACCACTTGAGAGAATTTTGTGCATTAAGCTTGGAGTTTATGAATGATACCGCTTATTTAATGTGACTATTTCCAAGAAGTCTTGGAGGACCAACGATGGAATGGTTCTCAAAATTACCCTCAAACATTCAAACATTTGAGGAGCTAACATCTAAGTTTGTGACTCATTACTCATATAACATCAAACATGAGGTCACAATGATAAATTTATGTAGCACTAAATAAAGGGAAGGAGAAGCATTCTTAATCATTTTACAAAGGTGGAGAATGGTATTTAAATGATATCCTAGAAGTATGTCAGAAAAGGAGAAAATAGATATCTTTCTAAATCGTTTGAACACGGTGATGAAATATCGGCTACAAATCCAATGCCCACCCACTTTTTAAAAGATAATTGAAAATGAAGTTACCATAGAGGAATTTTTGGTTAAAAGTGGAGAGATTAAGATTTTTAAAGAAAATAAGATTTTTCCTAATAATCACAATAATTCTGACAACAACAATCGGGCTCCTACCAATAAAAAATGATTTTTGTTCAAGAATACCAACAAGGGCCTTGTAAATGATGGAGTTGTTGAAGCAAATAACTTAAAAATTGCTCCATTCAATCTCACAAGAGGATCTAACCAAGCGAATAATATAAATCAATCAGCAAAGATTTGTTGATGACAATTATTCAATTGTGTATTGTCATTGATGTTTACACAAGTGTAGTGATGTTTACACAAATGTATAATCCTATCTGAGCACAGTTAGTTTATGCCAAGCACTCTCGGGCATTGAAGAAGACCAAAGTGATTTTCAGTTCTAACCGAGTTCACTCAGGTATTACAATATTGGTCGGGCATTGAAGGATTTCAGTATTAACCGAGTTATGCTTTTAATGATAGTCGACTAAAAACAAATTATATTTTATGGTTAATTGGTTATATGAAGCCGACAAACTTAAGTTTTATTGATTATTTGGAAGATTATTAAGGCCAACTTGACAAGGTTTATCATATATATATATAAGGTCAAGTTTGGATTGAATGTGGTGGAAGTAAGAAAGTGAGATATGTTTTTATGATATGAAGTGTAGAGGCGAAATCAAATGGCATTCTAATTAAGGAAAGAACATATAGAGCTACAATAGAATATCTGATCAGTGAGGATCAAGTCATTAAATCCTGAGCAAAGATATGAATCAGAAAAGATAGTTGCTTCTCAAAACAGGTCAATCCATTGTTACTCTCTAACAATTGTAGCAGTGATCAAAATCTTCTGACAGAGTAGACTTAACAGTCTTTTCTAAATCCTCTCACAAGGTGACATTTCTACATTGAAGTGTTTGAAGACCTCTAAAAAGGCCACTCCTTATAGGGTGATTAAATCCTCTAACAGGGTCACACCTAACAGTGTGTTATTGTAACCTTTAACAGGGTTGGCTCCTAACAGGGCCCACTTTAGAAGAGTGAAAAATAGTGACTAGTTGCAATTGGTGGTTTTTCCCATATTGGGTTTCCATGTTAAATATTGGTGTTATCTGTGTACATTTTATTTTCTTTATAGTTTATGTTTCTACAATTAATCACTAAAGGATAATCACACTTAATATCTTAAGATTTTCTATGTTAACTGAGTGACAGTAGAATATATGTGTTAACCGAGAAATAGTGATAAATTTATTTAAGACATCTAAGGGACTTGGATTTGTTTTTGTGGTAACTAATTCAACCCTCCCCTCTTAGTTACTCAACTCATTTCCAATAATTGGTATCAGAGTATTTGGTGCTTTCAGGGAAGGTTTCAAGGCCTAAGCTAAAGATCAGAGATGTCTTACAGAAGGGACATCTCCAAGCTCAACAAGGAAAAATTCACTACATGGCAAGATTTTATGAGGCTACATCTATCTACTATTTGAGATACTGGTTTGAAATTCCTAGATCACAAGTATGTGGAACTGCTGAGACCTATGTCCGTGGAATAGATGGTGGATATGAACCATCACAACATAATGATGATTGGTATTGCTTCTTCACTCATCTATTCCAAATTTGATGAAGTCAAGGACTGCCCTACTGCCTATGATATGTAGAAGAAACTACATGATATCCATGGAGGATATGACAATGTAAAGAGAGCCAAAGAAGAAAATCTCAGAGGTCAGTTTGATCAGATGAAAATGAAAGAAGGAGAAGATATTACAAAATACATTGAAAGAATCAAGAAAAGTGTCAGTGCAATTAGAGCTGTCGATGGAACAATTGAAGACACAATAATAGTCAAGGTATTGAGAACTTTACTTCATATCTATGCAATTAGAGTTTTAGATATTCAAGAGATGAGATGCAGTAATAATGTAACTCTAGATGGATTGGTTGGAAGACTTACAACTTTTGAGTTAGACAATTTTGACAATTATTCTCCTAATCCTAGCAATATTGAGTCTACACTCAAAGCCAAATTAAACCTTGGAAAGATGAAAGGAAAACATATTGACAGTGATAGTGATGATGATTCTGATGACGAAGGTCTGGAAATCATTGAAGCATTACTTGAAAAGAGAGCTGCAAAAGGAAAAAGGACAATACAAAGGAAGAACACCAGTGATTTGGTTTTCATGTGATGAGGTTGATCACATTGTTGCTAAGTGTCCAAAAAAGGAAGACAAAGGTGAGAGAAATTTCAACAAGTACAAAGGCAAGAAAGATTTCAAAATTTACAAAAGGTACAAGGACAAAGGTAATAAATACTGTTATATTGCTAAATATTCTGATAGTGATGAAGATGAAATGGTTTACATTGCTATTAAGGATGAGTTAGAAAATGAAGATAAAGAGAAAACATCACTATACTCTCATATTAGCAAGAATGACACTTGGATAATTGATAGTGGTTTGTCTCACCACATGACTGGTGATAAAACTAAATTTGAACATCTTGAGCACTATGATGGTGTGGGTGTCAGTTTTGGGAATGATCAACACTGCGCTATGTGAAAGGTAAAGGTTGTATTTCTCTAACTGAAGGAATCAAATGTGATAATGCTTATTGGGTTGATGGACTAAGGCGTAATCTACTAAGTGTGGCACAACTGAATAACATTGGTTTCAAGGTAGAATTCATGAATGGTAAGGCCAAGCTCCTAGATGGTAAAGGGAACCTAGTTGGAACTAGCAGGAAAAGAAAAGGTAATATATTTTATCTTGATCTCAATGAAAGTTCGTGTTTTATTGCACAAGTAGAAGAAAGCTGGTTATGGCATAAAAGGTTATGTCATGTGAACTTTGATAACTTGATCAACATAAGCAAGAACAAAAGAGTAAGAGTTATTCCTATTTTGAAGAAACATGAATTAGCAATATGCAAACAATGTCAAATTGGGAAGATAGGCAAAACTAGTTTCAAGAGAAAGAATTACAATATAGAAGAAGTCTTGGAATTAGTGCATACTGATTTATGTGGGACAATTGGAACAACAAGTTACATAGGTGAGAAGTATTTCATTCTATTTGTTGATGACCATTCCAGAATGATGAATGCTATGTTTCTCAAAGAAAAATCTGAAGATTTTCAGAAGTTCAAATGGTACCTTTCCAGAGTTGAGAAGGAAATAGGAAATAAACTTAAATGCCTAAGATCTAATAGAGGAGGAGAATTCATTTCTAATGAGCTCAATGAATTTTGAAATGAAAGAGGAATCAAGATACAAGTATCTGCCCTAGGTACACCACAATAAAATGGTATAGCAGATAGAAGGAACACATCCATTATGGATTGTGCAAGAACCTTGATGATTGAAAAGAATTTTGCTACCAAATACTCGAAGGAATCCACCAACATTGCAATTCACACCTTGAACCGAGTTCAACTGAAGAAAGGTACTGAGAAGACACCTTTTGAATTATGGTATGGCTATAAACCTAATGTTTGTTATTTCAAAGTATTTGGAAGTAAATGTTACATCTTGAAGGAAGAAAGAAATGGAAAATTTGATGTAAAAGATGATGAAGGTACATTCCTAGGCTACTCCTGCAAAAGAAAAGCATATAAATGTTTGAATCTTACCACTCATAAATTCATAGAAAGTGTGCATGTAAAGATTGATGAGTTTGCAAAGAGAAATGAAGAATCTTACCACCTAATTGAGTGTCATCACACAACCTATATATTGGGATCCTTCCTGGCAACCATGTAACCCCGGTCCCCCCTTTATGAATAGGGATCCATCCTAGCAGTTATCCCTGGTCCTGGTACTCCAATCAGGTCTGTGTGGCCATTATTATGTTCTCTTTCATTATCTTTTGAATCCCCCCTTCCCAGGTTAACTTTTAAGGTTATCACTTTTTACAAACCCACCCATAGGATCATTTGGAAACCACTTTAGGGTTCCAACACCTATGGTGAGCCACTCACTTAAGGTTCCTATTCCATTACCCCATCACAAGCCACAAACACAAAATGACACTTCCAAGTCCCGATTCATAGGTTTAAGAGACTCCCCTGCGCACTCAGGCCCTCAGAACGAGTCCTAACCATATCCATATACATAACAGGAAA
>MU224577.1:2628870-2648307 GCA_018584345.1 Thuja plicata
ATCATTAAATTATAACTCATTTAATATGTCCAAATAACTGCAATAACCAATTATATATGCTCAAATATCTCATAAAATGCTAACTAAATAATAATCATAGTCCATCATAAAACCCAAAGTGTCAAAGGAATAGTCTTGTCTGTCTAACATAGGAAGATTCTAGGGTGGGCATTACATGAGGACTACAAGAAATTTGTGTATTATGAACCTGATACTATAACCAAGACACAAGAAATGGTGATTGGACAATAACCATGTCAACCACTAAATTCATTAACACAAATCTTGTTGGAACTTGTGCAACTAGCACTGCTAACTGAAGAAAATGAGTCTCAGGCTGAAGAGATCGAGTCACAGACAGAGGGTACCGAGTCGCAGATAGAGGCACCCGAGTCATAGATAGAGGCACCCGAGTATCAGATAAAAGAACAAAACAAAATATTTGAGCATGGTGAACATAGTGGAGCAAGCCCATAATAAAAGAGGAAGGAACCTATACTTGCAAAGTATGTCAGAAGGCATCATGCACCTGAGCAAATAATTGGAGATCAGATAGAAGGTATAATAACAAGGAACAAAATCAAAGGTACATGTTTTCTTAGTGAAATTGAACCTAGAACTATTAAAGATGCATTGAATGATGAAAGATGGATCGAAGCAATGACTGAAGAGATTCAGCAGATAGAAAATAACAAAACCTAGACTCTTGTACCTAGACCAAAAGATAAGAATGTGAAGAATGTGATTGGTACTAAGTGGGTTTTCAGAAACAAGATGAATAAAAAGGAAAAGTTTCCAAAAACAAAGCAAGATTAGTATGTAAAGGATATGATCAAGAAGAGGGTATTGATTATGGATAAATGTTTTCTCCTATTGAAAGACTTGAAGGAGTCAGAACTCTTCTGGCATATGTTGCACATAAAGGATTCAAGGTATATCAAATGGATGTAAAATTTGCATTCTTGAATAGAATTCTTGAAGAGGAAGTCTATATTGAGAAACCTGAAGGTTTTGTAGATCCTAACAAAAGGAATATGGTTTTCAAACTGCACAAAGCATTGTATGGACTGAAACAAGATCCTAGATCCAGGTATGAAAGATTGCATGGTTACTTGATAAGTATTGGATTTCAGAGAACTAATGATAATTTTAGCTTGTATATGAAAGAAGGACCTCAAAACAAGATACTATTAGAAAAAATATTTGTTGATGACATAATATTTATTGGACATGATGATTTATGTAAAGCATTCTCCGAAGCTATGAGTAAGAAATTTGAGATCTATGTTTGGTGAAATCAAATTCTTTGTTGGTTTACAAGTTTATCAAATGAAGGATGGTATCTATATTATTCAGTCTAAATACATTAAAGAGACACTGAAGAAATTTGGAATGGAAGATTTGAGACCAGTTGGAACACCTATGCCTACTGGACATAAGTTGTCTAAGGATGATGATTCAAAGGAGGTAAATCAGACTACCTACAGATCCATGCTTAGTAAACTTCAATTTGTTTTTCACACTAGACCTGATATTGCATTAGCAGTCGGTATTGTTGCAAGATTTTCAATTAATCCTAGAGAGAATCATTTGATGGCTATCAAAAGTATTATGAGATATCTTAAGGGTACTGAAGATTATGGATTATGGTATAAGAAAGGAGGAAAATTTTACTTGAAGACTTTTACTGATGTTGATTGGGCATGAAGTATTGATGATAGGAAGAGAACAAGTGGTGAAGCATTATTTCTTGGAAAGAGGTTAGTCTCCTAGACAGGGAAGAAACAAAACTTCATTTCTCAGTCTACAACAAAGGCAAAATATGTTGCTGCAACGGTAAATTCTTCAAATATCATATGGTTCAAACAACTGTTGTTAGGTATGAAGGAGGAAATCAAAGAACCAGTTATTTACTACTATGACAACACCAGTGCTATTGACATTTCAAAGAACCCTATGATGCATACTAAGACTAAACATATTGCAATAAAGTATCATTTCTTGAGAGAATTGGTTCAGGACAATGAAGTAAGATTGGAATATGTGAATACTAAAGAACAAATTACAGACATATTCACAAAATCGTTACCCAAGGATGCATTTTTGTATCTCAACCAAGATACAAACCATATTTAACATGTTGATGCAGATATTTAGAGCTCATTGCATATGAATTAGTACAAACAGGCACAATACAACTTCATTGATGTGTATTGGATGGTGTCTTTGGAATTGGTTGTCAAAGAGGGAGATATTATTGATGTCATAAAGGTTATTGAGGGAGAGACAGATGACAGAGGGAGAAATTTTATCAGAAATAGAGATTAATGTAAGAGGGAGAAATCTATATTTCAGTGATTGTGAAGACAGAGGGAGTTTTTGGATGAGAATCAGAGTGAAGCTAAGAAAATTAATAAAATTTGATTCTTATTCTGTTTCTCTATAATTCTTTGTATTATGACATGTTGTGTTGTTATCAATGCCAAAGAGGGAGATTTTTGATGACAATTATTCAATTGTGTATTGCCATTGATGTTTATAGAAGTGTAGTGATTTTTACACAAATGTCTAATCCTATCCGAGAACAGTCAGTTTATACCAAGCACTCTCGGTCATTGAAGAAGACCAAAGTTATTTTTAGTTCTAACTGAGTTCACTCAAGCATTACATTATTGGTTGGGCATTGAAGGATTTCAGTATTAACCGAGTTATGCTTTTAGTGATAGCCGACTAACAACACTTTATATTTTATGGTTAATTGGTTATATGAAGCTGACAAAATTAAATTTTATTGATTATTTGGAAGGTTATTAAGGTCTACTTGACAAGGCTTATCATATATATAAGGTCAAGTTTGGATTGAATGTGGTGGAAGTAAGAAAGTGAGATATGTTTTTATGATATGAAGTGTGGAGGTGAAATCAGATGGGATTCTGATTAAGGATATAACATACAGAGCTGCAATAGAATATATGATCACTGAGGATCAAGCCATTAAAGCCAGAGCAGAGATCTGAATCAGTGAAGACGGTTGCTTCTCAAAATAGGTCAAACCATTGCTACTCTCTAACAATTGTAGTAGTGATCAAAATATCTTTATAGAGTAGACTTAATAGTCTTTTATAAATCCTCTCACAAGGTGAAATTTATACATTGAAGTGTTTGAAAACCTCTAACAAGACCATCCTTACAGGGTGATTAAATCCTCTAATAGGGTCACACCTAACAATGTGTTATTGTAACCTTTAATAGGGTTGGTTCCTAAAAGGACTCACTCCAGAAGAGTGAAAAATAGTGACTAGTTGCAATTGGTGGTTTTTCCCATATTGGGTTTCCACGTTAAATCTTGGTGTTATCTATGTATATTTTATTTTCTTTATAGTTTATGTTTCTACAATTAATCACTAGAGTATAATCATAGTTAATATCTTAAGATTTGCTATGTTAACTGAGTGACAGTAGAATATCTGTGTTAACCGAGCAACCGTGATAAATTTGTTTAAGACATCTAAGGGAATTGGATTTGTATTTGTGGTAACTAATTCACCCCTCCCCTCTTAGTTACTCAACTCATTTCCAAAAAGATCCCGTTCAACAACAACAACTTTTTGAACAAACAAGAGGCTAACAAGCCAAAACCTTTCTTTAATCTAGTAGAAAGAAGGAAGTTCACACCCTTGGGTGAGCCACTTGAGAATGCTTTAAGAAATCTTATTTCTAATAAGATTATTTTCCTACTAGATTCAAGGCCCTATTAACTACAAGTCAAACCTTCATGGTGGAACATCACTCATCATTATGATTACCATTGAAATAAAGGGCACAAGACAAACGAATGCATGAGATTAAAGCATGAGGTGAAAGACTTAATATATAATGGTGTGATCAAGGTGGAGGGGAATCAAAAAAATGAGGATCATGTGGCCTTTAAAACTCCTTTCTTCAATCATGAGAAAGGGGAATCTTCAAATAATAATCAAAATAACAAAAGAGGAAATGACAAAGTCAATTTTGCACATAGCTATGATAATGTAATCAATTCCTTATCGGGACATGATAACACTATCAATGTTATTGTCGTAGAAGATCAATCATAAAAGGAAACTTATAATGTTGTTACTAGGGGGAAAGCATAAAAGATAACCTTACAAGGAACTAACTCTAAGAATAATTTCCCTAATCAACCATCTTCTTCTCAAAGGCAATACAATATTATAGATCAATTGCAAAAGACGCCAGCCCAAATCTCAATCCTTGAATTGTTAAAACTCTCACCCAATCATAAGGAAATTTTGGAAAAGGCTCTTATGGAAACCACCATTCTCAACAACCTAGATGTGGATAGATTTCAAATTATGGTGATTCATCTGATTGCACCTCATTGTTTATCCTTTTTCAAACAAGATGATACATATAGAGGTTTTGATACATAAACACCGTGTCAAAAAAGTCCTTATTGATGGGGGAGATGGTCTAAATATCTGCATGTTGAGTCTAGTAAAATCTCTAGGGCTATATGAAGGGGTCATTGACCCAAATAAAAAGATTACCATTAAGGCCTATGATGACGAAGAAAGATCTTCTAAAGGAATGGTGGTTTTGCCCATCCAAATGGGGCCAATTCAAAAGGATACCATTTGTAAAGTTATTAACATGAAATTAACTTACAAAATCTTGCTAGGGAGACCATGGATCCCTAAAATGCAAGTGGTACCTTCCACACACCACCAATATATCAAATTTTTGTATATGGGAGAAGAAATCACTATAAGTGGAGATGTGAATCCATTCCAATACTGTAATATTGTTAAACCTATGAATGAGGCATTCATTCCACATAATAGAAAAGGGGCTACATCAAGTGCTCCTAAAGAAGAAAATCAAGAAGACGGACTTAGTTCAAATTTGATCACCAACTCAAATCAGGACAAAACTAACTCATCCACATCAACTACGGGTAAAGAGAAAGTTAGTTTTGTAGATGAAAGAAGTAAAAATACTAAATTAAGTGTTTCAAATATTAAGAGGAAGATTCAAAATCCTCTATAGTTGAAAAAAAAAGATTCCAAGGAACAGATTATCAGAAAATGGATAAGTTAATGAAGAATTTTGAAAAACAATGCAAAATCAAGCAAAAAAGAGTAGGGGAATACTCTTTTTCATTGTTTGATTTACGTACTTCCCCCAAGTCACATGGTAGGCCAGTTAGTGCTCATTCAAAGAAAATTATAATGACCATTTTGTGAGAGAAAGTGACTATTCACCAAGGGAAGAAGATGATAATGAGGTTTTAAAGTGTTTGTATAAGGATGATGAGGCTTCAAGTTCTGATGTAGAAAGAGTCCAAAATGTGAGTATCCAAGCACATCAATATGGAAAGGGTTACCAAATCATACAAAAATGGGATAAAAAGTAAGAGAACCTTTGGGAATAAGGAATAAAGGTTTTTTAGAACCCATCCAACCACCATGGAGATATAGTGAGGAGAAATCAGGGATAGGGTACCATGAATAAGGAAATGACCAAAATAACTCTTATGAACATATCCATATGATTGATTCTGAAAGTGAAGATGATTCCATCAAATATGAGTGGGATTCATTATTATAAACCTCTTGTCAAGACAAGGAGATAGATTAGATTCATACTTTTTCTCCTATGCCTAATCAAACTAGAGAATAAAGTATATCTCAAGGATCAAGTTCTAATCAAAGATCTCTCAATCAACAAAAATAAAGTTTAAGAGAAGAAGAAAGTGGAACTCATTGGGTGGGTGAACCATGGGTACCTTCATGGGTAGGACAATCTAATGTTAGGTTTAACCCATAAAATTTTTATCCTCAAGAAACCCAAGAGGATTTGAGTGAGGAAGATTTTGATCCAAGTTCTATAGAACATCTTGAGCAAGCCCATACCATAGACTTAAGTGATATAATGTATGAACCACACAATGAATTCATGTCCTTAAACCCTGTGGATACAACCTTACCAAATGGACCTTTATCTCTTATGAATCTTGAAATAATTGATTGTGACCTAACTGAGGAAAATGACATACTTTCTTTCCCCAAAGATAACTCAGTGGCCCTATACTTAAATGTGGTTGAACCCTCTTTCACCAACGAGTTTGATCAAAGAAAAACAATGGAACAAAGTGGCCAATCTCTTAGTCGAAAAGAAAAAAAGGAAAAAAATTAAATGGTCTAGTGGTGAAAACCACAATGTGGCAGTGCTAGACCCCCAAAAAGTAAAAATAAAGGATGTTTCCGAAGGTGAAAACCCAACTATGGCACCTAAGGAAGAGAGATTGAAATTTTTTCCAGAGCATGATGAGGAAAGGTCTCCCATACTTATTGAACCTATAGAAAAGGTAAACATTAGCACTGAATCAGAACCAAAGTTCAT
Organism: Thuja plicata; assembly: GCA_018584345.1. Lineage (NCBI taxonomy): Eukaryota > Viridiplantae > Streptophyta > Pinopsida > Cupressales > Cupressaceae > Thuja > Thuja plicata. Next base: position 2,635,276 of record MU224577.1, read on the forward strand.
ACACCTTGCAATTTCATTGACTCTAGCTGAAGAAAGGCAAGAATTCATTAACTTCTTCAAAGAAAAGCAAGTCAATTTTGCATGGTCTTATGCATATATGCCAGGATTAGATTTGAGTTCGATTATGAATCATTTAAATGTAAGGTCAGGGGCTAATCCGGTGAAACAAAAGCTAAGAAAGATGCATCCTCATGTAGCCTTATTGGTCAAAGAATAATTGGAGAAGATATTAAAAGTGGGTTTCATAAGGGTTATAGCCTATGCTAAATGGATATCCAATATTGTGCCAGTTTCAAAGCATTATAAATCAATAAGTGTCTGCACATATTTATGAGATCTCAACTTGACATGGCCAAAAGATGACTTTCCATTACCTAGCATTGATGCTATAGTGGATTTGACGTCAGGACACTCTATGTTATCCCTTATGGATGGATTTAGCAGATATAAGGAGATCAATATAACACCATAAGATCAAGATAATTTTTTTACATGTTCTTGTGGTAATTTTTATTGGAACATCATGCCATTCAGCCTCAAAAATGCTAGAGCTACCTATCAAAGGGCGATGACTACAATTTTCCATGATATGACGCATAAGTTTCTTGAAGACTATGTGGATGAGATTTTAGCCAAATCACATGAAAGGAAAGATAATCTACCAATCCTGGAGAAGATTTTTACAAGGTTAGAACAGTTTAAAGTGAGGTTAAATCCCAAAAAGTGTGCATATGGGATGCAATTAGAAAAACTATTGGGCTACATAGTTTCAGAAAAAGGAATAAAAGTAGATCCTAAGAAAGTTCAAGCTATCATGGAGATGGAAGCACCAAAAAACATAAGTTAGATGAGGTCACTACAAGGAATATTTCAATCCATAAGGATGTTTATATCTCAATTAGATGAAAAGTGTCATTCCTTCACTCAACTTCTACACAAGGACATAATTTTCAAGTGGGATGCACAATGTGATGGAGCCTTCTCCTTATTGAAAAAATAATTGATGAATCCACCTATGCTCATGAAACCTATTAAAGATCATCCTTTACTATTGTACATTTCAAAAATAGATCACTCTTTAGGGGCACTATTGGCTCAAGAGGATAAAACTGGAAAAGAAAAGGCTATTTATTACCTGAGTAGGACCCTAGTCAAATATGAGTTGAATTATAGATTCATTGAAAGAGCCTTCCTAGCAATGGTTTTTTCTTTCCAAAAAATACATCATTACATGTTGGTGCACAAGGTTAAGCTCATTGCTAAGATTGATCCTCTCAAATATCTACTTAGAAAAACAACTCTCATAGGGAGAATGACAAAAATGGGTGATGGTATTGAGAGAATTCAATATAGAATATGTGGATATAAAAGCCATCAAAGGACAAGTTATAGAAGATCAATTGGCAGAGGCTCCTCTATTTGATAACCATCCTATTCAAGTTGAATTTCTAGATTCATAAATAATCAATGTTGAGGCAAAAAAATTGAAACTCTACTTTGATGGATCATACATGCAAAATGGCTTGGGGGCAGTCATTCTTTTGATTACACCTCAAGGTTACACAATTACCAGGTCATATAAACTTCTCTTTCTGTGTACCAAAAATATTGGAGAGTATGAAGCCCTAGTCATAGGCATCAAAATGTCTTTAGAATGGTAAGTAACATAACTTCAAGTATATGGTGATTCTCAACTGGTCATAAATCAAATTAATGATGAATATCAAACAAAGGATGACAAGTTGATGCCCTATAAGAGCATGATAGATGACTGGAAAAAGTACTTTTCTTTGATTAATTTTGAGAAAATTCCAAGAGATAAAAACAAAGCAATAGATTCCATGGCAACCTTAGCCTCTCTTCTTCAAATACTAGAAAAAAATGCTTGATATGGATTCTTGGTGGAAGAGTTGGTGAAACCCCCATTTGACCTTCCCGACTCCCAAATTGTATGATTGTTAATTGGACATGAATCACCATGGTATAGACCTATTTTTACTTACTTAAAAGACCAAACATTACCCTTGGACCAACCCCGTAACCAAAAAAGACATTTTATACGCCAAGCTTCTTGATATACCCTCCTTTTTGACACATTGTATCACAAAAGTCTTGACGGAATGCTTCTTAGGTGTCTAGAGGATGGGGAATCAAAATTAGCCTTACGAGATGTTCACAAGGGGATATATGGGTCTCATTATAGTGGGTTAAACTTAGCTAAGAAAATCCTTTGCATGTGATACATTTTGCCAACTCTAGAGAAGGATGCTTGTCAGTTTGTCAAGATATGTCAGAAATGCCAATATCATGGGAACATGATTCATGTGCTAGCACAAGAGCTACACACAAGGACCACACCTTGGCCATTTTATCAATGTGGGTTTGATTTAATAGGGATGATTTACCCACCTTCATCCAATGGTCATAAATATATCATAATTTCAATGGAGTATTTCACTAAATGGGTAGAAGTTGCGCCTTTGTCGACTGCAATGAGAAAACAAATGTCAATGTTTATCCTAAATCACATAATTTTTAGATATGGCATCCCTCATGATATAATAAGTGATATTGGAAATGTTTTTAATAAAAAAGATGTGGATGAACTACGTGATAATTTTCATATTACACACCATTCTTCCTCGATTTATTATCCTCAAGGGAATGGTCAAGCAGAGGCAACAAACAAGAACATTCACACAATTTTGAAAATAATAGTTGATAATTCAAGAAGGAATTGGAATACACAACTGAATATGACATTATGGGTATATAGGACAAGCATAAGGACACCAACTATAAAAACACCCTTTTCTTTGGTTTATGGAGCAGAGGTCGTTCTACCTTTAGAAGTTGAGATTCCATCATTGCGAGTCTCTTTACATGGTTTGATATCAGATAAATATTATAGGGTTGCTAGGCTTCAAAAAATTGTTTTATTAGAAGAACATCAAACTCAGGCATATGAACACCTCAAGGTATATCAAAACAAAATTTCAAGGAACTAAAACAATAAGATAAAACCTAGAGTGTTTCAAATTGGTGATTTAGTGTTGAGAGAAAACTCTAAGAATCAAGAAGAAAGAGAGAAGAAAATAAAGTGGGAAGAAAACTAGTTGGGACCATTCATTATCACATCTTCTTTTGGCACAGGAACATACAAGCTAGCTGACTATGAGGGAGATGAGTTGCAAGAACCTATTAATAGCATCCACTTGAAGAGGTTGTATACCTGAAGTTAGATAAAAGTGTATAGGATGAAAGAGTATCAGAAGAGAGAGTATAATATGAGAGAAAGCATTATTCTTTGTACGGTGAAAAGAGATCATGAAATAAACCAAAAATAGTGAAAAGAGATCATAAAAAAATCCAAAAACAGTGGAAATAGTCTTGAGAATAGGGAAAAAAGTGGAAAATTGAGCATGAAGAAAGCAAAAACATTCCAATATGGATCTTGAATTTTTTTTTTATATCCTTGTGAAAACCTAGCAAACAAGCACCTTGGTAATAAAAAAAAAATCAAAAAAAGAAAAAAAGTGCCTTGGTAAAAACCTAGCAATAGGCACCTTGGTAGCAAAAAAAGAGTAAAAAAAGAGAAAAATAGCAATAAATTCAAGTGGTGAAAACTTGGTCAACAGGCACCATTTGACCCTTAAGTCTTTCTTAGTTGCATTTTTCATCTGCATTCTTTCTGCCACCATTGTATATACCCTTGCATTTGTCATTTGCGTATAGTCATAATAAATTCTCTAAGCTACATTTGTATGCAACGAGCCTCTGTCATACCTTTGAATTTTGCCCAAGTCCAACATTTTCCTATCCAACTAGGGGAAAATCAATTTCAATTGCGGATTTCATCAAACAAGCACCAAATTCACACGAATCGATGCATCAAACCTAGGAACTTAACATTTTGCCTTCGATTCATTATCTCTTGTCACATATTTAATCCTTGACCTTCATTGACTTATTATTACCAGGATTAAAAATGTAAACCAACAGATCAAAATGGATGAAGTTCTATTTGAAACAAGGATACAACACTAGCAATAAAGTTTAATGAGGTATTGAATTTTCAAGTCATTTTTTTTAAGCTAATCAATGATGTTCAACTAGATCGGAAAGGATGAAAGCATGACATTTTTATGGATTTCCGTGTGACTAATTTCAAGCTTGATTCATTGAAGTATGCAACTTTGTCTAACAAAATGATCATCAAAGAATCATCGAGGACATTTGCATATGGAGGGAATTCAATCTCTGCATGTTTACGGAAAAGGATACCTTATCCATTTAGATCTTTCATATCTTAATTCCAACATCCACTTGCAGCATTGAATACGATGAAAGGGGTATTCATACTCCCATGGTTGAACTAGTGAGAGTTGTACCGGCTTCATTGTTGAAATCCAAAAATAGTATTATTCATATCATCATGGTTTGTTAATCTCATCAATGATGATTGTACGTGCTAGAGGTACCCAAAAAAAGATCAAGGATGAAAATTAATCCATACATTCTTTGCAAAAGTGATAGTTAGTCGCATTGATTTAGGAGTAACTTGCATAAGGATTTCCTTGGTTAGGGAATGGGTTTCTCAAAGGGTTGATATCATCAAATTTTCTCTTTTAAATCAAGTATGTTGGGCTTTAATCAAACACATTTGCTATCATTAATCAATATTCATTATTCTCCAAAAAAGTTCATTATTCATTAAAGCATTAAATCATAAATCATTTCATCATTAAGGTGCATTTAATTCATTAAGGTGAATTTCATTTAAAATCTATATTGCATAACAAAAAGAACAAAAATAAAAGCATTTCTCATTTAGTTTTATTTCATAAGGTTCATCATTAAAATCATTAAGAGCATTAAATAAAAGCATAATCATACATTTTGCATTCATCTAAAGTACGTCATACAAAAGACAACTCATCCACAACATATAAAAGCAAATGTATAACCATATAGAAGTGCATCCATATATCATCAACAATATAAGTCCAACATATAATGACATCATAAAAGAGAGCATGAAATCAAAGAAAAAGAGTGATCAAATGGCTATCAAATGTATATCAATGTACATCAACAAAAGAGTATACATAAAATCTCGATCAAAGTAAGATACATCATGGTACATAATCACAAAGATCGTATAATCCTAATATAAACTAGGGGCACTGGCTACACCATCTTTCCCACCTATTCCATCTATCCCATCAATGTCTCTACCAACTAAACTTTCTATATTTGTCTAAGGTACCTGACTAGTCGTAGCTACACCAGGCCTTTGTGCCATGGTAGTCATGAAGCTCTGAATCATAGTCACAAAATGATCCATATAGGTACTCATCATTGTCATACCAGCCTATAAAGCCCTGACATCTACAGTCAAAGTATCTGGAACCTGTGGAGCCACTGGATGTGGATCCACTAGAATCTGTAGAGAAATTGGAATCAGAGGAACCTGTCTAGCATGAGCTATCTGTACCTTCTTGGCTACTCTCTGCCTCCACTGACCCCAAACTTCTAGTGCAACTCAAGGAGGAGCCTTGCCACCAATCCCTCCAACTCTCATCCATACCCTACCACCAATCCCCCCACCTCTCATCTGACCTCCTCCACCCATCATCCTCACTCTCCCACCACCACCCCTAGCACCACCAATCCCTAATCCCCGTTTGCCTCTAGCTCCACCTCTCCTCTGGACTCTCTATCTTGGTTCTCCACCACCTCTCCCACAACTGCCTCTGACATCATCATCTAAGTGATCATTAATGTTAGGAATAGGCTCACCAGGATTTGTAAATCGAGGGAATCGATGCTAAGAAAACCACTATGGGTAATTGGCTAGCATGCCAACATCCACTACATGATCTCACATATCCCAAAAAATATGTGGCTTCCTGTATATCTCATAATAAGAATATCAATACTCTACTTGTGCTCCCCACATAAAACTCTCTACCTGTACCCGTGCATACAATGCCAAACCCTATGGTATATCCCGAGTACGACCGAACTGTCGTAGGAATCTATAAAAAAATATATCTCAATAACCAAAGGAGACCATCCTATCATCCATCATGGCATAAACATATATGGTAGCTCTATATCATCCTCTCTCCAAGCCTCACATCCAAGGTATGGTCACCACACCACCTGATCCATATCATTGAGCATGCACCGCCAGTAATCCATCTTTCCCAGATGAGGTTGGACAACAACTACCTCATATAGAAAACCATAAGGCCATCCAAGAACTTGTACCCTCACAAAAATAATCCTAGTGATAGGAATATGCTCCCATGTCCACTGCACCCGCAGAAAGTGCAACACCCTGTCGATAAACCACATCATGTAACTTGTGGTATAATTGAGTGAGTACACATGATCTCCAATCGAATATCTGAGGATCTGCAATCATGTCCTCTAGAATCCTGCCCCATGAAATGAAAAATCCATGGCCTCAGTGATTTGGAAGTAAGAATCCACCTATCAAGGATCCCAATACTATAGGAAGTAAAGGGAATGCGAGGAACTATACCCAAGGTATGCTCTCATCACCAATTGTAGGATCACCAAACACGTGTCTGTATGCCGCTCCATCATAAACCTACTTGTAATAAAAGAGCTGACCCTGAGTAGGAATCCTAAACAATCTATACACGTCCTTGGGGGTGACTGTCATCTCACCCATAGGAAAATGGAAGGTATTATGATATGAGTTCCATCGCTCAACCATATTGATAAGTAAACCAGGGTTCATACAAAACTGAGGAATCTCCAACAAGGACAAAACACATTGACCAATGACTTGCTGATCTTGGGCGGACAACTAATCGACCATCTCAAGTGGCCAAGGAGGTAATCCGTGGACATACAACTTTCGGAACCGAACCTATTTTGAAATCAAGTGCAATGATATTAGTATCATCATCTAAATGGATCATCACAAGTCAATCAAGTTATCCTATCATTCTATCATTCGTCTAGAGCACATCAAATTTTTTCCTAACTCTATATCATGAGGACGGAAAAAAATCAATTTATCCTATCAACCTATCAGGGTTGACATCATGCAACATTCATCAACATGATGAAGAAAATATCACAACACTTACTTCTAATCACACAATCAGGCCATATCATTTACTCGATCAATCAAACCTTTCAACAAATCAAAATACCTATTCTAATAAGGTTTATTTCATCAAAATGGCTTACACATCATTTTATCCTATCATACGTGCAACAAAGTGCACATGCTACTTTACTTATCACTAATCATTATTCAAAACATCATACGTGCAACAACTGGTTGTACACGCTAGTTCTTTTGGGACACGCTAATAAAAATATCATATGCAGTAAAAGAAATATTGTTTTGCACTAAGGTTTTCTACACGCTAATCAATCAATCCTACATGCTCAAACCTACTTGGGACTATCATTTGTATGTGCTACTTTGCACTACTCTACATGTTATTTCTCTATGTGGAGGTGTTAAAACATCTACCTGTTATCTCTGCAATATATTTTGTTGTCATTAATTTAGTAAAAATCATGGAGTCAAGGAGAATCAATCAGTAAAAGGAGATAGTCAAGTACAAGGCTAGTCGGTAAAGTACACCAAGCCAGTCGGTAAAGTAATAGAGTTAACAAAGTACTGAATACCTATATTTACCAAGTGATGCACTATACTGAGCTCATGTAGTACACCAAAAATTGAAGATCATTTAACCGAGTATTGTGGAGTTACTCAACTGAGTTAGACAATTAATTCAAAACATGATCAGATCATATTTAATGATTGTTAGAGCATTAATTAAGCATCTACAAGCATTTATAACAGTTTTTTACATGATCAATGATCTAAATAAATCAGAGTGAAGATCTAAGGCATAGATCAAATGACAAAAATAAAATTTTTTATTTCCAAGAAAAACAACAAGTAACAAGGTAAAAGTGACATGGTCACCGAGCTGGAAAGAAGATCTAACGGTCAAAAAGAAATTTACAGCGTACCTAACACATAAGATTAAGAGGCAAAAATTATCTATATATAGGATGAATTTTTATATATGGAAGGGGATATAGAAGAGGATACAGAGAATTAAAGTTCTTGTTGTTGTTGCTGATAAGGTTAAAGGAATTATTGAAGAACAAAGAGAAGAGTAGAGAGCACCGAGCAGATATTTAGTTACAACAGAGCAGAACATAATAGTGTTATAGTTTGAGATCAAGGTAACACAAATCAGAGCACATAGAGTCTCATCAAAATTTATATTTGATGCACTTTTTACTGAAATTGTTACGTTATTTGATACTATTGTATTGAGAGCTTTATATCCCAATACTGGGTAGATCTTATCCGATCTTATATTTGTAAATCCTTTAACAAGGTAAATATCTAAGTGTAGAGTTTTTAAAAATCCTTTTCTCAGATAGACCTAACAAGTCTTATATATACTCTTAACCAGGTAAGCAATCAGAAATAGCTAAACTTTGTAGCTCTAACCAAGCACCCTTTATACTGTAGTTAGTGAAGGTTGTGGGTGTCATCCCCACCGCAGTGTTTTCCTCTAACCAAGGATTTATACGTTACCAAAATCATGGTGATATGAGTTCTAGTATTTATAGTTTTGATGTTATGGTTTTATAAGCATTACATTACTTTCATTTCAAATTTATGAACTCGGTAATCAGTAAGCAGAAGTACATGGTAAAATCAGTGAATGTGGTCAGAAATGTTTTAGTGGTATTGATTCATCCCTCCCCTCTCAGTCCCAACTTTCCAAAGTTATTCCAAAAATTGGTATGAGAGCTTGTACTATTGAGTTAAGGTTTGACCACCTAAGAGTTAAAGATCATAGTCATGGAAAGTTATATGCAATCTAAAAGGATTGATGGTCTTGAATTTGAGTTGGAGAGTGCATGAGAATTGATCATGGATATGAGAAAGAAACTTGAGAAATATCTAAGGATAATAAGGAAAATATATGATGAACTGAATGTTACACAAGAAAAAATTGATACACTTGAGATGACATTTGAAGGAAGCATGAATGATGAATGGGAGACTGCTATAAGAGAACTACTTGAAAAGAATGATTCACTTACCGAGCTATTGGATTTGATGAAGAAAGATCTTAACGATAATAGAATAAGAATGGCCAACTTGATTGAAGGTAAAAGGACAACTGAAGATGAAAAGAAAATGGCAAAAGATGACAAAAGACAAGTTGAAATCAGGTTAACTGAGAAAGATACTAAAATATTAAGGATGACCCAAGTTCACTATAATATGACCGACCAACTTCTAAATGCAAATCAAGATTGTACATGAAAGGAATTTGAAAACCAATTACTGAAAGATGAGATTGAAATAATGAAAAAAAGATTGAAATCTGAGAAATATACAAATGAAATACTAAGAACAAATGAAGAAGTATTGAAATTACTGGACAAATAGGTCAAGAATTAGAAGCAACTGAATGGCAGATCAGGAATCAGATTCAAAACTACCAAGAAAGGAGAATCATATAATGCACAGAAAGATCAAGGTACTATACCCCCACCAAAACTAAATAAGTGAAGCTATAATGATTGTGGGAAGCCTTGTCACACTACTAATGCTTGTAGAAGTAGAAAAGGTAAAGCACTGAGTACACCTAAATTTGATGGTTATTGCTTTAGATGTAATAAGTATGGACATCAAGGTTTTGAGTGTAGAACCAAATTTACTAACAAAACAAGGAAACCTAAGTTTGATGGTTACTGCAAGAATTGAAACAAGTATGGTCACTAGACTAAAGAGTGTAGAACAAATAAAATAAATGATAAGTTGATGCCTAATAAAGAAAATGTAAATACCAATTGAGAAGGCACATCTATACCATGGGATTATAATACACAGATTTCATGTTTATCTTGTTGAATATATAAACACATTGCTGCAAACTGCATATTGATGCACATAAGGAATAGAAAAAGATCATGGAGGATCCCTCACATGGCATGTTTCCATTATCATAGGGTAGGACACCTAGAAAGAAATTGTAGATATTGAGGAGATGCAATGACTGAAGATGAATCTACAAAGAGTGCACCATCTACTTTTGAAGAAACCATAGAACAAATGAACAAAAACTAGAGGAGAAAGACTCAGGAAGATGGAACATCATTTGGAACCATAGACAACACTATCTCTACCGAGTCTGGTGCACCGAGCTCCACCTAAATGGTGAGAGGTATGTAGGAATTGTATGCTTATTATAAATATTACTTCAGTTCCTACGCATTAGAGTTAAGATCCATATAAACATATCAAGATGAATTTGGATTAGTTGTGAAATTTTGGTTGAAAGTTATAATGTATGGTTATTTTGTTTATTCGGTGAAGCAAAGTAACTATGTTGTTGTTATAAAGGTAAAAGGAACTCGACAAGCACATTTAATGAAAATAATTAAAGTTGTTGGAAACCATAATTGAGGAAAATATATAAATAGGTCAATTTTTTATTCATTTGAACCTAACATTTTTGAAGAGCATTTGAGCACACTGCAGAGTGATCATTCCATCAAGAAATAAAGCGATTTTGAGGTATTTATGAATCTTTACAAGAGTATTGTGAGACATTTCTGTGCTAATTGGTTATACCGAGTTTTGTTTGCAAACCATATTTTATAAAGTGTGCCCTAGTTTGTTTAAATCATTACATTTGGATGTAATAATGGCACCGAGGATGCAGAGGCCAGTACTAGTGAAGAATATTGAGCCAGTGAACCCTAAATACAAGTTACCCCCAGCTATAGCTGCATAAATAGATATGATGGGACCATTATCTTCAATCCATTGTGAGTAATTTTGATAGAAGATGTTCACACGTTTATTCATTGCAAGATCAAAGATTTATGTAAAACAAAGATTGATGCTTCATTCAATAAGCTGTGTATGAATGGACGAGTTAAGGATGAGCACATCTAGAAGAAAAATTATCAATTTATGCAATACATTTACCAAGGGTATTCAAGCCCGAATGGGTAAGGATGGTACCCAGATGAGTACATGACCATTTTATGTGGTTGGATGAACCAATTAAGATAACGAAGGATGTTTTTCACATCTTTATTGGATTCCCTATTGGAGACAGACTCAAGGAAATTAAGAAAATTGATAAGGGTAAGCTCACCGAGCTAACCAAGGCACAATGGGATGGTATAGGAATGAGGATATCTACTATTGAGGATCCCAAGTTAAGTCATGAATGCAATATCATATCTTATTGAGTGTTTGATGTTGGAGATTTGATTCTGAACAGTTGATTGATTGTATGTTTGTCATTGATGACAACATATAATACACAAGTAGTACTTCTGTATGTACTTATCAATACGATGACATGAAGACCAGTGTGGATAGTTACATGTTTTTGACATGTGTACTATGCTATGTTCATACACATAGACTCAGATATAAAGTTTCAGTAAAGATATGTAATTCTGTTATTGACAGTTACAATTCTAGAAGAATAACGGTTTAAGGCCGACATATGTAATGTGTTGATCAAGTTGCACCTATCTTTAGGATATGCATGTGTATATTCATGATGAGTTATGAGTTGTTGATATTAATCTAAACACACCAAACATATTTCAAGAAGATTGCAAAGTTATGATTAATTTGGTGAAGCTGACTTAGTGAAGTGACACGTCTGTTCAGCATTGACTTGCACGGTTGTAATTATGCTTGCACGCTTAGTAGAGCTGACAAGGATGTTAAGAAGAGTTTTCCTACAGGTCCCATGATCTCATACTTTGTGTATGTACTTATAGAAGGTCACTTATGATAAGAAGAGTTGTGAAAGCCAGAGACTGACAAGAGAGCAGAGAGTTGATACAACAAAGCTATGTTTATCATATGTTGATAATATAGATGTTTATGTTGAAGCATTCAAAATACAGATTAGATTTTTATATTGATTTACAAGAGGTTAAAGCATCAGTGCATAAAAGGAACTAATCAGACAAGGAGTGTCACAAAAAATAGTTCATCTTGTTGATACAGTGTGTATCAAATAACCAGAAGGTTGTAGCCTTCACCACTTGGACAGTGAGTCCTCCACCCCTAACAGGGTTATATTTAAAAGACTCCTAACAGGGTCTGACCCTTAACCAGGTCGCTATACTATTGCATTGTAATGTACAACTCCTAACAGGGTTGGACGATCTTTTAACAGGGATCACTATAAATAGTATAGTTCTTTGTGGGTACTAATTCCCACCGGGGTTTTTACCATTTGGTTTCCCTATAACCAAATTGATGTGTTGTGTAAAGTGTTATCTGTATGTGCATTTACTTTGTATCAATCTAGATTAATAAGTATTAGATAAAGATTTAAAGTTGCAGATAACTGATTCACCCCCCCTCTCAGTTATCTCTGAAGTATTCTAACAATTGGTATCAGACCCAAGTGCCTCAGAGAAGAAGCCTAATAGCTTAAGGTAGATCAAGATGGCATACTTCAGAAAAGACATCCCTAAGTTTGACGGAGAGAACTATTTGGATTGGAAGAACAAAATGGTAACACATCTACAGTGCATTGGATTTGAGATCTTTGAGATTGCTACACAAGAGGTTGAAATTCCATCTCTGAAAGACCTTGCAAAGGATGATGCTACTAGAAGAAAAAAGGAAACATTTACCAATAATGCAATTGCCAAAGAAGCCCTAATCAGTGCCTTATCTGACAGTGAATTTTGTGAAATTAAGAAAATTGACAAAGCATATATCATATGGAAGTATTTAGAAGACATGTTTGAAGGAGATGTTCAAGCAAATAATGCACGCATGAAGACATGGAAGAAGAAATACAACAACCTTGAGATGTTTCCTAAAGAGAACATTAGAGCTTATAATCAGAGGATAAATGAAGCAGTATCTGGAATCAGAAACAATGGAGGAGAAATATCAGAAGAAGATATAATGGATAAGTTGTTAACTACTTTGACATCAAACTATGA
>MU224577.1:2650775-2687843 GCA_018584345.1 Thuja plicata
ATGGTTATCTCACCAAGATTGGATTCAAGAAAGGAGCAACAGATTGCAACTTGTTCATAAGAGAAACACCTAATGGATTACTATTAGTTGCCATATTTGTTGATGACATTATCTTTGGAGGTAATGAAAAGCTTAGTAAAGAATTTTCAAAAGAAATGCATAATGAATTTGAAATGAGTATGATTGGTCCTATAAAATACTTTTTGGGATTAAATGTAAAACATACATACAAAGGAATATTCATTAATCAGTCAAAATATGTAAAGGAAATATTGAAAACATTCAAGATGGAGGATTGCAAGCTAGTATGCACTCCTATGAACACATGAAGTAAACTTTCAAAAGATGATGACTCCACAACAGTTGATAAAACATTGTACAAATCTATGATTGGAAAGTTTATTTATCTAACTCAATCAAGACCTGACATATCTAATGCAGTTGGCATTGTTGGAAGATTTGCAGCTGAACCCAAGCATAATCACTTAATGGAAATCAAGAGGATATTCAGATATTTTAAGGGAACTATAGACTATGGTATATGGTATCCTAAATCAGAGAATACACAACTTCATGTGTATACTGATGCAGATTGGGTAGGTTGTATTGATGATAGGAAGAGAACTTCAGGAGGAGTAGTATTTCTTGGAGAAAAGTTGGTATCTTGGACAAGCAAGAAGCAAAAATGTATTTCTTAGTCAACAAAAGAGGCAGAATATGTTGCAGTAGCACTGAATTGTACAACAATTGTTTGGATCAAATAGATGGTTAAAGACTTTGGTATTCAAGTTGACTATCCTGTTGTTATTCACTGTGACAACACTAGTACTATTAACATGTCTAAGAACCCTGTAATGCACACAAAGACAAAACACATAGAGATCAAGTATCACTTTCTGAGAGAAAAAGTTGCAAACAAGGAAGTGAAATTGGATTATGTAAACACAAAAGATCAGCTAGCAGAAATTTTCACAAAGCCTTTAGCAAAGGATACTTTTGAGTATTAAAGGGAGAAGTTGGGAGTCATTCCCTCTCCTAAGTCTAATTAGAAAAAGTAGCAAGTACATCAGTTCTGTGTTATTGATGAATGGTTGACTACTCTACTTCTAGAGTAGTACCTGTGGAGAATGGTTTATGGCACCCTTTGCCATTGATGTCAATGGGGGAGTATGTACCAGTAAAAAAAAGACAAACAAGGAACACATACAAGGAGCTTATACTATGGGGGAGTAAAGGAACACAGTAGGGAAGTATGACAATGGGGGAGTATTCAGAGAATACATAGTACATGAAACTACAGTAGTGTAGATTAATCTTTGTTGAGGATGTTGAGAAGATTGTATTAGAAAGAAGACACCATGAACATAAGTTGTTTTTATATCATATGTTGCCATCAATGCCGGGATATTGTTGGAGATTTGATTCTGACCAGTTGATTGATTGTATGTTTTTCATTGATGACAACATATAATACACAAGTAGTACTTCTGTATGTACTTATCAATATGATGACATGAAGACCAGCGTGGATAGATACATGTTTTTGACATGTGTACTATGCTATGTTCATACACGTAGACTCAGATATAAAGTTTCAGTAAAGATATGTAATTCTATTATTGACAGTTATAGTTCTGGAAGAATAACGGTTTAAGGCCGACGTATGTAACGTGTTGATCGAGTTGCGCTTATCTTTAGGATATTCATGTGTATATTCATGATGAGTTATGATTTGTTGATATTAATCTAAATGCACCAAACATATTTCAAGAAGATTGCAAAGTTATGATTAAATTCTTGAAGCCGACTTAGTGAAGCGACGCGTCTGTTCAACATTGACTTGCGCGGTTGTAATTATGCTTGCGCGCTTAGTAGAGCCAACAAGGATGTTAAGAAGAGTTGTCCTACAGGTCCCATGATCTCATACTTTGTGTATGTACTTATAGAAGGTCACTTATGATAAGAAGAGTTGCGAAAGCCAGAGATTGACAAGCAGAGCAGAGAGTTGATACAACAGAGCTATATTTATCATATGTTGATAATATAGATGTTTATGTTGAAGCATTTAGAATATAGATTAGATTTTTATATTTCTTTACAAGAGGTTAAAGCATCGGCGCATAAAAGGAACTGATCAGACAAGCAGTGTCACAAACAAAAGTTCATCTTTTTGATACAGTGTGTATCAAATAACCAGAAGGTTGTAGCCTTCACCACTTGGACAGTGAGTCCTTGGAAAGTGAGTCCTCCACCTCTAACAGGGTTATATGTAAAAGACTCCTTATAGGGTTCGACCCTTAACCAGGTCACTATACTACTGCATTGTAATGTACAACTCCTAATAGGGTTGGAAGATATTTTAACAGGGATCACTATAAATAGTATAGTTCTTTGTGGGTACTAATTCCCACCGAGGTTTTTACCATTTGGTTTCCCCGTAACCAAATTGATGTGTTTTTTAAAGTGTTATCTGTATGTGCATTTACTTTGTATCAATCTAGATTAATAAGTATTAGATAAAGATTTAAAGTTGTAGATAACTGATTCACCCCCCCCCNTTCCCCCCCCCCCCCCCTCTCACTTATCTCTGAAGTATTCTAACATTTTGATCATCTTGAGTGGATAGTGTACCATGTGGAGTAGTAGAACTAACATTTAATATAGTGAAGAAAGGAATTCATATAGATATTTGTGAAGTTTTGCTGAAACAAATAGATGACAACATGAATACAATCAGGAAGGCAAAGACCAACACTTATAAATTTGGTTCATTGTTGGTATGTATTTTCTTTTACTATAAAAATTCATTTCCCTCTATTGGAGATGTTATATGGAAAACTGATAGGCGACTCATCTATCAAATAAATGAGTATATACAAAGTCTAGGAGACAAACTTGATGAAATCATGTCTGATTTATTTTTGAAATTCGAAGCAAGAATGCATAAGAGATAAAAAGTTTTACCTCAGCTAATTGCTAAATATTAGGATAACATATGTTTTTAGGTAGATATTGATGTTTGTATAATCAAGGCTATTTAATCGAGAGTTGAATGGATTCAACCAATGGGATTTGAGATGGATATTGATATTGGTTCAAAACAATAGAATCTCTATTAGCTAAACCAACTGATCCTAATAAAAAGAGGTATGACACCTATGAAGAAGTAAAAGATAAAATCAAGCAAGTTATAATGGTACCTAGGTCAATCAAGAAAGCAAGCAAGATGATTGATGTTTTATCAATAAATATTGGAGTTGATGATACATTGGATAAGGACACTGAGAATGAATAATCCATTGTAGTGGTTGAAAAGAAAAATGTACAACTGTCTTCACTAAGTAAGAGAGGTATTGGAAGGAAGACCTGATCTTCAGTATGACAAAAAGAAAAGAAAGTTGTAGAGGTAGTACAACCGAGAGGAAAGACTTATGTAAGATCTAGAGGAAGGAAACAACCTGCACGCACAAGTAGAAAATTATTACTTGGTAATGAAAGTGAAATAGAGTTTGATGAGGCAAACAAGTCTAAACTAGTTGCAGACCTTTCACATGTTCCACAGACTCTGGATAATTTTCTAGAAGGACTAAAGAAATCATGAGGATTTGGAGGTTTCAGGAAAGCAAAATATGAGAAAAGGAACGAAGAAGATAAAAAGAAGATTGAAGAAGATATTGTAGTGACTTTGCTAAGATACAAATTGACACCTATTGAACTTGTAGATAAGCTACCAGAGGAACTATACAACAAAATTGATGCAAGATGGAAGTATGCTATCAATGCAAAAAAGGAAATGAGAGAGAGGTATCTAGTATATAATATTCCCAACCTACACCATTTAAAATTCATGAAGAACTAAAGAAGCATTCAAACAAATTTCTAGTCAAGGGAGGAGCCCTAAGAATAATGAATGAAGATATACAATCTATGGAGAAGGAAACAACTACAAAAGACATATTTTACATAGATGATACCAAGTATCATGAAGGAGAAAATAATCAAGATGCAGCCACTGTTGATAAGATAAAGGAAAACACAAAGAAAATAGATCCTACTGATCTAACTAATGATAATGTAAAGATTATTATTGAAGATATACTTGAAGAAGAAGATAGAACAAAAGAGTTATCAAAAGATAAAGATGTCATAGACACACAAGTGAATGATATAGAGTGCATGGATGTTCATAATGCACCTTTGCTAAGAAAAGATCTAATCATGACACAAGTACAAAGTTATATAATTGATGACACTATTAATTTGAGTTTGTACATGAAACACCTGACATGGAAAATGAGACACCTGTAGATACAGATAAGGAAAAGGTTGAAGAACCTAAGGCCACTGAGATAGAACAAGAAAAGAACACTGAGTTGGAACCCCTAACCGACACCGATGGTCAGAAACAAGATATTACACTTACCTACAGAGCAACTAATTAGAATGTACAAAAGACACAAGACACTAAAAGTGAAATGCTGCAGGAATCAAATCTTAAGGAGAAGCATGAAGAGAAGTAGAAGGATGAAGAGAAAGAAGATGAGAAACCCTAAGAAGAAGTAAAATCAGAAGAAAGCGTAGTCGATAAACATACCGAGTCACCTGATGCAACTAAGGCATCATGTTCCAAACACTCTACCAGCGAGACCAAATTGATTAAGAAGAAGAAAAACAAAAAGAGGAAGAAAGTATTTGATTTGAGAAAGCCTATCATCATATAGAAGGGAGAACCTAATGTGATGAAGCCTAAATAATTATCTATATATGTTGAGATAGTAGCACAAAAGGCTGAACAAGAGAAGTTATTGACAAAGAAGAAGGTAAATCTAGTAGAAAATGTGAAGAAGTTTTTCCAGGACATTGTTCCTAAAGCCATCGTTGATGAATCTGAACCCATAATAGACCAAGTTGGTGATTGAGCCCAATGGATCAAAGGACTAGGATACGAGTGAATATATGTTGAAGATTCACAAGGAGAGAATGGAGAAGAAGTTGATGGAATATTTTCTGAAAGAAATTGATATAGAGAAGGTAACTCTTTCCGAGTTATGTTCTCAAGTTGAAACTCAATTGACATCCATCATTTCATTATTTCAAAAGTTATGTATTCTTTCAAATTTTACTAAGGAAAACAAGAAGGAAGAAGACATTTAAAAAAGTTGACTGAGCAGCTTAAGTAATTACCTACCGAGCCTAGATAATTCTAGACTTACTACTCTAAGATTCGAGAACTCATGGGAGTTCAACTTTTATTGAGACATGAGGAGGATAAGATCAGATTGGAATTGATTGAACAACAAGCATTGCTAATTCCCCACATCCAATCTATGCAGATACAAATGAATAAAGCCAAATAACTAGCAGGTTTTCCAGATGTCAGCACACTGTAAACTATGGTTGGCTTATCTACAGATATCACAAAGCACATTGTTATACTTCAAAATCCTAAAGACACATGGGAGACTATACTTTCTAATGTAAAATAGAGGTATAAACATATTTTTGATTAATAAGTTTTAATTTTGGCACTTTTTGTCAAAAAAGGGGGATAGCTATTCTTAGTTTGGAAACACAAAAAAGGGAGATAGATATATATGAGAAAAAAGTATATATGTGGAAAATGAAAAAAAGATATGTATGATGACACATTTTTCCATTAGTATGCAAAGGGAAAATAGTTTTTGAACCATCGGTAACACCTACACCGAAAGAAAGGATTTCAGTACAAACCAAAAGTACAGATAACAAAGGTCACCAAAATTGTTAAGTTCAAGAGAAACACGACAAGACAGATCACAAGAGAAACCCGACAGAATTTGCTAGTTCAACCTGAAATTTTTTGAAGTGTAAACCGACTGAGTAGAAAGTAGATGAACCTAACATAGCAATGAAACCTAATAGATAGTTCACAGAAGGAACACCGATAGATTGACAGTAGAGTAACCCGAGCATCAGTCACCGAAAGTCAGTTATATCCTGAGAAATGTGGATTTGACTTCCACGTCAAATAAAACACTTATGTTTTATATTTATCATTTTGATTTGATTTAAAATCATTTATTGAGGGACAAGCAATGTAATTTTAATTATTTTACTCAGTCTAACTGATTGACCTTCAATCATAGAGTTATCTTTGTAATACATGAAACTTAATTAGGTCAATCTATTGTATAAATACATGTGTAATTATTCATTTCATACGAATGTGAGGATGATAGTAGCCAAGGAGCACATATATGGATCAGACTAAGAGTTTCAAGCAAGAATAAAAAAATATGACTTAGGTTATCAAGAACCAGATTCAAGGCTATCGAGCAATAGAGGTATTAATCAATCACATTAGGTGATACATTGTACATGTGAATTTAATGGATCTGTAATCAACAATTGTAGATTGCATACACTCAGGTCACTGAATATTTTTGTCTACATTCTAACAAGTGTAGAAAATAGAAGAAATCCTTTCAAGAAAGGTGGATTTAACAATCCTTTGTAAATCTCTTAACTGAGTGCACACTAATTAGTGTTGCTAAAGCTCTTAATAGAGTAGACCTTAACCAGTCTCCACATAATACTCCTAACAGGGTAGATCATCAGAAGTGATCAAATTATAAGCCTTAATCGACCCCTTCCATTCTGCAGATAGTGAATCTTTGTGGGTTTCATCCCCACCATAGTTTTTACATTCTAATAGGGGTTTTATGCGTTACCAAATCTTGTGTCATGTGTCTATACATTTCATGAATGTTTTTATGAATGTTTTACATGCTAATTAGTTTATGAATTGATGTTACATACACAAAGATAGAATAGAAGATATGAATGGTAATATAATTGATTAATAAAAGGATAAAGGTTAATTGATAAAAGTTTTGAGGGTACTGATTCAACCCTTCACTCTCAGTACACCATTCCATTATTTCAAACAATCGGTATCAGAGCTAGATCTCTTATTTGGAAAAGTTTAAAAGACTTAAGAGAAAAGATCATACAATGTAAAGGTACAATCTAGACATGAGTATTGAGAATCAGAAGTTAGAGATACAGATCTTCTATGAACAATATAAAGAAGCTAGAATCAAGCTGAGAAAGTTGCTGGATGAAAGAAAGATTATGACATCTCGTTGTAATGAAACATACTATCGTGAAGAGGAGATACCTGATCTATTTGAGTCATCACAATCTGCATCTAGCAAAGCATCAGACACATCTGAAGAAACCATCAAAAGTCTGAATGAAATCAATCAACATCTGGATGGACAAGTAAAATCTCTACAAATCAGTCAAGAGAAACAAATGGTAAGAATGATTGATGTCATGAACAATGCTAGACAAGATGAACAAGAAAGAACACTAGCTATTGATGATAGGAGGAATATTACTAAAAAGCTATAAGAGAAAGAGTTAGAAATACAAAGACTTACAAAACATCATCATGAGATCACCAATCAAATTATTCTTGTGAGTCAGGAGGAAAACAGAATGAACATAGAACTCATTGAAAGAATCAAAGCTATTGGTGAGCTAAGAGAAGAAAATGGAAAACTGAAACATGAAGTGAGAATTTAGAAACATCATAATGACACGATCAAGAGAGATGAAGAAAGAACCAAAAGGATGGATGATTTTCTAGATGGACAAAGAAGAGTCAACAACAATACCAGAATAAGGTATACTAAAATTGAAGAATCACCATACCAAGCTGATCCAAAGAACGTCTACACAAATCCAAGACAAAGAAGGCAGTCATGCAATCACTGTGGAAAACTAGACCACACATCAAATGTTTGTAGGAGAAAAACAAAAGGTATTCCTAAATCCATACCTTCATTCATAGGAATTTTTTATAAATATAACAAGAAAGGACATAAAGCATATGAATGTAAATCTGAGGTGAAACAACCAAAGAAGGAAACCTACATGGACAAATACTGTCCTACTTGCAAAATGCATGGGCACACATCTCTTGAATGTAGGAAGAATAAAAAGAAAGCATGGAAGCCTAAAGAAAATGAAACTGCTTATCAACCAAAAAGAGCCGGTGACTCATATGTTTGGGGTTACAAAACATGGGAAAAATGCACATCATGTGGAAGATTTTGACATATAGCTGCAAAATACATGAGACAAGGGATGAGAAAGTCTAGGAGCTAGACTAACCCTGGAATGGAGTGTTTACACTATCATAAATTTGGTCTTCTAAGAAAGGACTACAGAGACTGAGTGACAGAGACAAGCATTTTGCCATTGGAAACACCATTTAAGACGTTAGGAAGATGAGAAACAAAATGTGGAGGAAAGCTACAAACACCAATGAAGCTGGACCTAGAAATGCAAATGGTGACACCTTATCCAATGGATCTAGTGACATGACCACCCTCACCTAAGCAAAACAAGTAAGTATGGAACTGCATTATACCAAGTTATATTCTGCATTAGTTTCATTATACATTGACGAAATGCCAAACTAGCATGATTAAAGGTGCACTATGGTATTACTTGTTATGATTCTGTAAATTCAATCTCTCTAGATAGTGCTTACCAAAAATCATCGGTCTACATACAAAGCTAAGTTGTCTACACTTACCGAGCATCGTCGATTAACACATAAAAAGGTCAGTCGCTAGTGTAAACCAAGATTTGTCGGTAATCATGTAAAAAGGCATTGTTGTCTTCACCATATACCGAGATCCATCGGTAAATAGTCAAATGAGTTGACACCTAGCCCAAGTATCACGTTCTCACCAAGAATGAAGTGTGTATGCTACCCGATGACTCCGTCTTCAAACACCGAGAAGTAGGTGAACATTTATGACATGACTTAGGGTAAAAAGTCTATAAATAGTCGATGGAAGATATCATTATTAACAAAGCAATTTGAGTGAAAAAGTAGAGAAAAAATAGAGCACAAAGAGACCAGATTGCAAAGAAAATTCAACCCTATTAAAAGAACTCAGAAAGATTCCCAGTAGTCACAGAAGGTTGAAGTAAGTAACAACATTCACCAAGAACTCTGTTTTCTATTATGGGAAAAAACCCTAATTTTTGAAATGATGGAAACTACTTCAAGAACCTCCAAGGTCAAGAATTCAAAGGAGAAAAAGGTAAATATAATCAAGAATACTACTTGTGAAGAACCTCATTACAAGATTTGTCTCGAGGTTTCTTCACAACCTGACAATGCTGGTGCATTATATAGTATACCAGCTAGGGTTTTGCTCATTGAGGATGTCCATACATATATTCACTGCAAGATTGCAGAAATAGGAGATCTTGAGGTTGAGAAAGCTTACAAAAAGCTTTGCAAAGATGATGGAACAATTAAAGAAGAACATAAAAACATTGAAGTGAAAGGGATCACATATGCCATATTATTCCCAAAGGAATTCAAGACTGAATAGATTTGGTTAGTATTGAGATAAGTACATGACCGAAAGATATGGCTAGATGAGCCAACACCGATAACCAAGGATGTTATACATGCTATTACCGGTTATCCTATAACCAATAAAGTAAAGATACTAAAGCACCCCTCTCGCGCTGACATTGAAAATAACACAGGAGAAACATGGGATGGAAGAGGATTAAAGGTATCCACCATCAATGATGATGAAATAAAATTTGGAGCATGTGTCTTAGGATAAAAATTATTTTAGGACAGCAGGATGAATAGTATTGCATCCAAAGAAGTGGATACAACACACAAAATTGTTAAGAAGGGACTGCAGTTAGATATATCAGAACTTATACTAAGGCAATTAGATGAGAACATGAGGACAATCATGACTGTAAAGTTTAACTCATGTAATTTTGGTTCACTCATTATGTGCATATTTTTCTATTTTAAGGAATCCTTCCCATCTATTGGTAATGTCAAATGGGACACTACCTGACCAGTGACCACAAAGATTAGTGAGTTCATCAAATCACTAGGAGGTAATTTTGAATCAGTCATGGATGAATACTTCAATGGATTCAAAGAAAGAACGCAGAAGAGGATGAGGATACCAGAACAACTGGTAGAAAAGTACAAGACTGACATTTATTTTATGGTGGACACTAACTACACCTATATCAAGCCAGTTGTACCGAGGACAACATGGCTGGCACCACTTGACTATGAGGTTAACATAGATCAAGCCACCAATGCCATTGAAGCATTGATAAATGAACCATTGGACAAGTCACAACCTAACTTTGGAACTTATGAGGAAGCTAAGGAAAGGATAAAAACAAGCTTAGTTGTGAAGAAAATAGATAGAAAGAAAGAGAAAATGGTTAAGAATTTGAAGAAAAAGCTGTTGGTAAATGAAGAGGAAACATAACAGATATAAGAAACCAAGGGTCAGTCACCCGTCGGTGAAGCTGAGAAGGTGAGTGACTCAGAATCCATAGAGTCTGATGCACCACCCTCAAAGAAGCCTAAGACTATTGCTGCATCTAGGAACAGAAGTCAGACAATAAAGGATGCAAGTCCTTCACCAATCAAGAAAGGCCAAGTGAGGACCTATAAAAGAAATCCTCAAACTAGGAAAATGACCCCGACAAAAAGAAGAAAGTTCTTCATAACTAAGGAAGACATAGAGAAAACTAAAAAAGATGAAAAATCTATCAATAACACACTTCCTTCTACATTTTATGAGGTATGTACAGCTACTATCAAGTCAGGTTCAATCACAGACCCTAAGATTAGGAAATGACTAACATTGGATCCCGAGGATCAAAATAAGATAGAGGAGGCAATTATCACAATGATGAGCATATTCAAATATGTTCCAATATAGTTTAAAGACAAAATGCCTAGAGAACTTCTAGATATACTATCAGATGGGTGGACATATTCTCTAAAGGAAGAGAAAAAAATAAGGGAAAGAGCCCTAGTTTCAATCATGCCACCTGAATCTAAGATGGAAGAGATTAAAGAAATGAAGAAGAAACATTCCAACATGTTCTCACCAAAATTAAGAGCCTACCAAGTGCTAAAGGGACATATAATTGAGATTGATAGAAAAAGTGAGGATGAATGGAGAAAGATACTTGATGTAGAAAAAAGGGACTCAAGCCCCGAGCCACAAGGAGCTCTTACCGACAAGCCACACAATGAAGTAAATCAGGCTAAACTGAGCCCTGAACACATCATTATAACTGATGAGGATGTAAATGAAGAAGCATTGAACACAAAAGCTAACTCGGATATGGACACTGCAGATGAAACATGGCCCAATAATACTATCATTGATATTATCGGAGGAGATTCTGTAGATGCAGTACAAAAAGATGAAAATGTCACTGTTGTCCCAACCCAATATGACAAATAGGACATAACTATAGATGCTGCATAGGTGAATATACCAGGCCAAATGCCAATGTTAATATAAGCTATTAATATAATCTCACAAAAGGAAAACTCACCCGAGCCTGATGCAAGCATACCCAAGGATAAGGGTAATGATAAATAGAAAGATACAACTGATGACCAAAATGTCATAGATGTAGTACAACAAGAAACAAATGAAGGGAAGAAAGAAAAAGGTGAAGAAGAGAAGAAAGAAGATGATACTCCTAAGGATACCAAAGGAGATGCTCTAGATAAACTGAAGGTTGATGTGGAGACGTCAACTCCCAACTGATAGGTAGATACCGAGTAGCAGGAAAAAGACACAACACCACAAAATCCTTCATCAAGCATGTCAGACCAAGCAAAGGATCTTGCTATGGTACTACATTCAAGTGCTTCCCACTTTAGCATCCAAGAAGAAGAAGAAGAAGAAGACAAATAAGATGAAGCTATAGGTAACACTGGATTAAATCATTGAGATACCAAAGTGTGACCCTTCTACATTGGATTTTGAATCTCTCCAAGAATATGACGAAATATGTCAAAGGCTATGAAAAAAAAGCTAAGGAAAGAGCAGAAAGAATCCCTAGTGTTAGAAACTAAAAGGGATATATAGACACAAATAGTTCCTGACATAGATGTTAATCAAGATGCCCCCATCCTTGATCAACTTTCCATTCTAACTGAGGCCATCACTTCTCAGAATGTGGATGCAAAAAATCTATTGAAAAATGAGCAGAACAAAAATATCAATACAAATTGAGAGAAAAGATCAGCCAAGAAGTGGCAGAGAATAAGGTAAATCTCTTAGAACTTACAAATGAATTAGATCCAATAATTTATGAGACTATTACCTTAATACAAAAGTTGTACACTTTAGAGAAATTCACTAATGAAAATAGTGATAAGATTGCACAAATAGATTATGATCTAAATACAAGTGCACGTAGTCTAACCACAAATGAAAATACAATAAAGATGCATTTGGAAAGGATTATGAAATCTAGAAGGTTGAGACAGGAAATTATAGAGGTAAAAACCAAGTTTAGAGATGAGGTTACCGAGGTATAGGCTCTAATGCTACCAAAGCTTACACTTCTGCAACAACACATGACTTTGGAAAGATAGTTAATTGCCACCAGAGAGATGTCTGTAGCAGACATCATCTATGATATGCATGCCCGAATCACACTGGAGATAATGGCTCTTGAACACCTAAAGGAGAAATGGGAGAAACTAATGGAAGACATGAAGAATTCCTATTCCTATATTTTTGATAAGTTGTAAGTATACACCTTTGCCCTTACTATCAAAAAAGGGGGAAAATGATATGTACAATAGGAAAAAGGGGGAGAATGATATAATACAAAAAGGGAAAATGATATAAAGATAAGGTGAAAAGGGAGTATAGTATAAAGGAAAGTGTACATGTATATACCTATACTATACTGACATATATATAGGGGGAGTCATAAATGACAAGGTAAACACATGGTGTACATACTACACAGTTTAGTATTTTGCACATATCAATTTTTGAAACTAATGTGAAAGGGGATATTGATGACACATTTTTCCATTAGTATGCAAAGGAAAAATAGTTTTTGAACCATCGGTAACAGCTACGCTGAAAGACAGGATTTTACTACAAACCAAAGTATAGATAACAAAGGTCACCAAAAGTGTTAAGTTCAAGTGAATCCCAAAAAGAGAGATCACAAGAGAAACCCGACATGGTTTGCATAGTTCAACCCGAAAATGTTGAAGTGTAAACCGACTGAGAATAAAGAAGAGGAACCCGATAGAGCAAGGGAACCCAAAAGATAGTTCAAAGAAGGAACATCGACAAACTGACAACAAAGCAACCTGAGCATCAATCACCGACAATCAATTATATCTTGAGAAATGTGAATCTGACTTCCACGTCAGATAAAACACTTATGTTTTATAATTAGCATTTTGATTTGATTTAAAACCATTTCTTGAGGGACAAGCAATGTAATTGTAATTTTTTAAATTAGTCTAACTGATTGAAAACATGCAAACTAGGAGATCAAGGTCAAGTTGTAAACCTTCTATCATAGAGTTATCTTTGTAATACGTGAAACTTAGTTAGGTCAATCTATTGTATAAATAGACATGTAATCATTCATTTCATACAGATGAGAGTTTGATAGTAGCTAACAAGAACATCTATGGATCAGACTAAGAGTTTCAAGAAAGAAAAACAAAAGATGAATTAGGTTATCAAGAACCGGACTCAAGGCTACCGAGCAACAAAGGTATCAATCAATCACATTAGGTGATACATTATACATGTGAATTTAACGGAACTGTAATTAGAAATTATAGATTGCATACACTCAGGTCACTGGATATTTTTGTCTACATTCTAACAAGTGTAGCAAATAGAAGAAATCCTTTCAAGAAAGGTGGATTTAACAATCCTTTATAAATCTCTTAACCGAGTGCACACTAAACATTGTTGCTAAAGATCTTAACAGAGTAGGACTTAACCAGTCTCTACATAATACTCCTAATAGGGTAGATCATCATAAGTGATCAAATTGTAAGCCTTAACCAGCCCCTTCCATTATGTAGATAGTGAAGCTATGTGGGTTTCATCCCCACCACAGTTTTTACCTTCTAACAGGGGTTTTCTGTGTTACCAAATCTTGTGTCATGTGTCTATACATTTCATGATTGTTTCTTTGAATGTTTTACATGCTAATTAGTTTATGAATTGATGTTACATACACAAAGATAGAATAGAAGATATGAATGGTAATACAATTGATTACTAAATGGATAAAGGTTAATTGATAAAATTTTTGAGGGTACTGATTCACCCCTCCCCTCTCAGTACACCATTCCGTTATTTCCAACAATGTATAGAGAGTAACATCTGAGGGGGACTTACAAATTTTGATGACTTTGGAGTTTTTTTTCCAAAAATGCCCAACTAATGCCAAAGGGGGAGATTGTTATCTCTACAAGATATTTTGTTGTCATTAGTTTAATCAAATTCATGGATTCAAGGAGAATCAATCGGTAAAAGGAGATAGTCAAGTACAAGGCTAGTTGATAAAGTACATCAAGCTAGTCAGTAAAGTAACAGAGTTAACAAAGTACTGAACACCTACAGTTACTGAGTGACACACTAAACAAAAAACATGTAGTACACCCAGTTGATAGTACACCAATCATTAAAGATCATTTAATCGACTATTGTGGATTTACTCAACTGAGTTAGAAAATTAATTCAAAATGTGATCAGATCATATTTAATGATTATTAAAGCATTAATTAAGCTTCTAAAAGCATTTATAACGGTTTGTTATATGATCAATGATGTAAATAAATCAGAGTAAAGATCTAAGGCATAGATCAAACAACAAAAATAAAGTTTGTTATTTCCAAGAAAAACAACAAGTACCGAGGTAAAAGTGACATGGTCACTGAGCTAGAAAGAAGATCTAACAGTTAAAAGAAATTTACAGCGCACCTAATGCATACGATTAAGAGGAAAAACTCATCTATATATTGGATGAATTTTTATATATAGAAGGAGATTCAGAAGAGGATACATAGAATTGAAGTTGTTGTTGTTGTTTCTGAGAAGGTCAAAGGAGTTATTGAAGAACAAAGAGCAAAGAAGAGAACATCGAGAAAAAATTTAGTTACAACATAGTAGAATAGAACAATGTTACATTTTAAGATCAAAGTAACACAAATAAGAGCACATATATTCTGATCAATATTTATATTTGATGCACTTTTTACAAACATTATTAAGTTATTTGATACTATTGTATTGAGAGCTTTAAATCCCAATATTGTGTAGATCTTAACTGATCTTATATTTGTAAATCCTTTAACAAGGTAAATATCTAAGTGTAGAGTTTGTAAAAATCCTTTAATCAGATAGACCAAACAAGTCTTATATATACTCTTAACCGGGTAAGCTATCAAAAATAACTAAACTTTGTAGCTCTAATTGAGCACCCTTTATACTGCAGTTAGTGGAGGTTGAGGGTGTCATCCTCACCAAAGTTTTGTCCTCTAACCAAGGATTTCTACATTACCAAAATCATGGTGTTATGAGTTCTAGTGTTTAAATTTTTGATGTTATGGTTTTATAAGAATTACATTACTTTCATTTTAAAGTTATGAAATCGGTAATCAGTAAGCAACAATATATGGTTTAATCAATTAATGTGGTTATAAAGTTTTTAGTGGTACTGATTCACACCTCCCCTCTCAGTCCCAACTTTCCATAGTTATTCCAAAACTACCTACGCGCTATTCAAATCTTCTTACATTTTATTTCATCAAACACAACAAAAAAGTAATATTTTAACACTTAAAATTCAAATAAATGTTGTAATTCATCAAATTGATCAACAAAGAAGGATTTATATACTCACTGGAGGTCCATAATTTGCAAGACACTGGAATCTGTGCCCTCTCTTGAACCTATGCTCTCGAATCTAGACCACCATCACAATCAAGTAACTCAATCAACTCAGAGATCAAGAGGGTAAAAAGTAAAAGTGAATAGTGAAAATAATCTTTTTACCCCTATTTATACCTTTTTGACCTAAATGGAGGGTATTTTTACATTTTATTTTCATCAAAGGTTGAAAATTCTTCAACAGAGTCATTTTTTCGCACATCACATTAGCAAAAATAAAATCATAATTGAGATATACCACGCAAATTTTCATCAAAATTTTCAAGATCAAGTTTTCTTTCTTCCGAGGGGGTGAGATATTATCAGGACAGGAAATCAACGAATCAAATTTGAGGCATTAAATTTTTGAAATCATCATCAGTAGGGCATTTCAGTTAGGTTGTTTTTCACATTAGAGTATCATATCAGGTTCTTCATCAAATTAGTGGTATCAAGAAATCAATCATCAAAGATCAGATAAGACATCAAGACATCAAACATTCAAACATTCTTTGAACCAATGCTCTTCGCACATTGATTCAAAGTGGGGCATTTGCAGACACCTAATTTTGGTCAAGAAAAATCAAGAAAGGAGAAAAGTGAGCAATCGAGCAAAAATCAGGAATTAATTGAATAATTAAAGCATTTGGATTAATTAAATCAAAATGATCAAACAGTTATGCAATTGATTTTAATCAATTAATTGTATAGTTAAATCAAATTAAATTCAATCTCTTTCAAGGGTGCACATGGATAAAACAAATCAATTACATCAATTAATTAATTCTCATTTACTCTCACCCATCACATGGGACAAAATAAAATCAACCAATGAGAATGAGGAATTGAGCTCACATGGATCACTCAAGAGGCTTTTCTATCTCAACCATCCAATTTGCCTTTTCTATCTTGACCATCCATTTTGTCTCAATATTTGAAACCATTAACCTAACTCATCTCTAATCATGATCAATTTAAATCTACCCCATAACCTTGGGAAATCCTTTAAATAACATACATTTTAAGAGAAAATCACCACTTTAAATTCTATCATTTTGAGAATCCTTATTTAGGCAATTCATCTCTTGAGAATATAATTCATTGTTGCATTTGCATAATAGTGGTCATAATTGAAGCATTTCAGTGAAATTGAGCTAAATAGGGAATAATCACATCAATTCTCAACCTAGGACTTCCATTAATGGATGTTTAAGTTGAGATAATACTATTATCTTTCCTAGATAGAGAGCCATGAGATGCTCAGTGTTGATGTTTTCAATTCAATTAGCTTAAATTGTTATATTTTAAAGTTAAATTGATGATGTTACAAAATAATCTCATGAAGATATATTTCTTATATATACAGGATCCTAATCAACTTGAATCTATTCAATCTCCATTTCCTTCTTCACTTCTTTCTCCAATACAAATATGTGGACCATCAAATCTTCAAGATGATGATTGGGGAACCTTAGATTTCACACCAACATTCCATAACAAGAATATGACCCTTGAATTTGAGAATCAAACAACTCCATTTGATGAATGTGTGGATATTGATTGTTCCTCTTTATATTTCAACCCCAATCCACCTAGAGGAGCCTCTTATCTTACTGATACATCAAACCTTCGTAATGAGCATTGTTGATCAAAAGAAACTTTATGTTTCTAACCTTCTCATTTTCCCAATCAATCTATACATTTCTCCTCACAAAAAGAGACTATTTTGTTTGAGCTTCTTAAGTCCAGGTTAATTACTATTCCTTTGAAAAACAAGTGCAAAAATAGAAAACTCAAATAAGATAATTCTTCCATTTGTATGTTTCATCAATTTCATGGCCATAAGACTAATGAATGTCATAATTTGAAGTGTAAAATTCAATAATTCATTGATTGTGGTATGATTCAAATGACATGTAACAATGAATGAAACATTTCTCATATTCATTCTAAATAGAATATATAATACTATTATGTTTCTCCTTACTATGTGACATTTCTAAGCCTATCCTTTGTAAGCTCATTGTCATTTATGGTGATGCAATTTTAGGTGCAATCATAATTTGTGAGAAAAATAAGAGTCCTTTTTCCTTGTCTCCTCACTTTGGGTGTCAAGGGTCCTATTTATCTCTCTTATTTATCTCAAAGGCTCCATTTTCTCCCTTTGTTGACTCATTTCTTTCATATGATGACATTATTTCTTGTATGCATTTGTTGTTTTACATAAGGATATTCTCTTTTTTTAGGAGGTTGAAATACCAATTTGCAATGTTATGCTTGCTTGAAAACACATGTCTATTAGAAATGAAAACCACTAAGGGAGCATAATGTGTCCCTCCTCCTTTTCTCTTCCCATCCAATACATCCAATATCCTTTCTGAGCTTGCATATTTTATAGTATGATAGTCTTTCTTGCATATATTTGTTATTTTACACAAGGATCTTATCTTTTTTAGGAGATTTACATCCCGAGTTGAAACCTTATTCTTGCTTGAAAGTGCATGTTTATTATAAAAGATCTATCACTTAGGGTTTATATTGGGTTATTCTTTCTATCTCATCTTGTTCTTGTTTCAAAGGATCCATTATCTCTTTGTTAATAATCTCTTTTGTACTATGACATTCTCCCATGTATGGAATTATTGTTACTTGATATTTCTCTTTCACGAGATTAGTATCCTCCTAAAAATCTCTTCCTTACTTGGAAGTGTAAATATTGTATAATTGAGGTTGACCACTGAGCAGACATAATGTGACATTCTTCTTCTCTTCTTTTCATCCCTCTAAGGTTTTGTATTATTTTATGATGGTGCATCCTTTTTGGCATGAGAAAATTTGTTTCACACAAGATACTAACATCTTTTCTTAACAATCCTTTTCATGCCTCAAAGTGTATGCCTTTCATCTAATAATCATTCATATCATCATTTAATTTATTTCCTAGATGACTATCTTACTTTATATGTGATGTCTTTTATCGCATATATATGTTTGTTTTAAATTAGGTTTTTTCTTTGATTTGCAACTTATTTTTCTTGGAATTGTATATCTATGATGAAGTAACTATCATCAAGGGTGTATTATATATTTTTTATTTCCTTCATACTTGGGGGACAAGGTTTCTTTTAATTTTTTTTATCTCTTGTCTAAGGATCTACTTTCCTTAATAAAGTAGCATTTGTTTATCATGTGACATTCTTTTATTATAAAGAATTATTAGTTATGATTTAGGATTATCTCTTATACAAGAGGTGTGCATCCTTGATCACAACTTCTTATTTATTCACAAAACTATGTTCATTATAAACAATTTACCTTACTATGTGTTTCAAAGTTCACCATCCTTCATCAAGAATCCCTATTTCACCTGGTAATAGGGGGCTAAATGGGTGCATTCTTGTTCTCCTCCCCCTCTTTGTCTTGAAGATGATATCTTTGTCCAAGAACTCCTCTTGAAGGTAGATGTCTTGTAGCCAAGACCTCTTCCTTTCAAAGGTCTCTTCCCACAAGCGAAATATCCTTTCATGATTATCTATTTTTTTATCTCATAAGAGTGACCACTCTTAGCTAAGTTCATGGCATACATTGTTGATTTAAGGATATCTTAGCTAAGTTCATGGCATACATTTTTGATTTAAGGATATCTCCTTGTTTTTGTAAGTTGGTATCCTTGATTCTCTTCCTTATGATGTCTCCTAAGTTCCCATCATAAGGAGGGGGGAATATATACAACCTCCCTTGTACATTACATGTAGTTTTTGTTTCTTTGATCTATATAATGATCACAAAACACAGATTCACATGGAAATTTTTATAAAGACTAATCCTTAAACATGAATTCATACAAAATTTCTAAGGCTAATCCCTAGACAAGGATTCATACCGAATTTCCATAAAGACTAATCCTTGAACATGGATTCATATGGAATTTCCATAAGACTAATTCCTAGAAATGGATCCGCATAGAGATGATGGTTTCTATAAGAATAATCCCCACAAATCCGACCCATGCACAAAATAAAGCTTCCATGCATGAAAAATATCTCAAGGTAAGAGTTGACTAACATAACACAATTCACTAGACTATCAATTCTACTTTCTTTCCCCCTCTCTCTCTCTTCGCTTTCATGGTTATGCTAGTAGGTTAGACCATAGATTTTGTATCATCTTTGGTGATGCTCGATTTATTCCTATGTGATCACTTGTGCTCTTGAAATAGCTTTCTAGACATGATATTAGTGTATGAGACATTTTTGATTGAGGTCTCTTTCACTAGTTGATTTGGAGTTTTTGTTTTTAGTACTAACCCCTTTTATGTCTTTTATATTTGATTTTCCTTTTGTTTTTCTTTGTTTTCATTCCCTTGTGCATAGATGTGGAGTTAAGATCCTTTGTTTTGGGGCTTTCAACCTTAAACTTAGTATTGTCCCATGTCTTTACAATTCATCTCTCTCTCTCTCTCTCTCTCTCTCTCTCTCTCTCATGAACATGAGTTTTTCTTGTAATCTCACTAAAGTGGGGGCTAAATGTACCATGCTCAAAAGTAAGCACTTGATTTGTGATCATTTTGGGACCATTTTGAGCCTTTTTTAGTGTGTAGGCATCATATTGCACCTAAATGCATAATTAATTTTGATATAGGCCCCCCTCTTCAAACTTGAGGTTGGCTCTAATTTATATGCATATATTCCTTTTTTTTCTTCCATGAATGATTCATTTCCCTCCTAGGTCCTTTTACATGCATTTTATATCACAGGATTTGCCCTAATTTTCTGAAAAACTAAGACTTTTAGATCCCCCTCTTAGCACACAACCCTAGGTCCTAGGCTAACTTTAAAAGAGTCTGCCTAGACAAGGCCGAATTGGGTCAGCCTTGTCCTAGACTAGGTTGACTTAGGTCAACCTTGTCCTAGGGATTTTTTATTTAGTGGTCCTTGGGCCCTATGTAGGGTTGTTTCTCCTAGGTGATTGATTGGGGCCAACCTTGTGAAATATGAGCCCCAAAATGTGCATAAAAGGAGACCTATTGCTCTCATTTTAATATCTCATCTTCATGAAAGCATTATCAAGAATGTTATTGTGCATCCAAGATAATCAAGCGAAAGAAAGAATCCATTGAAGGCATCTTTTGTCACATATTCAAGCCCATCAAGAATTCAATTGCAAGGAAGCCTTTCAAGCATCTCAAGTCTTCATTCCATCATTCCATCATGCATTCAAGACATTTCCTTCCATAGATATAGGTTATTTTCCCCATTGGAGTTCAAGCAAAGGAGTTTTCAATAAAGGAAGGATATCTACATCCTTACTTCAAGTCTTCCTCTTCTTCCTCTTTTTCAATTCAATATTGAGGCGAATTACAACATCTACTACATAATGTTTTATCTTGCATGATTTCCTTTTGTTTTTTGTGTTGAGTCAAAGCTATTGCATCAACATTCTTGATCAAATATTTAAAGAGAATTGCATTTACATGGTATGTTTTTGATTGAGGTAACAACAGGTTTTGAAGGGGACCCCAAAACCTTTTACAAACTAGGAGAAAGAAAAAGCATTACAAGCATCAAGAAGCAAAAACTGCCTAAAGGAAATGATAGAACCAAGAGAGGGCACATCCCAAGATAAAAAGTTAAATAAACTTTCTCAAAATAGAACAAAAAATTGCCAGCAAAAAAGCCAAAAAATGGACGCAAAAAACTCCCAACACCACAAATCAGTCCAACATTTTGAGGAAATCCTCAGATTCCTCAAGCAAGGCCTGAATCTTCTAGATAGAATCTTTTAGGATCGTCAAATCTTTAGGCTGAGCTCCCATTTTCTTATTT
Source organism: Thuja plicata (assembly GCA_018584345.1). Taxonomy (NCBI): domain Eukaryota; kingdom Viridiplantae; phylum Streptophyta; class Pinopsida; order Cupressales; family Cupressaceae; genus Thuja; species Thuja plicata. Next base: position 2,672,392 of record MU224577.1, read on the forward strand.
GTGCTAGCTCTGGTTCTGAACCTTGGGCCAGAAATATATTCATCCTGCTTAACTACAATATCATCAATAGTAATAGCATTTTTATCTGTATTGTTACCTTCCAACAGGTTATAAAATGTGTTAAGGTTAGTCACAGTGGATTTCATTACCTCATTTCTGAGGGTCAAGATCTTTTTGAGCAGCTATTCATTGCTAATAGTTTTGTTGAGGATGGGGTTGAGCTTATCTTCTATGATGCTAGTAATATTCTCATTAATCAAGCTAGAACTCTCAAAACCCTTAATAAAAACATTATTACCTTTGCCACTATACATAGCAGCGCCAATTCCTCATTTTGTCCATCGTCTCTTTGAGGACATCATACCTAGCGTCCAGAGCTCTATACTTGACACTAAAATCTTAGATTTCATGAAATGCCCATTTTTCAAGGTTGAATTCCGAAATAACTCTACTTCTTGCCACGTTCAAAATGCTCATATTGGTGAATCTCTTTTGTTAAAATATTTTTCCTTTAGAGATGTAGCCTCACCATCTTTCTGAGTCTCTATACTTTTACCCTTATCAGTGTATTCCTCCATAGTCGGGTTCACATAGGGCATGTTAGAATGATTCTCAGCCTCCCATCTAGCATTCAAGTCAACAACATTGGATAAAATATCCAAGGGATTAGTTCCTTTTTCCTCACCAACATTAGTCTGCATGCTCATCTCAACAATTTATCCATAGTCAACATCAATCCCTTCTTCAGTGTCCCCATCAATGTTCTCATTTTTAGCAAATATCCTTATCATTATCATCATTGCTATCTGTTAGAGTAATTATATTTTACACTTATTAATTAGATCACATATGTTTAATTAATTAAGTTTTTTATTACTCTATTTACTTAAGCTATCTCTTAGGTGCATTATAATTAATATTTATATTAATTGTTAATGCACAACCTAGCTTTTCCTTGCTTTAGGGTTTCATTCACCTTTTAAGGTTGAACTTGTAATTATTGGTTCATTATCTTGGAATATATTTTTTCTCTCATTTCTTGAGTATTTCCAAGCTCTGCTTTTTGTCTCCTCCAGCTTCTCTCCTGTAACAGGTCATTTGCATGCAGGTGCTCTTGGCAAACTGTGGATTTGTCTGTCTTAAATCCTACATTGTATCAGAGCGACCCTGCTGCTTCATGGTCTGTTGTTTTTGAAGCTATAATTCAAAGGGAAAAAACCACAACTTTTTGGGGGTTTTCTCTTCAATCTAGAGGCACTTTTTTTTGGAGCACTTTGAGAAAAAACATACCTCACCATCGTGCTTAGAAGGCCCAGGAGATCACTTTTTCATATATAGTTTGCCATGTTTGGCCACAGTGGCCTCTGAGAAATTTTATTCTCCCTCCTAGGTCATACGGCTCAAATTTGGAGGTGAGAAAAAAAAGAGTAAAAAAAATACTTTTAAAACAGCGCAGTGGCTCCACGGTCACTGCACTGCCACAATGCGGTCATTACGCAGCCCCCACCTGGCCTCTGCCAAGGCACCACCAACAGCTTGTTCGAGAGCTACTGCGGCCCGGTCGCTGCTTGAGCTTTGCTCTGGCACCACCTCCGCCCTGCAGCAGCTCTGTCGCCACCTTGTTGCACCACCCGAGCACCATTCCACAACCTACCAACAACCAGCAACCGGTGACATGCATATGGCCATCAATTTTTTCCTGTGGACGTGTGACGGTCATTTGAATGTCAATTTTTTCCCCAAACTGGTTTTTTCTAGAGAGCTTATTTTTCAAAGGTGTTTTTAGGTTTTTGATCATAACTTGTGCATACAATATCATTTTTTAGAAAACAAGATATCACCGAAAATCTCTTTTTGAGACACAGAACATCATGCTAGTTTTGTTTGTAAATTTAGGCATCTAAGTTCCTCATTTTGGCATCAAAGTAGAGGCTTCAGTTTCCTCTCTCTGCATCTCGTGTCCAAGTTTTCTCCTTGTTTTTTGTGCTTTCTAAAATTATTTCTTTGGTGTACGAGGGATAGAATTATACATTGTGGGGGGGTGTGCATTTTAATTTCTACAATTTACTTCAGAAAGACCCTTCTTCTTACAGTTTCTTCTCTCAATGTCAGACCCTTCTATGGCCCGACTAACACCACATAACTACCACACCTGAAAAGCACACATGACCAGGCTGCTAATGTCACATGGCTTGTGATCATGTCTTGATGAGAACCAACCTATTCTGCAGTTCCCTTTTGAGGTTCTTCACCACAAAAACAAAATGGATGAATCCATGTGCTTAATTGCACTGAACATCTCTGACAGTCTCCTGTTTTACCTGGATGGTTTGAACACTCCTCGGGCCATTTGGGGCAAGTTTTCATATTTTTTTGGCACATTGAATGAGTTATGGGCACTACCCCTTGATTTAGAGTTGACCTCTTGGACTCCTACTGGCTTTCCCACTATTGAGGAATTCTTGATGAAGTTCAAATGTTTGCGTTTAGTTTTGCAGGGATGTGGGAAAAATAGGATAGATGATGAGTGTATCTTCCTGATACTCTCAAATTTGCAAGGAGAGTACCAGATCTTTTCTTCCACTTTCTACTCCACCATGTATGCTTTGGGTGCCAAGCACACCATGGCTTCCTTTGAGACCTTCTGTCATCGATTGACATGAGAACATGCAAAGATCCAACAGATGGATGCTTCTGGTTCTTCAAGCCAAGCATTGGTTTCTCAGTCTTCATAGGGGAAGCCAAAATAGAAAGCCAAACTGAAGAAAGATTTAGCAGGAAGTGAGTCTTCCTCCAATCCTGTGTAGAAAATTGATTCAAAACCTCCATCTCACCCTTCAAAGGGTGAATCTTCTTTGAAGTCTGCTGAGTCTTCCTCCAAGACTAAGAAGAAATCAGTTGAAACCTGTAGTTTTTGAGGCAAGGATGGACATCCCATTTCTAGGTGTTGGGAAATTTTGGAGGCTTTAGAGGAAGCCATGCAAGAGCATCACATTTCTTCTCCTTATTCCATATCCTCCCCTGCAGGGAAAGGTCATGCTCTTACTACATGAGAAATGACTTATGGGCCCACCTGGATTTTGGATTCCGGTGCCTCTCACCACATGAATCACACTCAACAGTTGGTCACCTCACTTGCTTTCTGTGCTAATTCACAGATTACTGTTGGGAACTCATCACATCTTTCAGTTTTGGGTTATGGTTCTATTGCATTAGCCGGGGGTTCTCTTCAGGATGTTCTTGTGGTCCCTGACATATTACAAAACCTATTGTCCATCTATCAGATTTTCCACTCTGGCTCTGGTAAGATAGTTGAGTTGTCACGACATGATGTGGTTATTCAGGACCTACATGATTCTGATTTGATTATGGCTACTGGGAGTGTTGACTCTACATCCTTCCTATATAGATTTTATGGATTTGATCCTTCTGATGGTACAGGTTCCTATCTTATAGCACATGCAGATTTAGTGAGAAGAGTTTGGCATGAGCATTTGGGCCATGTCAATTACAAATATCTTCCACAGATGAGCACAAAGGCACTTGTTATTGGGCTTCCTCAGATTCATTGCACTGATGGTGTTTGTCAGGGTTGTGTTCTTGGGAAAAAATATAGGGATCCTTTTCACCAGGGACGAGCTACTCATGCTTTGGCACCACTGGAGTTGATTCATAGTGACCTCATGTCATTTCCTACTCCTTTTTCTGGTGCTAGATATGTGCTTACTTTCATTGATGAATTCTCCAGGTGCACATGGGTGTACTTTCTTAAGTACAAGTTTGATGTCTTTGATTCATTTTGAGTCTTTAAGACATTTGTGGAGAAGCAATCTCATCTTTCTATTTGGTGGATAAGCACAGATAATGGGGGGAGTATGTGAACCAAGATTTCAGGGATTTTTTCTTTGAACATGATCTATAACATTCATTTTTAGTTCCCTACACTCCTCAGAAAAATGGCGTGGCTGAGAGAAAGAAAAAAAACACTTTGGGAGATGGATGATTGTATGATTCAGTCCAGGTCTATGGATTCATCTTTTTGGGCAGCAGTAGTCAATTGTGCAAACTATATTCAGAATTAGATGCCCCACAAGGTAGTTTGGCATATGACTCATGAGGAGGCTTGGTCTCATGTCAAGCCTGATGTATCTTCATTCTGAGTTTTTGGTAGTGAAGCATGGGCATTTATACCTGATGCTCAGAGGAGAGAAATGGAGTAGAAGAGCTGACACCTCATTTTTGTTGGTTACTGCGAGGATGTTAAGGCCTACAGGTTGTTTCATCCTAATTCCAGAGAGATCCTATTTTGACAGGATGTGTAGTTTGATGAGCACCTTGCTATAGTAGATACCCTACTTCCAGAGTCTACTTCACTTAACACTACTCCCTCATCTCTCCAGATTATTATCAAGATGATGAAGATGATGATCTTGGTCATCCCCATTTACCTCCACCACAGGATTCTCCATAGATGCCTAGATGGGCTTGTGTTATAGTTGAGGCCGCAAGATCTCTAGAAGGTGACCCTTCATCTTCCCATCACACCCGGTCTCATATTGTGGGTTCTAGCCTTCTTAGTCATGCTATTTGTGGTGATCCTTAGAATTTTTTAGCAGCGACATGACATTCAGAGTGAGACAGTGCTATGGAGCAGTATTCTTCTTTAATGAAGAATCATACTTGGGATCTTTGTTTTCTTCCTAAGGGAAGAAAGTTAGTGCGATGCAAGTAGTTGTATCATACTAAGTTTTCTACTGATGGTTCTATTGATAAGTGCAAGGTACGTCTTATTGTGAAGAGTTTTTCACAGGTTGAGGGTATTGATTACATTGAGACATTTGCCCATGTTGCCAAGATGAATTCTATTCACCTTGTCTTATCCCTCAAAACTTCTCAGGGATGGCCCCTTTTTTAGATGGATGTGAAGAGTGCATTCTTGCACAATGATCTTAGTAAGGAGATTTACATGGAGAAGCCTCAGAGATTTGTGTAGTATTCCTCCTTGGTTCATAGACTTTGGCATTCTTTGTATGGTCTCAAATAGACCCCTCAGGCTTGGTATGAGAAGATGGCATATTTTCTTCTTTCCACAGGACTCAGACATTTCCATTCCGATCCTAAAGTCTACATTCAACACCTTGAGGATGAAGTTTTGATCCTTGTGCTATATGTCGATGATCTTCTCATGACAGGTAGCTCATCTTCCATGATTCAAGATGTTCAACGTGCATTGATGGAGCAGTTTGAGATGACTGATCTGGGTCCGTTACACTAATTTCTCAGTCTGTAGATTGTTTATTCCTCTATTGGGATCTTCATTTACCAAAAAAAGTATGCTCTTGACATGCTTTCTTGCAAGCCTGCTCCCACACCTTTTTAGTCAGGTGTTACCTTGTCTACCTCTTGTACTTTGCCTTCAGTGGATCCTACATTATATCGATAGTTGGTTGGTAGTTTGTTGTACCTAACACACACACGTCCTGATCTTTCCTTTGTAGTTGGTCTTGTCTCTTGGTTTTCACACAAGCCTCATGAGAGTCATTGGAAAGATGCCAAGCATATTTTGAGATACATTTAGGGCACTATTTTTTATGGCATTTATTACACATCAGGGGCTCCTCACATTGTTGGCTTCACTGACTCAGATTGGGCTGGTGATGTTGATGATTGGAAGTCTAATTCTGGCTTTGTTTTTTGTCTTGGCTCTGGTCCTATCACATGGTTGTGCAAGAAGAAGAATGGTCAGGCACTTTCATCTATAGAGGCTAAGTACAAAGCTGCAGTGCATGCTAGTCAGGAGATTTTATGGCTCTGACAGTTGATGACTAAGTTTGGTTTTCTTCCTAATCTTCCCACTATTCTATGGTGTGATAATAAGAGTTCTATTCAAATTTCCTGCAATGTGGTGGAGTATCAGCACACTAAACACATTGATCTTCATATGCATTTCATCAGCCATCAGATTCAGGATGGTGTTCTCACTTTGGAGTACATTCCCATTGACACACAGGTTGCTGACATCTTCACTAAACCTTTTGCATATCCACGCTATCTTCTATTGTGTTCTATGCTTTGGGTGACAGAAGTTGTTCTTGGGGGGGTCTTCTTGAGGCCTTCCTTCCTTCATATTTTTTTTAGCATGTTTGTTCTATATTTTTTTGGAGAGGGGTTTTTTCCACTATGTTTTCTCCTTTCTCTCCGGTTTACAGAGATTTCCTTGTATTGGGTGATCATGCCTTTTTGCTGGGACCCATTTCCTTCTTTCATAGAAGTGCTAGGTTATCTTACCTCCTAAGCTTCTCTTAAGGGGGGTGTTAGAGTAATTATATTTTACACTTATTAATTAGATCACACCGGTTTAATTAATTAAGTTGTTTATTACTCTGTTTACTTAAACTATCTCTTAGGTGCATTATAATTAATATTTATAGTAATTATTAATGCGCAACCTAGTTTTCCCTTGCTTTATATTTTTGTTCCCCTTTTAAGGTCAAACTTGTAATTATTGGTTCATTATATTAGAATATATTTTTGCTCTCACTTCTTGAGTATTCCAAGCTCTGCTTTTTGTCTCCTTCAACTTCTCTCCTGTAACAGGTCATTTGCATCAGGTGTTCTTGGCGAATTGTGGATTTTTCTATCTCAAATCCTACATTATCCTCTTGGGTGTCCTTTTGAAGTAGCTCTAGCAAATTAAGAGTGTTTATAGCCTCCTTATGGGTCTCCTACTGCGAGTCCATATTTTCAGCTGCTTTGTTAAAAATTATCTTAGAACAAATATTCCCAGACCCTTCCAGGGAAGGAAGGCAAGTATGCTGGATATGTATATCATGCTCCTCATCATTCTCAGCCATGAGAGTATCTTCCTTATCAGGAGTCTCCTTGTTGCTGGGCTTAATTTTGTCCAGAATTTCATCCTCGAAAAGCTCCTCATCCTTGTCATCATTAGATTTCATACCCTCAACCTTGTCAAAGATAGACATGGAAGCAACATCTTTACCAGGTGATGTATTTTTAGACTTCTTGTTAGGTAATGGGCTCACCTTCTTTCCTAAAGTATTTCCCACACTCTTTCTCTTCTGCAAAAAAACTCGTTTAGGCACAAAATCCTTAATCTTAGCTTTGGCATACTTAGTAACAAGTAAAATCAGACCTTCATGGAGGACAAGGAAGTTGGGCTTGATTCTATAGTCCACAATACTCTGATTCAAGGAGCTCAACCATAAATATGGCAAAGAAACCCTAGTATTGTGACAAAATTGATTAACAAGAACAAAATGGAAGTTGTAAACCCTAGAGTATCTACCATCTAAGGTGAAATAATCCATGATAGCATTCAATACTTGAGCCTAGAGGAGCTTAATGTTACTGATTTTAACATAGTCCACATTTCCTTTAACTAATGTATCCCTCTCTTCATCAGTTTTAGGGAAAACTGTTATGTTTTTAGGATAGTTGCAAATGTAATAACACTCTATGTTGTATGTATTTTCCAAATGCAACAATCTCTCTTTCATTTCTATTAGGAATGAGGATAGGAGAGACATGTCCCTTCATGTGTCATGTTTATTCATTATTATTTATAAGAAAGGACATGCCTCTTCCCATTAATTATAATTTAATCAATCTTATAATGTTTCATCAATCAATTATTAATTAAGAATAATGTAATAATATAATATTAAATATTAAATTTAATATGATTAATAATAATACAACATATATATTATATTTTTATTAATCAACATATATTATATGTATTCTAATGATCATACAACTGAAGCTACAAACATTAACACTCCCTCTTAGTTAGGGAAGATAAAATTCATCAAAATACAATTCACAAAAGATCCATTAATTTTAAGAGAGAAGATAATACCTCTTCATGATATCAAGAGATATGGTTTGACCAAGAATATCAAGTCTCATGATATTCACCATAACTCAAAAAAATATTTTAGATATCACCTCAATATGATATCAGATATATGGTATGACCAAGAATATCAAGTCTCGTGATATTCACCATAACTCAAAAGTATTTTAGATATCACCTCAATATGATATCAAAGATATTGTTTGACCAAGAATATCAAGTCTCATGATATTCACCATAACTCAAAAGTATTTTAGATATACCTCAATATGATATCATAGATATGTTTTGACCAAGAATATCAAGTCTCATGATATTCACCATAACTCATAGATTTATAAATATCATCTCATGAAATTGGGAGTATTTATCACAGAATATCAAGTCACATGATATTCTCCAAATAATCAGAGTAATGGCCTACCAACATCAAGTCACATGATGTCCACCAAGTACTCAAAAGTTTACAAAGATATCATCTCATGATATCAGGAGCATTGGCCTGTAGAATATCAAGTCGCATGATATTCACCAAGTGCTCAGAGTAATGGCCTACCAACATCAAGTCACATGATGTCCACCAAGTACTCAAAAGTATACAAATATATCATCTCATGATATTGGGAGCATTAACATGCAGAATATCAAGTCGCATGATATTCACCAAGTGCTCAGAGTAATGGCCTACTAAAATCAGGTCACATGATGTACACCAAGTACTCAAAAGATATCCATAGGTAATGTGCACTTACCATAGGAAGATTCATATAATCTATCATGGTTTGTTTCAACCATCATAAGATGTTTATCATGATAGAAGATCAAGTTATTGTAAGATCGTCACCTTTCAATAACTTTAATAAATACAAGTGATAATCATTTGGAAGTCATCACTTTCTCATGATTTACACAGGAGGCAGGCCCATTAAAAAGTATGGATTCACACACATGACATCCAACACGCCTCAACATAGAGGGTGAAAACAAGGGATTTCACCTTGAACTTCTCTCATTGAGAAGATATCAATCTATTGATCATCCAAGATTTCTAAAGATGAATTATCCGACTCCCTCTAAGTCTGATACCAATCTTTTAGCTCCTCATTCAAAGTTACCCCTAAAAAGTTAAACTCCCTTTGAATCTAATCTTATTTTTCCTACAAGAGCATCTCTAGAAAAGATCAAGACAAATAGCTCTTATACTACCTATATAAATACATATGAGAGAGAGACTATATTGAGTAGATAAATGTAATATTCAAAGATAATAATACTTATCTGCACATCAACATCCTTGATATCAGTTGCTTCAATGAAGGTCCATATACATCAAATCATAAAACACCTTATCATATTATTTGAGAGACATCTCCCATTTGAATTATCTCCCCACAATAAGCATGGAAATGTAATATTGGTTATTATTCTAATGTATAATTCCCACTCTTATATCGTTGAACAATTCTCATGTCTTCTTAAGAAATAAATTGATTTCTCCAAGAGAGGTGACACTCTATAATTAATTATTTATTTCTAGAAAGAGACACACTTCCTTGAATACATTCTTCTTTGTTAATGCTTGACCATGATCATAACAAATTAATATATCTCTTTAATCAAAGTCAATTTCAGGAATTTCACATAGACCCGTACACATTCCATCATAAATTTTACATCCAAGACTTTCTCTCTAATCTCTTCAGTGAGCTTCTCCTTAATTAGTTTTTCATTAACATATTCACAATTTAGAAAAATCCAATGGTGAATATGTAAGATATTGTCATTTTACTGAGACTGTATTTTCTGAGACAGTGACACATTCACCACCAACAAATTGTTCTCTTACATTTGCACTTGCAGTCTGGATCTAATACCATGTTAAGTTTTTAGGATAACTGAAAAATGTAATATGTTGTATGTATTTTCCAAATGAAACAACCTCTCTTTCATTTATATTGGGAATGAGGATAGGAGAGACATGTCCCTTCATGGTACATGTCTATTCATTATTATTTATAAGAAAGGACATGCCTCTTCCCATTAATTATAATTTAATCAATATTATAATGTTTCATCAATCAATTATTAATTAAGAATAATATAATAATATAATATTAAATATTAAATTTCATATGATTAATAATAATATAACATATATATTATACTATTATTAATCAACATATATTATATGTATTCTAATGATCATACAACTCAAGCTACAAACATTAACACTCCCTTTTAGCTAGGGAGGATTATCAAACAAAATGTGTAGTGGTCTCCCGAGTCAACACTTATGACCCTTATAGCTACACAAAACATCAACACTCACTCTTAGTTAGGGAAGATGGAATTCATCAAAATACAATTCACAAAAGATCCATTACTTTTAAGAGAGAAGATATCACCTCTGCTGACATGTAACTGATTGAATGTTTGAAAATGTTAACTTGAAGATAATGCAAGGCATTAAATCCATTAATGGTTTGTATTTTCATTGATGTCAACTTGATATCATCTGTATGGTCATGTACATAATGCCAATGAATTCAAAGAATCAATGGAACAAAGGTTATGCTTTCAACAATGCAAAAAAGTCAAGTATTCACTAAATGATAGACAACACTGACGGAATGCACACCATCGGAAAAGGAAAAGAAGAAAAGTCACAGTGATACTCAACGAGCAAAAGATAGTGTTTCCCAATGAAGAAAAACCACAGGATGCCCGACGAGCTGAAAATAGAGTTGCTCAATGAGTAAAAATCCAATGATGCCTAACAGACGGAGACATTGAAGCTAACTAGAGTCACACTGAAGGAACTGTCAGTTGTCACCGATGAATAACTGAAGAGTTGATCAACAGAACAGAGAGTTCAGAAAATGACAAAATAGTTAGCTATCAAGAGCTAAAGATAGACTTAACTGGTTGTTTTCTTTGTTTTATTTGACCAGAGTTAAGTAATTGATTTAAAGATGATTTGTATAGTTGGCATGAAGATAACTACGAGACAAACCAAGAGTTATGCTTTAAATCTAATTGGATGGATTTTTTTTCACGCCAAGAATCAAGAATCAAGAAACAATGAATATCATGTCTATATAAGAGACATGCTTAATTCTTTTTCAATATCACATTCATGAAAAAGGGATTAAGGGGAGTGAATGAAAAGAGGATGCTGAAGATAAATTGATGAAGAACAAATTCATGCAGTACTGATCAATCAAGCTGAAGGAGAGCTAAGGAATTCTGCAGACACCGATGAACAATGAGCACAATATCATAGAGCAGAAAGTGTGGAGCACAAAAGAATTGAATTGATACATTGATCAGAGAGGTAATGTACTTAAATAGATCTAAAAATATGCAATTCAAATTGCATTAGAAATAGATCATATTGTTTTAGTTTAACCATTGATGCATCAAGTATCTTAACAGAGAAGGACTTAATAGTCTTCTATATATTGAGGTACATCCCAAGGAGTTCCAAAAAGGTTGATTCATGAAAATAGCATTGGATATGCCCGATGCCTATTGAAAGTCTAAGAGAGAGGGTGATTCAAGGATGACAACATTAGATGCCCGATACTAAGTGAAAACCTATGTGTAAAATATTCTAACAAGGTCACAACTAATAGTGTGTTTGTAACCTTTAATAGGGTTGGATCCTAACAAAGCTCACTTTAGAAGAGTGAAAATTTGGGGTACCGGTCCCAGTGGCTTTTTCCCTTAACATGGTTTCCACGTTATAATCCGTGTGTTATATGTGTGTATGATGCATTTCTTTACTATTTTGTATCTTACATAATTCATTCTAGATATATTGGTATACTCTGCATATTTATTGTATTTAGGTAAATAGATGACTGCTTATCGGTAAACATTAAATAGAAGGTTTAACAGAGCAATCCGACAAGTAGTAAATTGATATAAGTTATTCAAGGAATTCATCTTGTAGGACAAAAGATAACTTGAGGAATAATTAATGGTTATAAGAGTTAAAGGGTTGATTTAAGGATTAAAATTTGAGGCCACTGATTCACCCCCCCCTCTTAGTTATTACTAACAATTGGTATCAGAGCTTGTGTTCTTAGATGGAAGGTTTCAAGACCTAAGCCAAAATGACAAGATGAATAGATGAGATGTGCCCAAGCTGAACACAGATAATTTTTCTTCATGGCATAACAGGACAAGACTCCACTTATCAGGTATTGGTAATGATGTTACTCAATTCCTAGAAACTGAATATGTGTTTCCCAAAGGAGCACCAAAAATTGAACAAATGAGAGAGAAGCATGAACATAATGACATGATGATAGAGCTTTCTTCCTCAATCTTCGATGGTGAATTTGAAGATGTCAAAGAATGCAAAACTACAAAGTAGATGTGGGAAAAATTGAAGCTTATACATGGTGGTGACAAAAATGTTTTGAGAGCCAAGGTAGAAAGCCTTAGAGGAAAGTTTGATGATCTCAAAATGAAAGAAGGAGAAAAAATCACTCAGTACAACATAAGAATTAAAGAGGTAGTCAATGATATCCAAGGAGTTGGAGGTGTACTAGAAGAAGATACAGTGGTAAGTAAAATTCTAAGAACCTTACTGCCTACTTATGCTATTAGAGTATCTGCCATTCAAGAAATGAGAGTAGTAGAAAATAGCAATGTTACTCTAGATAGTTTAATTGAAAGACTGATTTCATTTGAGATGAATAACTTTGATAATAGTGTCTTACCAAACATAGAGTCTGCATTCAAAACTTCTATGAGAATAAGTAAATCAAGTCACAAAAGCACTATGAGAAAAGATAGTGATAGTGAAAATGAAGAAGAAGATCTTGATTAAATTGAAGCACTTATGGCCAGAAGAATGCATAGAGGCAAAGGTACATACAAAGGTAAATTACCACTTGTTTGTTTTAATTGCAAAGAGATTGGACACTTTGCTGCAAGATGTACTAACAGAAGAAAAGATGATAGAAGTAATGATAGAGCTTTTGAGAAGAAGTATGATAGAGGTGATTATAGAAGCTACTGAAAATCAAAAAGAAGAGATACTCAAGACTATAAGGACAAAGGAAAGAAGGTCAGCTACCTAGAAAAATGCAAAATTGATGATACTGACACCGAATCTGATGAAGACATTGAGATGGTGTTTGTGGCTATAAAAGATGATTCACATGATGATGAAAAAGGTATGTAGAAACAAATCTCATATCTAAAATTAGCAAAAATGATGTTTGGATCATAGATAGTGGTTGCACCCATCATATGACCGATGATAAGCAAAATTTTGAGACTTTTGAATACTACAAGGGTGGATCAGTAAGAATGGGAAATGACACACCTTGTCTAGTTGAATGTAGAGGAACAATAATGTTGAATAACTAGATAAAGTGTGAGAATTCTTATTGGGTAAATGGATTGAATTATAATCAATTGAGTGTTTCTCAGTTAAATAATTCAGGTCACAAAGTTGCATTTCAAAATAAGAAGGCAAAGATCTTCAACAAATTTGGAAATCTGATTGGTACCAGTGAATAGACAGAAGGTAACTTATTCTATCTGAATGATACTAACTCCACTTGTTTGATTGCTACAAACAAAGACATGTGGTTATGGCACAAAAGACTGTGTCATGTGAACTTTGAAAACATGATAAAGATTAGCAAAAAGAGAAATGTCAGAGGCTTATCGATGTTGACCAAGCCCGACAACATCATGTGTAAAAACTGTCAAAAAGGTAAAATGAGAAAGTCCAGTTTCAAAAGTAAAACCCATACATCTGATGCAAATCTAGAATTAGTCCATATTGATTTATGTGGACCTATGAGGACAAAGAGTTATTATGGAGATAGATATTTTATTCTCTTTGTTGATGATTACTCTAGAATGATGACAATTATGTTTCTAAAAGATAAATTAGAAGCATTTAAGATGTTTAAATGGTATAAGGCTATGGTAGATAAACAAAGTGTTAAGGATCTAAATTCTTTGAGATCAGATAGAGGAGGTGAGTTTATATCAGATCAGTTCACTAACTTTTGTAATGAGCATGGTATAAAGAGATAGGTTTCTGCACCAAGAACACCACAACAAAATGGGATTGCTGAGAGAAGGAACAGATCAATAGTTGATTGTGCTAGAACACTGATGATAGAAAAAGGCATCACCCAAATATTTTGGAGAGAAGCTGTCAGTACTGCTGTTTACACACTAAACAAAGTACAATTGAAGAAATACACCAAGAAGAAACCTTATGAGCTATGGTATGGATACACACCCAATGTAAGTTATTTCAATTTTTTTGGAAGTCAATGTTATATCTTAAAAGATGATAGAAATGGAAAAATTGACTCCAAGAGTGATGAAGGAATTTTTCTAGGGTATTCCACCAAGAGAAAGGCTTACAAATGTCTAAATAAAGCCTCTAACAAAATTATTGAAAGTGGAAATGTAAAGATAGATGAATTTGCAGAGAAGAGTGAACAAGAAAGCACTAAAGAACCAGAGGACTACAATAAGTTCACTTACAATGAGGAACCTGACACTCTACCCAACCAATAATGTAGAACTCCTGAGCTACAAATCATTTCTCCTGAGCATCAGGCTACAGATACCGACGGTCAGGATAATGATCAAGATAATGTGCAAGGTGATGAAGAGAAAAATGAAGAACAAAAAAATGATCAAACTGATAGACAAAGAACTGTACCTATACTTTCAAGATATGTAAGAAGGAACCATCTAGAGATCCAAATCATAGGAGATAAGAAAGTTGGTACAAGAACAAGAAGTAAGTCTCTAAACTCAAGCTGTGTAATTTGTGAGTTTGAGCCCAAATCTATCAATGCTGCACTTGATAATGAAGAATGGATAAATGCTATGAATGATGAGATTGAGCAGATTGAGAAAAACAAAACATGGTCACTTGTGCCAAGACTAGATGAGAAGAATGTCATCGGTACAAAATGGATATTCAGGAATAATCTGAATGAGAATGGAGAAGTCACAAGGATCAAAGCAAGACTAGTATGCAAGGGGTATGCACCAGAGGAAGGTATAGACTATGAAGAGACCTTTGCACCGTTGCTAGGCTAGAAGGAGTAAGAATATTACTTTCTTATGCTGCATTCAAAGGATTCAAAATATATCAAATGGATGTCAAATCAGCATTCCTAAATGGAATACTTGAAGAAGAGGTATACATTGAGAAACGAGAAGGGTTTGTCGATCTAGACAAGAAAAACATGGTATGTAGACTTCACAAAGCCTTGTATGGATTGAAACAAGATCCAAGAGCCTGGTATGAATGAATTCATTCCTATCTAATAAGTACTGGATTTGTAAGGACTAGTGAAAATAATAATCTTTATTTAAAGGAAGATACTAATGCTAACACTTTGATTGCTGAAATATTTGTTGATGAAATCATATTTGGAGGCAATCATTTTCAAATGAGATGAGCAAAGAGTTTGATATGTCTATGTTTGGAGAAATCAAGTTCTTTCTTGGTCTCCAGATCATGCAACAAGGAGAAGGTATTTTCATTACATAGTCCAAGTACATCAAAGAGGTCCTG
>MU224577.1:2702322-2732440 GCA_018584345.1 Thuja plicata
CCCCCCCCTCCCAAAATGTACAATTCCCACTCTCATATCATTGAACTATTCTCATGTCTTCTTATGAAATGAATTGATTGCTCCAAGAGAGGTGACACTCTATAATTAATTATTTATTTCTAGATAGAGACACACTTCCTTGAATACATTCTTCTTTTTTAATGCTTGACCACGATCATAAAAAATTAATATATCTCTTTAATGAAAGTCACTTTCAGAAATTTCACATAGACCCGTACACATTCTGTCATAACATTTGAATACAAAAATTTCTTTCTAATGTCTTTTGTGAGTTTCTCTGAAATTATTTTTTCACTAACATATCCAAAATTTAGAAAAATTTAATGGTGAATTTGTAATATATTGTGATTTTACTGAGACTGTATTTTCTGGGAAAGTCACACATTCACCACCAACAAACTGCTCTCTTACATTTGTAGTCTTGCTCTGATATTGTGTTAAGTTTTTAGGATAGAAGAAAATATAATAACACTCTATGTTGTATGTATTTACCAAATACAACAATCTCTCTTTCATTTATATTGGGAATGAGGATAGGAGAGACATGTCCCTATTCATTATTATTTATAAGAAAGGACATGCCTCTTCCCACTAATTGTAATTTAATCAATCTTATAATGTTTCATCAATCAATTATTAATTAAGAATAATATAATAATTTAATATTAAACATTAAATTTCATATGATTAATAATAATATAATATATATATTATATTATTATTAATCAACATATATTGTACGTATTCTAATGATCATACGACTGAAGCTACAAACATTAAAAAAACCTTAAAGGCCTTGTTACCAATTTTCCTATCTTTGAAATACTTCATGCCATCCATCGGAATACCTATAATCTCAGCTATAAGGTCCAGAGTCAGATGAAAAGACTTACCTGCAATATTCATAACCCAATTATCCCAGCCAGAAGCAAACTCCATGGTAAATATCTTTATTGTTTCCATGCAGACGTTTCAGATACTTCCTGACGCCACCCTTCTTAAGTTTCCTCCAAACTTATTTCTCCTGTACCCATTTTCATTCCTCTAGTTCCACAACATTTAGATCCCCTCTCATTTCTTCCTTCATATGACTAAGCTTAAGAAAACCCTTACAATTTTTGAGCACTACCAAGTTGATTGTAGAGCTTCTAAGAATAGGCACAGAAAGCTCATAATGAACAAACACAATCTTAAACACCCACAAAACGTGTGTTAAGATACAAGTATTAATGGAAATGTATTCTTCCTACCACGTAACATCATCCGTACTTAAAATCTGTCTCAAATCATTCATAATCATCATTACTTGGGAATGGTTCCCTCCTTTTGGTTAATCTTGTCATAATAAATGAACTTATTAATATCATCATTGATTTTATTTGTGCCAAACCACTTGCGAGTGATGTCAAATTTAACCCCAAGGTTAGCTAAACCATCTGCGACCATATTAGTTTTGCGGTAATCATGGGTTATATAGATCTTATCAAATTTAAGGGGCATGACTTTTATTTTGTCTATTATATGCTCTATAGTCCATGAAGGTTAACTTAACCATTTAATATTTTTAATGATATTGAGAGAGTCTCCTTCCAGCCATAAGTTCTTATAGCCCACTTATTCTTCCAACATGATAGTGTTGAGAGCCTCCATAGCTTAATCTCTATGATTGGATTGCACTCCCAAAGGAAAAGAAACAACACCGATACAATTACCAGTCTAGTCTCTGATGGTACCACCTCTACCAGCCTATACCAGGTTTCCCTTAGAAGCCCCATAAAATTTAGCTTCATCCCAACCATTGGGCACCATCTCTAGGATGAGGGATTTTTGTAGCAGTAGAGTTAAACTGCCATTTTTTTATGTTATCAATATCCTGAAGAGAAGATTGTAGAGAAGGATTGTTGTTGATCATAATAGTGAAGTTCTCCTCCACCCCTCTATAGATTTGATTGCCAACCACTTCAGCTTTAGCATATTTCTCCTAGAACACTCTATTGTTTCTCTCCTTCCAGATGCGCCAAATTAAATGGGGTAGAAGTAGATTCCGTAAGTGAGTAGCTAGCAAGTTCAGATAGGGACAACTCCATTGGCTGATAAAGTCCCGCCATAAGAAAGGGAAGAACCAAAAAAGATTACATTTTCTAAAGATTATCTCCCACACAATGCGAGAGTCCGAACAACGCAACATGGTGTGATCACAATATTCAACCTCCTCCATACATAGATAACATCTATTAGGCAAATAGAAACCCCTTTTGCAAAGATTATCTAAAGTCAGAGGTTTATTCTGTGCTAAAAGCCAGAAACAAAATTAATCTTAGGGGTGAGAAATTTATACCAACCCTTCAAGCAAATAGGTCTAACCTCCTTTGGGACAAGAAGGTCATAGGCCGAGGCCACAAAATAAACACCATCAGGTTTAGGCACCCATATAAGTTTGTCATGGCTATTTTCATTGGCAAACGAGGTCTGCAACATGAGATGAAGGGGTGAGAGAAAGAAATCTATTTCTCCCAAGTTGATCCACTTATTTCCTCTCTAATAGTCATTGAATTTCTACCCAAAAGTTTCTTTACATCTACCAATAATTTGGTTCCATTCTTGGTTGCTTGAGAGAGGGTCCATTTGAAGCTAATAATCCTCCCAGAAGTCAATTTATCTACATGGTATGTTATACTCTATTGTTTAGAGCTAATCTCTGCTAAATGTTCAGATTTTCTCAATTAAATTTATTTCATTTCAAGTTTAATTCCTATACAGGGGCTTGACCAAGGCAAGCCCCTTCTGACAACAATTTCCCCTTCTTTTCTATGTGCAGGAATAGGTGGCAGAGTTTCAGATCTCAATTTTTAGAGTCTTAGAACCAGTGACATGTCTGCTACATAATTAACCAACTATTGTGCCTCCAGAATAAGGTCAAATTTATTGGACAAGGCCGAATTGAGTTAGAATTGTCTTAGGAATATAAATTTTTCATAGCCAAAATCTACAGGTCTCAGTGTTCTAGATCCAAAACCATTTATGTTTCTGACAATTTTACGACAGTCAAACCCAGATTTTAAATTCACTTGTTCTCTCCTAGTTTCAAGGTGAGTTCTCCCTTTCTATTTTCTCTTTCATTTACTTTCATTGTTCATATTTACATTGGTTTAATTAGTCATTACATTTACATATCATTGTGATCCCTGTCATAAGGAATCACAAAAACCTCACATTGTGTGGATCATGAATTTACACCCTTACTCTTTTGGTTGTGTTAATCAGATTTGTTTTGTTGAGGGTTTTGTATTCCAATGAATGTATAACTTGGTGGTCTACCACTGATCACCATTTTCTATATTACAATTTTAAATAATGGGGATATAGGAATTTTCATTTTGAAGGGTGTATTTGTAAGACAAAATGATGGTATAAGAGATACACATACTAAAGGATGCATTTTAAAGAGGGACTAGGGATTTACATGTTCAAGGACACATTTAAAAGTGATACAAAGGAATAAGAAGGCAAGATTTCATTAAAATATTTTTTAGTTGGTAAACTAGCATTATTAGTTTTTAAGTTGTAAAATGAAAGGTTTAGAGAAAGGAATGTAAAGATGCCAAAATGCGAGGGGAAGCAAAAAAAATTATAAGTTTAGAAGGATAAATGATGGGATGATGAGGAAGGAATGATCTATATCAAGAGAAATCAATGTAAGGTGTAGGGACAAATGTATTATAATACTTGATGTAAGAATAAGTGGAGATCAAAGTGTTGGAATAACTAATATTGATAAAGATTGAGGATTAATGATATGACATTTATAATATCAAAACGATGAAGGAAGGCCCAAAAAAGTTCAAGTATATTAAAATTGTGGGATTTAGGGTTTTGGGATATTAAATATCCTTAGGTACACTGGTAAATAAATTTATAGTAGTGAATTATACAATGAAAGTTATAACTTAAGGACATTTGATAACACAAGGATTAGGGTGATAAATTCATTTGGAGATAGTGCAAGGAGGGAAATAAAACTTTGAAAGTCTAAAGAGATAAGAGAAGTTGAGAAGTGGGGTTGAAAGGGTATGCAGAATGAAGGAAATCCATAGAAACAAAGGAAGTATAGTTAATTTAGATTTGTTTAGTCCATTTTCCATGTAACTCATGTAATGGATTAAAATCCCCAATTCTTTACTCTTGTAATTTTATGATACCATTTTTTATGTGTTTTTTTTTTCCTTTCATGTAGTTATTATTTTAGCAATTTAGCAATGAATCATGAGTGGGAAGACATGTGAAATCTTGAGATTATGTTAATGGTTGGAGTGGTGGAGTTGAGAACCCTAGCTTCCTCTCTTTCCAAGTCTGCTTCTCTCTCTATCTTTGTTCAAAACATTCATATTTACCTCTAATTTTGCACATTTCAATCATCCATCTCTTCCACTTCTCACCTTATTAAAACTTCAAAATTTTGCAAGCAACTGTCTTCCATGACCAACCTCAATCTTCAAATGTAAGAATTATCACCATTTCATATTTACTCTTTTCCATCTACCACTTACACATGAGATTTTATGGTGGATAATAAAGGTGACAAAAAATGCATGCAACACTTATAATTGTTGTGAATGTAAGTTTTTATTTATTGATTTTCCAACATTATGATACTAGAGTACTGTAAAATTTGATAGTTTAGCTACCTTACATTAATGATATGTGATTTATATATTATTTAATCGGTATGTCCTTTTTAGGTTATGTACTTACCCAAACAAAAATTGTAATATTTTAGAAGACTATAATTTTACCTTATATGACTAAGATAGTAATTAATTGTAAAGTGCTTCTAATTGTTGAATATACTACTACTATTGTTCAAGCAATTGTAATGAGGAAACTATATTTTTTTGGGTTGGAAATAGTTGAACATGGTTTATTTATTATTTATTTTTTCATTATTTTTAATATCAGAGATTAAATAAAGGAGTCTAAAGTATATTTAGGGGTGGATAATACTATGACATGAAATTTTTAATTATATATACTTGGTTTAATAAGTTTATATTGCTGCAGGTAATCTCAATGCTTTGGGGTATACATATGGTTCCAATTTAAACATTTTCATGCCTATTAAAATTATTTACCCTAAATCTAGCCTATGATATTACACACATGGTGCATTTTCTAAGATGAGCGCACTATACATTATGATGAGAATATCTTGGATATCCACTTCAACCAACTAAATAAGTTAAATCACATAGGTATATTCAAGGACTATACTCAATAGTTCTAAACTTTCATTAAGATTTGAGCATGTCATAGATGAAAGTTTGAAGGAATTATTTTAGTAGGTTTTAATGATCACATCAAAAATGAGATATGCATGTTCCTTCCAAGTTTTGTTTTCCTAATAATGATCATGGTTCCTAATAATGATTATGGAAAGGCATGTATAGGAAACATTTTTGGCCAATATATGGCAATGTTATCCAAATATAGGAGATATGGTAACTCCTATAAATTCCTTTCCTTGGCCTATTATATTTAATTTACAAAAAAAAGAGGGAAAATTTTATTATTATTATTGATAAATGCTACCAAGGGGGTAACTCCAATATATATCAAAACACGAGAAAGGGGAAGAAGTGCAAAAACTCAGCAATTGAGTGTGCATGTAATACATCAATTATGATTATAATTATAGTTGAAGACATAAATATACTAAAAATAAAGTGTTCTAAACTGAAGGGCCAAGTAAGGAATATAAAGAGGAAGAAACAATATTAAAGTGTATAAATAAGATAAATAAGGAATCAAGAGATTCCCAACTACACATTTCTTGTCACAAAATTTCTAGAATTGACACTCATAGACTCTCAATATAATGGTTTTCCTAATCAATTAGAGAATGCCAATAAAATTCCTATTTTGTCAGCTTATATAAAAGGAATTAAAAGGGACCTTCATTTGAAGGTCATTTTTCTCATTTTTTTAAATTACCTTTGTTCAAAGGTTTTCCATCGAATGAAGGTATTTTATGCCATGCCTTCCAATGAAGGTGCCTTGGTTCAAAGAAAAATCCTCAAATAAAGGTTCTTTTAACTTATGATCTCTATCCAAGTTCAAAATGTTAACTTTTGTTCATCCATAGGTATGTAACCCAATATTACAGTTTCATTCACTATTAATAGAATCGGGAAGTACTCACTACTTCATTGACAAGAAGTTAACTACTCATTTGAATTATTTTATCTATCCACATCTCGAATTGTAGGTCTTGATTGGAGATGGGGATATAATATATAACTTGGAGAGATACTGTAACATTAATTTGACCATAGACCAAATTGATTCTATAATCTATGGAATCTCCATGGTTGAATCACATATTATGTTGAGAACGTAGTGGCATACTACAGTTAGAGAAATATAAGATGAACTTTTAGGAGCTTATGCATTTTCACTTATAAGGGAGGGTAATCACATTGAGAGGGCTACATACAAATTTTTCATAGATGGTAAACTCTCATCAGATTAAAAATATTCCTAAAGGAGGTTGATATCATCATGACCTAGTTATTTTCATTAGCAATTTATTAGTCAATGGTCATATACAAAAAGATTTATTTATGGAATTATAGATAATAACCCAATAATTTTTGGAGATATTTCGAAATTATTTACTCCTAAAAGATATCATGATCATGACATTGAACTAGTACTAGGGGGTCAACCATCCAACTTTGAATCCTACATATTCCCTTGTGTACAAAAATATGAAGTTGAGAAGATGGTTTAAGAGGTATTAGAAGAAAGTATTTTCATACATAGTTAGAATTCTTATTCCTCTCTAGTGGTAATCTTGTGCAAAAAATATTAAACTTGGAAAATATCCCCTAATTATAGAGAGCTCAACATGTACACCATAAATTTTTTTTTTTGTATTTGAGTATTTGATAATTTATTTGATGAGATTATTGTTGTGTTTATTTGAAGAAATTCAATCTTCACTTTTCTTATTATCAAATTAGAATTAAAGATGAGGATTTATTAAAAAAACATTTTTTAACACATGAGAGTTGCACTGAATTGTTTACGATGTCATTTGGCCTCACAAATGAAACATCTATATTCAAAAACTTTGATAAATTTTATCTTCAATAATTTTTTGTGGAAAATGATTATGTTATTTTTTTATGATATTTTAATATATAGTTGTAGTTTCTTAAATTTGCGCCCTTGTATAATTGCCATTTAACATTACCCTCACCTTAGCCTAAGATTCAAAAATCCATGTCATCTGTCCACACTTACTCGTCATGCCTTTTCACCACCCACTTCAAAATCTTGTCCATGTAGCCTGATAGGTATAGGATGTGTGCACATTGGGGGAGACATCTGCGCAATGCACACTCATCCGCAAATTTATAGAAATGTAGAATATTTTTGAGGTGTTAAAAACTATCACCCTATAATTTTAATGCCTAAATTCGGTGCCCATCGACATGAAATTTGACTCTACTTGCATACAACATCAATTTTCAAGCTTAATTGGGTCTTCTGGATGCTTAACACTTAGCCTTTTCATTAGAGACTTCATCTACACAACTTGTTCATGGTATCTCAGAGTATCTCCATTACATTAAATAGCTTGAACCACCTTTATTTGAGTATTTCCATCACTAAGATTCAACAATCTTGAAGGGAATCTCTCTCTTCTTTTCTCTTTTGGGTGTATTCAATAACATATCAACTATTCTTTATCTACCTCTATTTCCATTATTGCATATATTTTGTCTCTGGTTATCTATCATCACTTTTGTGTCTACTCAACTACTGTGGAGATTGAAAAACCAAAGCATGGACTTGAATGAGGCAGTTCTCCAAACAACCCCAACGTTTCTCCCTTCTCCATGTCTGCAGGTTTCATGGAATAATTTTTTTTTGGAGTGTCAACTTTATCAGTTGTTGAATCCAGTGTCATCTCTCTCTTTCTCTTTTCATCTTTTATCTCATAATACTATCATACTTGTTGTTTATATTTTTCCATTGTAGTTATTTCCCTATTATTAGTTTAGAACTTTATTATTCTCCTTGTTTTTAGGTCATCTTTGTACTATGTCTGTATGGGACACATGTGCATTGTGCTGATGTCCTATACCTACATTGTTGTCCTCAAATTGTATGTGTGTCCAAGACAATTAGATTACAAAGATAAGTGTTTTCTCTTCATAGTTAGTTATTTCATCTCAAATAATTAAAATATTTTTATTTGTTATTATCTTTTGGGTTATTTTTGTTTTCTTCATGGTAAGCACTTTACATTATTTAGAACTCTCTCAAACACACATCATATTTTACCTCCTATCTCTGTGCACTAGTAGAAATGAGGTCATTCAAGGGAAGGTCCATCCCTTGAGACTTGAATCGCTCTCTAGGTCAGTGTAATTTTTCCTTGTCCACATTTGGTTAAAAAATTTGCGAGAAAAACCTGTGGTGTAGAGACAGCATGATTGTTAGATAAAATCCAAATCAAACATATAGATTAAAAAACCCCCCCTTGGAATGGACTATGTGTTGGAAACTGATCAATTTTGTGTAATGTGATTCTCTTTTTGGTTGTTATTTATGGCAACACATCTGGGTTATAGATCAATTCCTATAAAGATAAGTTTTGCTGATTCAGAAATTGACTAAGTATAGAAGCAGAGATACATAAGTATTTTGGATATCAAAGATTGAGATTGATGAATTACGGAAAGAGAGCTTAGAGGAAGATAGTATGGGGTATGTGTGACCTCCAGCTAATATAAATTTGGTTTTGGTAATTTCTACAATGAGTTAGAAAGAATTGAAGACAGAAAGACTTTAGCAGAACAATGATACAGAGCAGTTGGGCAGTAGCGAAGATTGAGAGAGTATGACATAGACTCCAGGCAATCAGAGTTGGATTATGGTTGTTGATAACCTATAATTTGAGTATGTAAGAGTGCCAACTATACATTTATTACTTTCCTTACTAAATGTATTTGTATAGAGAGCTGACTTTGTAATATTTGTATTGGGAGCCGACTTTGTAAAGTTGTGAGATATAGATGTAAGATATTTGTGATAAAGATACATGATGATGATGGTTGATGAGTATGTTGAGTGAATAGCAGAGCAAAGAATGACATAGATCATTGAAGAAATATAAAGGAACTATCTAAGCACTAGTGATGCTTGTTTTTTTCATGACTGAGAACACTTTGTAAACAAAATTACTTTGTAAGAGCTGTAAGGTTAGTTGGCCCTAACAGGGCATTGTGAACCTTTAACAAGGTTGTAATTCCTTTAACAAGGAAATGTGCTATGTAATATTTAGCTCGTAACAGGGCTAGGTATCCTAAATGGGAAATTATAGTTTAGTACATGCTTGTGGGTACCATCCCCACCGGGGTTTTCCCTTGGCCAGGGTTTCCTCAAAAACAAAATATGGTGTTATGAGTACTGTGTCATTTGATTATATTATTTTCTTTACTGCAAGTTTATGGTTAAAGAATTTTAAAAAGTGATATAATACTCATTCACCCCCCCTCTCAGTATTATCCAATCCTAACAATTGGTATCAGAGCTTCTGGCCCTTGGAGAAAAAGTCTAACAGCTTGAGGGAGATCATAATGGATTTGGACAGTTTGCAAGAAAAATTTGATGTTGTACTTGAAGACCTTGACAAAGAAAAAGCAGAAAATGAAGAGTTGAGATTCAACATGCGAAGAGCCGAGAAATTTATAAAGAAACTCAAAGTACAACTTGAGCTTTCCAAAAGTCAAAGACAAGATCTTATGGTTCAGATAAAAGAGGATTCAGATGAAGACAATTCAGATCAAGTGAGGCAAATAAAAGAAGAGAATGAGACTCTGAAACTTGAAAATGAGACCATGACTAAAGAAATATAGATACAGAAGGATGCTAAGAAGAAAGTTGAAGAAGCTTTAAATAGTGAATTAGATCAAATGAAGAATGAGGCTGACAACTACAAGAACAAGTATCTAGAAATGGAGAAATACAATCAGATTATAAAAGGTGAAAAATTTGAAGCAAAGAAACACATTGAGAAAATTCACACCAGCAGTGATTTGATTGATGAACAGAGAGACAAACAAAAACCTAAAGGTGATATGACTCGTATTGGCTTCAATGAAGCTGAATGTTCAAAGAATCAGGAAGAGAAATCCAATGAGAAGATTAATGTCGAGAAACCTTCTATTGAAGAACCTAGAGAGCATATCAGATCCATCAGAGGTAGATGCTTTGGTTGCAACAAATTTGGACACATGAAGAGATACTGCAGAGATAATTCCCCTTTTAGAAATTTTTCTGGTTATTGTTTTAACTGTAATGGATATGGGCACAAGAAAGCAGAATGCATAAAACCTAATCAATCTGGATATAGACAAGACAATGGAAGAGAATCTACAGTGAAACCTACATGATACAAATGTAATAACATTGGACACATTGCAAAGTACTATAAGCTGCAAGTTAATTAGGAAAGAAGACCTCCTATATGTTACAAATGCAATAATCCAAGAATTATAGCAAATT
Organism: Thuja plicata; assembly: GCA_018584345.1. Taxonomy (NCBI): domain Eukaryota; kingdom Viridiplantae; phylum Streptophyta; class Pinopsida; order Cupressales; family Cupressaceae; genus Thuja; species Thuja plicata. The sequence continues at coordinate 2,712,919 of MU224577.1, forward strand.
TTTGTAGGTATAATGGATCAGACAATAGAAGAGTACCACCTCCTATGAATTCACAGAAGAATGGAAATGATATTGGTAAGAGTGTTGCAGATTTGAAGATTGATTTTGAAAGTTGTTTTAAGAAAGAAGAAGATAACAAAAGTGGTAATATATGGAAGATCAAAGAAACAAGTGAGACATCAGTTCAAGGAGATTCAGTAGATGCTATTGGATCTTTTCCTGATGGTAGTAAAATAGAATCGACCTAATTGGCCAATCATGGCCTTAGGGGGGAGCATTGGATATAGACATAAGAATATATCCTACCATAAAATTTGTGGATTGATCTCGAGCGAGCTTAGGTATGAACTTGGCTGACATCATGAAACATACATTTGAGAGTGCAACATTAGCCGACGCATATATTTTGTTTGCAAGATCTAAAAGCCGACTGGACAGTATTGAGTAAAGTGAAATTTAAGACTTAAACTTGTATAAAGCGCCATTTGATGACCCATCTCTTTACCATTTGACGAAGACTGAGCTAAGGAGATCAGAGAGCAGAAAGATTCACTCTATTCTACGATTGTCGTGCGTGATCGATTGAAATATAAACTCAGAATTCAGTGGAAGAAAGGTATTTACATCATCTAGCTATGGATACACCTATTATTTTTGATGTTGTAGATCAACCTAGGTACAAATTTAATAAACATCCGTTCAAGTCCTGTGAACAGGATCTCGAAGGAGCATTTTCCCAAACCACTTATGACGTATTACACATAGAAGATATTAGGGCTTACATACATTGTAAGTATGATATAATGGGAATTGATGAGATATCAACTAAGATGGAGTATATGACTGATAATGGAATCATGAAAGAAGAATACAAACACATTGATCAGTTGAGCATAATGAAAATTCTGGGATTATGCAAATTCGATGAAGACGAACAGTTTAAGATATTGTTGAGCAGGTTACATAATTAGTTCATTTGGATAGGTGATCAACCTATGAAGATTTGTAGTGACCTAATTCATGAAATCAATGGAATGGAAAACACTAGAATCATTCCTATTGAAAAAAAATATGTAAAGAAAGAAGTTGAACCCTAACTCATTCTAAATGGGACATGCGGGCAATGACTGTGAATGACATCTCTCAACAAGATGCGAGACTGATTGCTATGATACTTGGATATAAATTCTACTACAGCAGTAGACGTAACTCAATATCTGTAGGATTAATCATGATGGCATGGAGAATGGTGAAGGAGAATGTGAAATATAACCTATGCGAAGTTCTGGCACAATAATTTCTTGAAAATGTGAAACTAGTGAAGAAAGACAGAACTAGGACCTTCAGATTTGGTTCCCTATTGATGCATATGTTTATACACATCGAGAAAAAATTTCCTGGCTTGCACCCAAGTGGATGGAAATCTGGGATACCTACTGGTATTTTAATTTCACAGAGCTACAAAAGACATAATAGTATATGGGTTGATGGGGAATTGTTTGCTATGATCAAGATCCTTCAGAGAAAAATGAAAACTAGGTACATGATACATGAGGACATTGTTGAAAAATACAAGGATACAATCTGTTTCATGGTTGAAACTGATTGTGTATGTTTTGAAGCAGTCACACCTAGAAAGAAATGGTGTTATCCCATGGGTTATGAAGTAAGTTCAGAGGTACTTACGATGCAAGTAGAACATGTTCTTGCATTAGAAGTTGATACATCAGAAGAAAGATGGGGAACATATGAGGAGAAAATAGCTAAGGTGAGAGAGGAATAGACTAGAGGTCCGAGGAAAAGAAAAATTGAAAACCTTGTGCATGAATGTGGTGTAAAAGAAGGATTGACATAAGAAGAACTGAAAGAAGTGAAAAAAAAATGACAGAAAGATCTCTTGGACTGGAAAGTGAAAGTACTACAAACCTTCACACTCTTGAGGTAGTAATGGTAGACAGTCCACCTCCTCCATCACAACAAACATCACAAACAAAGAACATTACTCCTGGAGTAAACACCAGATCGAGCATGCAGACATCACCTAAAGAATATAGCACAGTGAGAGACAAGAAGAAATATTCTGAGAAGAAGCTATCAGAAGTTTGCAATTCAATCACATGGTACTTAGGCATTGTGAAAACTTGTTTGAAAAATGCAAAGAGCTACATTGGACATGGAAGAAAATTGTTTAGTTATTGTATGAATCCTATTAGGCATGTTCAGAACGTGGAAGACATTATTGCCAAAGAGAGGGAAACTCTTAATAGTATGATGGACAGTTGTGAAGTATATTCACAATCTATAACAGAGTTAGACAAGGAAGTCACAAGAATTTTGGCAAAACTCAGTGTTTTGGATAATGAGAAAGGGAGAGTATTGACAATATTTAATTTGCTAAAGAGTTTAATCACTCCTAAGCTATCCATACTTGAGGTTCATCGATCAAACTTGGAGAAAGTGATAGATTCATTGACTAAATATATTCCCACAAAATTGAAAGAAGCTGAGACCACATCATTTTCATTGAATGGCATAATTCATATCAGTTAAATATTGTTCAAATCATGGAGTACAGAAGTGAAGATCTTGGTAGATTCCTTTCAAGATATTTTGAAATTGGTGAGCAAGCACTAAATCCTATTATTTTGTATGCACCTTTTTCATTGTTGTCAAAGGGGGAGAAGAGAGAAGAAAAAAAATTAATATAGGAGAAGATAAGAAAATGGGAGAAGAGACAAGAAGAGGAAGGAGAGAAGATAGAGGAGACAATTTTTTGTTGGAACACTTATTCATTTTTTTAAGTGTTGCCATCAATGCCAAAGGGAGAGATTGTTGGCAAGTGATCAATTTTGTGTAATGTAATTCACTTTTTGGTTGTCATTTATGGAAACACATATGGGTTAAAGATCGATTCCTATAAAGATAAGTTTTGTTGATTCAGAAATTGACTAAGTATAGAAGCAGAGATACATAAGTAGTTTGGATATCGAAGATCGAGATCGATGAATTAGGGAAAGAAAGCTTAGAGGAAGATAGTATGGGGTATGTGTGACCTAAACTTAAGATCAATTTGGTTTTGGTAATGTCTACGAAGAGTTAGAAAGAATTGAAGACAAACAGACTGTAGCAGAACAATGATACATAGTAGTTGGACAGTAGCGAAGATTGAGAGAGTATGACATGGACTCCAGGCAATCAAAGTTGGATTATAGTTGTTGATAACCTACACTTTGAGTATGTAAGAGCACTGACTATACATTTATTATTTTCCTTACTAAATGTATTTGTACTGAGAGCTGACTTTGTAATATTTGTAATATTTGTATTGGGAGCCGACTTTGTAAAGTTGTAAGATATATATGTAAGATTATTTTGATAAAGATACATGATGATGATGATTGATGAGTATGTTGAGTGAATAGAAGAGAAGAGAATGAAAGAGATCATTGAAGAAATATAAAGGAACTATCTAAGCACTAGTGATGCTTGTTTTTTTCATGACTAAGAAAACTCTGTAAACATAATTACTTTGTAAGAGCTGTAAGCTCAGTTGGCCCCTAATAGGGTGTTGTGAACCTTTAAAAGGGTTGCAATTCCTTTAACAAGGAAATGTGCTATGTAATATTAAGCTCCTAACAGGGCTAGGTCTCCTAATAGGGACATTAAATACTTTAGTACATGCTTGTGGGTACCATCCCCACCGGGGTTTTCCGTTGGCCAGGGTTTCCTCAAAAACAAAATATGGTGTTATGAGTACTGTGTCATTTTCTTATATTCTTTTCTTTACTGCAAGTTTATGGTTAATGTTTAAATGGTTGAAGAATTTAAAAAAGTGCTATAATATTGATTCGCCCCCCCTCTCAGTATTATCCACTCCTAACACTATGCTTCACAAAGGGGAGCATAAGGAATTCTAAGGAGAGAAGAGACATTGTGGCATGTCAACATTTGATATGTTACCATGGAATGTCACTTCTTGGCAGGTGACATATGATTTCCACAACATTTGTATAGAGACAGGGGGATCCAATGGATTGGTGTCATAACCTATAAGAACAAGGTACATATGATCTTAGGAGATATTTTATCACTGCCAACCATGACTCAAATATGAAGAATAGCACATGAAGACAAAGGATTTAAAAAAAAAAAAATGGTCAACATGGAAGGAGTGCGTAAATTCCCCAAACACTTTGCATCATCCGTAGATGTAAAAAATAAAAAATACAATAGATAGAAGAACAATATGAAGAATAAAATAAGGTACAAAATAGAAAAATTCCCATTTCCAGGTACCAAAAGAGTACAAGGGTCCTCTGGGAGGGAACAATGCTAAAATAAAAGCACTAGGGGACAAAATAAAATACTCTCTAATCTAAAGATGTAGAAGTAGGTACTACCCTCACAAATCATTAATCAACAGATCACCATCCTCCCAATATTGATCATATGGGGAGGGAGGTCAAGATTGAAATTGCACAACCATGATGAAAACCCCAGGTGCCTTTCTTGTAGTAAGAGACAAGGATGAAGAAATCTCAACATTGTCATCCAGTAACTCAACTATGGTGAGTTAGAGGGATCGTGTGAAGATCACCATCAACACGAGAATACCCTCCAATTAATAAAAAATAAAAGCCTCTTAGCTTGTAAAGGGACCATGAGGAGGTACAAATGAAGAAGACTCCCCATCGACCTCTGTAAAAGGGGTAGATATGAACTCAAGAGAAGTTAAACCTTCCTCCACTAAAAGGATAGAAATAGAAAGAGGGTTTGCCAAAGAAGATTTAAGATGCCTAAACTCCACGACAGGCCCCTGCTCAAAATTTCTCTTGAAAGATAGAGGAGAAGACCTCTTATCAACTATAGAATCCTTTAGGATATTAAGGAAGTTGGCATGTTGGTCCTAAGATGGGGCAGGTGTAGGATGGGTATATATTACTACATTGGTTACTACTTGAGTGTGCAACATATTCATCGACTCAAGGAATGATGAGATATATGACATAGTGGTAATTAATGGAAGCTCCTATAAAGGGGATATGAACACCTAGACCCATTTGGCAAGGGATCTGATGGTTAATCCTGTGTGGGGGAAGCATGACAAAGGTGGTTGTAGAGCGGGAAGCTAGTACAACTACAACTGAAGCGAGAGAAGAGCTAGAGGTGAAGACTGAAGAAATGATATACACAAGATCAAAAGATACACTCTCCACCCTTAAAATGACCTCACATGACAAAGCCCTATCTAGTTGAAAATTCTTATTATCACATGCAAGTTAGTTCTGACGCATATGTGGGACCAACTCAGAAGCTTGTGAGGGTGTAACACCCCCCCTCTCAGTATTACCCACTCCTAACACTATGTTTCAAAGAGGGGAGCATAAGGAATTCTAAGGAGAGAAGAGACATTGTGGCATGTCAACATTTGATATGTTACTATGGAATGTCACTTCTTGGCAGGTGACATATGATTTCCACAACATTTGTATAGAGACAAGGGGATCCGGTAGATTGGTGCCATAACCTATAAGAACAAGGTACATATGATCTTAGGAGATATTTCATCACTGCCAACCATGACTCAAATATGAAGAATAGCACATGAAGACAAAGAATTTAAAAAAAAAAAATGGTCAACATGGAAGGAGTGCGTAAATTCCCCAAACACTTTGCATCGTCTGTAAATGTCAAAAATAAAAAATACAATAGATAGAAGAACAATATGAAGAATAAAATAAGGTACAAAATAGAAAACTTCCCATTTCCAGGTACCAAAAGAGTACAAGGGTCCTCTGGGAGGGAACAATGCTAAAAGAAAAGCACTAGGGGACAAAATAAAATACTCTCTAATCTAAAGATGTAGAAGTAGGTACTACCCTCACAAATCATCCATCAAAAGATCACCATCCTCCCAATCTTGATCATATGGGGAGGGAGGTCAAGATTGAAATTGCACAACCATGATGAAAACCCCAGGTGCCCTTCCTGTAGTAAGAGACAAGGATGAAGAAATCTCAAGATTATCATCCAGTAACTCAACTGTGGTGAGTTAGAGGGATCGTGTGAAGATCACCATCAACACTAGAATATCCTCCAATTAATAAAAAATAAAAGCCTCTTAGCTTGTAAAGGGGCCATGAGGAGGTACAAATGAAGAAGACTCCCCATTGACCTCTGCAAAAGGGGTAGATATGAACTCAAGAGAAGTTAAACCTTCCTCCACTAAAAGGATAGAAATAGAAAGAGGGTTTGCCAAAGCAGATTTAAGATGCCTAAACTCCACGACAGGGCCCTACTCAAAATTTCTCTTGAAAGACAGAGGAGAAGACCTCTTATCAACTATAGAATCCTTTAGGATATTAAGGAAGTTGGCATGTTGGTCCTAAGATGGGGCAGGTATAGGATGGGTATATATTACTACATTGGTTACTATTTGAGTGTGCAACATATTCATCGACTCAAGGAATGACGAGATATATGACATAGTGGTGATTAATGGAAGCTCCTATAAAGGGGATATGAACACCTAGACCCATTTGGAAAGGGATCTGAAGGTTAATCCTGTGTGGGGGGAAACGTGACAAAGGTGGTTGTAGAGTGGGAAGCTAGTACAACTACAACTGAAGCGAGAGAAGAGCTAGAGGTGAAGACTGAAGAAATGATATACACAAGATCAAAAGATACACTCTCCACCCTTAAAATGACCTCACATGACAAAGCCCTATCCAGTTGACAATTCTTATTATCACATGCAAGTTAGTTTTGATGCATATGTGGGACCAACTCAAAAGCTTGTGAGGGTGTAACACCATCTTTCTCCATAGGGGTGGTCATTGATGATGCCACCAGAAAAGGAGATGGACCTGCCAATGGAGTAGGAGGTGGAGCCAATGTAGGTACTACTGGCTCATTCAAAAGTGCCTTCCTCTCTTTTCCTAGCAAGGAGCGAGAGGAATAGAGGATTCCCTCAAAGGTTGAGGAGAAGGTGCCAAAGGAGATGGTGTAGTCTTTGGAGACCTCTTACCCTTTCCATAATGGTAGGGAGAGGTATGTCCATAATGATTGGGATGGGGAAGGGTAGCCACACCTTGAGTTTTGGTAGCATGGGTGCCTTTCCTTTATCCACATTAGATGTGGATGCAGGAATAGAAGACACCATTGATCAAGGCTAGGACATAGAGGGGGAAAGTTTCTCCTCTATACGGTTCATCTAGAGGGGTGAATGCAATAGTCATTTCGGGAACCCTCCAGGCAGGTGGGGAAATTAGAGTGATAGTCACCATGTCCATGATGAGACTGTCACCGAGATAGAATTATTTGATAAAGATGTTTCTAGTTCATGTCAAGTACACCAAATGTGGAAAAGGAAAAATTACACTGGCCTAGATACCGATTAAAGTCTCAAGGGATGGACCTTCCCTTGCGTCACCTCACTTTTACTAGTGTGCAAAGTTAGGGGGGTCAAATATGATGTGTATTTGAGAGAGTTATAAATAACTTTAAATGCTTACTATGAAGAAAACACAAATAACCCAAAGATACTAATAGATAAAAATGTTTTAATTATTTTAGATAAAATAACTAACTATGAAGAACAAATACTGAGCTCTATAAGCTCACTGTCTCAGACACATGCGAGAGTCAAGGATGACACTATGGGTATGGGATGCCAACACAATGCACGTATGTCTCATAGGAACATTTTACAAATATGACCTATAAAATAAGGAGAATGATATAATACTAAACTAATAATAGGGAAATAAGTATGATGGAAAAATATAAAAAAGTACGATTATGTTATGAGATAGAAGACACAAAGAGAAATAGAGAGATGATACCAGATTTGATGGTTGATAAAGTTGACACTCCAAAATTTCTTTTCTTCTGTGAAAAATATACACATGGAGATGAGAGAAATGTTGGGGATGTTTGGAGACCTGCCTCAGTCAAGTCCTTGCTTTGGTGTTTATAGCTCTAAAACAACTGAGTAAATACAAAAATGGTGATATATAACTAGAGATAAAAGATATGCAATAATGGAAATAGAAATAGATAAATAATATTTGATATGTTATCAAATACACCAAAAAGAGAAAAGAAGAGAGAGAGACTCCCTTCAAGGCTGTGGAAGCTTAGTGATGGAGACACTCGAACAATGGTGGTGCAAACTATTGAATGCAATGGAGATACTCTAAGATACCATGAACAAGATGTGTAGATGAAGTATGCAAAGAAAAAGATGAGTGTTGAACATCCAAAAGACCCAATAAAGCTTTAAAAATGAGGTTATATGAAAGTAGATTCAAATTTCGCATTGATGGGCAGTGGATTCAGGTGTTATAACTGCAAGGTGGTAGTTTGTAATGCCTCAATGACACTCTAAAAATCTTCACATTCACAGGTGAGTGTTTGTTGCGTGAACGTCTCCACAACATACATGTGTCTTGTACCTGTCAGGTCACATCACCAAGATTCCTAAGCGATGGTGAGAAGGAATGACAAATGGGTGTAGGCAAATGTCATGGGTTTTTGAATCTTAGGCTATGGTGAGGGTAATGCTAAGTGGTAACAAGGGTGCAAATTTAAGCCATTACAATAGAAAAAATTGATACGAACACTTGCAACATGTAAATTATTTTTTGGATACACTTGAACATTTTAAGAGTTATGCTAAGCTATCCAAGTATGCTTTTAGAGTAAAACAAGTGGAGTACCTAGGGCATATTTTTCACATAAGTGATTCATGGTGAATTCTTACAAGATCAAGGACATAATTGAATGAAAAATTCCTAAGACTATTAAGAACCTATGGAGGTTCTTAGGATTTACAAACTATTATCATTGATTTTAAATAATTATGGTAACATAAATGATTCATAGGCTCTTTTTAAGAAAGATTCTTTCTAGTGGAATGAAATAGCTACCAAGACATTTGAGAAGCTAAAATAATCCACATGCATAAATCTAGTTTTAGCTGCCCTAAATATTTATAAAGTATTCATTATAGATTATGATGCTTCAGGATATGGAATAGGAGCATTAATTATGCAGTAAGGAAGACCCATACCATTTAAGGTTGACCATGTCAAAGGTATGATTTTGTTGAAGCTAGTTTAAAAGATTAAATATGTGTATATCTTAGATGTAGTCAAACAATGTAGCCCATATCTAATAGAAAGACACTTAAAGGTAACCATAGATCATGATAGTCCCCAAAAATCATTATATTAGGTATTTTCATTTGAATATCAACAAAAATGGGCTAAAATATGAAGGATACATGAACTTTAGATCATACATAATAAATGAAAAAAGAATGTTGTGACTTATGCTCTATCTAGGAGAGATGGACCTATAGAGTCACTGTTGACTATCATTTACATATTAAGGGAATAATGAGTAAATGAGGTATAAGAAGAGCGAGAGGACACAAATAATCAAACTCTCATTGAGAAAATACAACAAGATTTGAGTGTATCGAACAAGTTTATGTGGAAAGGAAATACCATATGGGACACAAATATTTCTATGTTAAGACTCAAACCTTAATTTTATGACTTTTGTATATCTAGATACTTATCTAGTAGGTGGAAATTCAAATATTATTATAGACTTGTCATAGAATCAATCAATATAGTTTTGGGGATGGTCCCAAATGGGATGTTAAAAATAGTATAGTAGAACACATAGTGTGCTATAAGAAAGGAACTTATGTCTTCTATAACCCTCATCTATTCTAAGATAAAACTTTATGAAGAGGTATCTAGGTCTTCCTATATTTGAAGAAAGTATTGTCATGATATTTGTTGTAGATAGACTCACCAAAAATACACATGTTTGTGCTTTATCACTCTTAGATGTACAAATATTTGTAACAACCTGTATATGGATATTATTCATAAATTACATGGGACCCAAAAAGTCATAATCAATAGCCGTGATTCTATATTTACAAGTAGTTTGTAGACTAATTTATTTTCAATGCTTCAATAATCAACTTTCAAATAGTTGATCATATTGTCCCTAATCAAATAAATAGACTTAATGTGATCATGGAGTCCTTGGAGGGTTATCTTTGACATTTTTATTTATATAAATAAGAGAGATGGTGCAATGATTTCCACTAGTATAATAGGGGTACAATATATTTTTCCGTACTTCATAGTTTCTCTTTTTTGCACTATCTAGGCATTATTCACTATCAATCAACTGTTATTATATACACAAATTTACATTTATGGACAATTAAAGAACACATCTAGCAGTAACAAGGGGTACTTGTGAGTTTGAGGGAGGAATTGACAATGACAAAGAATAAAATGGAACAAGATAATCAACATCATTGTGAATGGAATTTTGAAGTAGGAGATTAGCTCCTTGTCCAATTATAGTCATATTAGTAAGTGCCACTAAAACTTAATAAAAGGATGAAAATATTGCACCTAAGTATAATGGTCCTTATAAGAAAAGGGTTGTCATGTTTCATTCTTGAAGTATAGGTTATGATACAAAGAATATCAATCTAGATTAATTTACTAGATCTTCATGGGGAGGGTAGAATAATTTTGGAACCAAAAGGAATTATCCAAACACACATTAAGAGAATACAAGTGATGGTAATCATAGAATATTTGTTCAAATGAAAATATTCTTTAGTTAAAGATGCTACATAGGAAAAAAATTATTTTTTGCAAAAGCATCCATAGTTGATCATTGTTGACGACAATACTTATTTGAATGGGGGCGTGCTATACCGTCATTCAATTAATTATATTGAGATATCTATAGCTAACTTGTGATAAGAACATCCCTTAATTAAGTTTTATAATCAATTAATTATAAAAACAAGTAATAACTAATAAATAGCTCATTTTTTTTTAAATCACATATATTTTGATTTATAACTTATTTATACAACATTTGTTCTCTATGATTTTTTGTAATTACACTCATGACATTACATTCCACCTCTTATTACCGTGATAAAATACCTCCTCTCAACCTCAATTAAAAGATAATATTATCCAAACAAATAACTATAAATAACTCTTTATTTTTTATATGGGATAATTTTGATTACAAATTATTTATTAAAAATAATTGCAATATTTGAAAAAGTATGATCACACCCGTTTTTTTCAGACAACAAATTTATACATATTGAGACAGTGTTATACAAACAAGTTTCCATTGAGGAATAACACATATTTCTTATTAATTCAATTATATACAAAGATCAAAGATATGGGTTCTGCAATATCTTCAATGGTATAATCATACCATTAGTTGTTATCAGTATCATTCACAATTACCTGCAAGTTTTGGATATGAAAAGAGTGCCAAGCTATCATTCTCTTTTTATTTTTCTTCCTCTCCTTCACAGTACTTATATTACGTCCACAACAGCAATTGTATGCCTGAATTATTATCTGATATAGCCTCTGCAATTTGCACAGTCCAATCTGGCTTTCTCTGCCCACTTCTACCATATTCAATCTGGTTTTCTCTGCTCACTTCTACCATATTCAATCCGAAATGAACAAGTAAATTGGATTGGCCTGCTTTATATGAATTTCATGGCGTCCAATATCTTCATAAGAAGAGGAGAATAGTTAACGTAAAAGAGTTACAATAATTGTACGTAAGACTAACAAAAACAACCAAAGCACCTTCTTCTTTGACCAGTGTACAGGAAAAGAATTTTTTGATGCCTTCTCCATGACTGGTTTTAGAATGTGAGTGGGTGAGCAAAAGCATAAAAGGACATTTGAGGAGAATAGGAACAATAATATCCACTTGAAAGGTAAGATTATTATGTTTATGTGAAAACCTGCAAATGCCACATGTCCACACTGAAAGGATTCTCCAATATGATTTTGACAAGAAGAATACTTTCTATCATAAGATTTCAGGCCTCACAAGTTGACAGCTTTCATAGAATTTGTTAAATGGAGAATGAAAATCGTCATCCAAATCAATAAGGCAAGGACAATATTCTTAAGGGTTTTTTTTTTTGTTTTGTACTTAGAAGTCTAAATAAACAATTTTTGAGATCTCATATTTGCTAAAAATGTCAAATAATTAGTCTCTTTCTATTGGTCAAATTTTATTTTTAATCTATTAAATTGAACATAATTTAAGAAGAGTAATTATAGTATATGGTTAATGAAATATTAAAAAGCGTTCTTTGTTGTTGTCTTTTTCTTCTAAGAAATTAGAGACTACACTGTTAAGTAGAATTATTGATTTCTTAACAGTTTTGGCCTTTATTTACAATCTTGGGGGTATCCCATCTTTAACCCTTCCACTATTAGAGTGACCTTTACCCCTTGTTGGGTCCTTGTGAATAGCCTCCTATTGGAATACAAAGATCTCAAAATCCTAGAAGTTATGGGTGATTCTTTGTGTACATTTCTACACCCGAATCTTCCTTCTTTTAACAACCTAGATAAATATGTTTTTCTTTGTATCTTGATAGATATCTCAAGAGGCAGACCAAGTTCTGTCTTTGTTGTTTCAACTTTTGGCTCATGGGTTCAACATATCTCTATTGTATAGGCCTAGTCCCTTATTGCACTATTTGTTGAGTAACTATGATAAAAACTCTACTTATTGCACTCTCAAATCTCATAATCCTCAAGTTTTGATTTGTGCGGATCCACTTTATTTATTTTTTTCTTTTAGTTCAACCTGTTGTTGCTTCTGCTCTAGCACATATGGATGTTCCTACGCCCCTTATTGAATCTTTCACAATCTCCCCCCATCCAAGTTTAAATTTGATTGTTGATGCTTTGTCCCTCTCCCTTAAATCTATCTTACATTTAATCTTTAATCAATCCCCTCTCAAGCAGGATATCCTCAATAAAACTTAGACAGACATGTTTTGCTTGAATCAGAGCCTAAAAAGATTATGGAAGTAGGAGATGATATCCTCAAAAGGAAAGGAATTAACTAGCTGAATAAATTTTAAATGAAACCTTACATGAAAGTGAAGATGAGTTTATGATTGAAAAGATCTCAATCTCCCAATATGGAAGAATTGAAAACAAGACCCGCTCCCCCAAAATAAGAAGAGAAAGAAAGAAAGCATATTAATAATCAATAGGAAATCAATGTTAGAATTCACTCAACAATAAGCAAATCATTAAGATTGAGGTGAGTATCCAACTCTCCTCAAGAACAATGATAACCCTTTCATGAAATATTAGGGGTATAAATGCCCCTAACAAATGGTTCTTAATCAAGCATTAGTTGTTTACTTATAACCATAGTATAAAAATCCTTCAAGCATTTAAAATCTCTCAATAACATGGGCAAAAAGTGCTAAGTAAATAGTCAAAATAGAAGTTCCCCTTTATTCTTATCAAAGGTGTGTTAGGAGGTGTAGCCATTTTTTAGAATTATTCCTTAATATATTTAGGTATTGTAGCATCTAGCTCCTCTTGGATTCCTTCCTTGACTCAAACCATTTTTCCTTCTTAGATATTGGTTTTAAAACTATATACTTCTTCAACTACTATTTAAAAAAATAACTTTGGAACAATTTCATCTCTCTTTTCTACCCTTTAAGTTAGGAGCTTGATATTTTTGGAGGATATTTCAATACAATTTAAAAGCCTTTAGAGAAACAAGGGGATATGATGCCTCTTTAAAAAATTATGGAAGATTTCAAAGAATTTATTTATGTCAATAGACTATATGATTGCATTCCTCAAAATGGTACTTATACATGGTCAAATAACCACAAGGGCTTCCACCAAATAGTTGGAAGACTGATAGAGTTTTTTTGTTTGGAATTGCCTCTCTCTCGCTCAAGACTTTGCCTAAATTTTGTTTTTCCAAAATCACTATCAAATCAATTTGCAATTTCCTAATTTATTTAAAAAGAGAGACCAAGTTGAATCTCTTTTTAAGTTCAAACCAATGTGATTAAGGGACACTGACTTGCTTCCTCTCCTTAATGTTTGGTGGTCAAAATTCCCATTCATATAAGGATTAAGGATGTTCCAAATTTGCGAAGAATTAAAAATATTGAACAAAGAGATAAAAGAATAAAATAAAGACCATTTCAAAATATTATTGAGAAAAAGATGAGTAGAGTAGTAATTAAAATATTTAAATTGAGAAGTATTAAAACTAGGAATGGATAGATGAGTAGAGTAAAAGATACTCAAATCAAAACATGAGGAATTTCTTCATACAGAGGAGACTGATTGGAGACATAAATTAAGGGATATTTTTCAAATGTACAATTACAAAGACACTATAATATTGCATGCATAAAAAGAGTAATAAGACAGAAAAATCACATCATTAAAATGTCTAGAAAGGATGATTTCTTTCTCAATAAAAAATTTGACAAGGAGGAAATTGATTAGTTTCAATATTTGTTGCCAAAACAAGATGAAATTTCCCTTCCATATTCAAATGACATCTTGACTAATATTATGGCTCTAGTATTGTTAGACCAAAACAAGGCTCTAACGGTAGAATTATCTTTGGAGGAGATTAAAAAAGTGACCTTTTAATGGAACTAGATAAAGCTCCGAATTCAAATGCATTTAATACTCTTAGATATTATAAATGTTGAGGCTTCACTGGCCAGGAATTACTAATAACTCCACTTTCCTGGCCCTTATTCCAAAAAAATCCAACCTAACTTATTTTTTAATATTTTAGTCCTATTTCTATTTTACAATATCTTTACCAGAGTTATAGCTTCTAGATTGTCTTTGACCATCCCTTTAATCATTTTTAAAGAACAAGGAGGATTTTATCTTGGTCATGAATCTTTGAATGGAGTACTTATATCTCATGAAGTTTTCCACCCAATCCAAAAAGATAAATGTTCTTCAATAGTATTTAAACTAGATACCATGAAAAAATATTGTGGAGCTAAGTGGAATTTATTGCTATTAATCATTAAATTTGGTTCTAATAAACATTGGTCTAAATGGATCTACTCCTGAATTAGACATGTCTTATCTTTCCCCTCTTATATATAATGATTGTCAACGATCTAAGAAGATTAATTACATAAAAAAAAATGTAGTTGATAAATCGAGAGGTATCAAATAAGAAAACTGTCCTTCGTTAATTACCCACCCTCTCTTTGTGAATGTAACTTTATTCTTTGAGGAAAGAAAGAATATAATAATCTCATTCCATACATAATAATCACTGAATATTGTGCAACCGTATTAGGTAAAACAATGAATTCCAAAAAATATTTTCTCCTCCTCTTATAATAAGGAATAGGATCAAAGTTTATATTTTGGGATTCTTAATTCACATGCCCTGTAGATGTAGATATATGGAGATCCCATTCTTCTAACTATTGCAAAGAAATAATTTTGGAAGAATATGACCTCTTCTATAACCAAAAAGTATCCTTCTATAAAATTAAATGGATGATAATGGAAGGTAAAATAATCTTAATTAAATTAAATTCTAAATGCAATCTCCAAATTCAGAATTCCCAAAGGATCAATTTTAGACATTTAGAAACAACTCATAATTTTCTTTTGGTTGAAGAACTTGGATAATAAAAATAAGATTTTTCTTATAAAAATAAGATTTCTCTTATTTTATAGAAGAAAATTTGTATTCTCAAATTGATTAGAGGGACAAACATATAGAATTTGGAAGCACAAAAAATAGCTCTAGTTGCAAAACTTTGTTGGACATTATATATAAATCTTAATTCAAAAAATGAAGTGGAAAAATTAGACATAAATACCTAAATAAACTAAATAAGGAAATCATATTTACTTTAGCCAACCCTCCCAAGGGATGAGAAATGTGAAACTATCTTATTTCCTATCATGATCTGCTTCATCCTCATCTTTCTTGACTAAAACATAATGAAGATTTTTTTTTGGGACCTGACTAATAAGATGGTTACATGTCTGTTAGTTTAGAGGTCATATTAGGAATTTTAGGACCTTTGTTAAATCATCTATAGGAGAGGCCACATTTGAATATTTATAGCCTTTTCTAAGCCAACTATTGGGTGTAAGAGTGAAAAATTATTTTCTTCTATAGAAATCCTCTTTTCCGCCTAAACCTTGAAGTGGAACCGTATAGATTCCCTACCCATTTCTAAGCTCTGAAAATCAAGCTGCATAGAAGAACTTAGTAGGAGAATAAATTATAGGCAAATGATGAAGATGAGCTAAAATATATGGCTTTTGATTCAATAGACTAGTTATTCAATTAAGGATGACTACAAATATTTAAGTTCTTAGGTCTTAGATAATTCTTGGTCATCAAACTTGTGTCAGGGTCCAATTTGCCTCCAAAAAAAATGAACTTTCTCTTAGTTAGCCTTAAACAACAATATATTGACAACTATGAGACTAGATAAATTGGTAATAACTTTGGAATTTTCATGCATCCTTTATGGCCGCATGGCTTATGAAGATACCAATAATCGTCTATCAACTTGTAATTTTTGAAGCAAATGTTGGAAATGGTCATTGGGAAAATTAGGCTTGTTAGGGCCCGTTTACAATCTCATCCTTCCCCACTTTTAGAGTTGACCCTCTTTATAAAATAACTCTACTTATAACACTCTTTGGAAATCAAGTACCTTAATTCACATTTCAAAATTATGGTTAGAAAGAAACAACCACATATTTAGGAAGAGTTTTCAACTTGGATGATTTTTTTAATATCAAATATAGACCAACATCTTACATATTAGATCACATTGAGCAACTATAACTATATAAAAAAGAGACAAAATTGGTCATCGAGGACCAACTTCCAATTACATAATTGTTTTTGTGCACTTACATAAGATTTAAAAAATTGCTCCTATACATGTAGTATATAGACTATACACAAAGTGACATTGAATAAAAATAAACTACTATTTGTACTACAAACTATAGATACATTCACAATATGTAGATCAAGTACAAAGATCAACAAAAAAATCATAACTTTAGAAATTCTTTCTTTCATTGTGTTGTTCAACATTCTCTTGGTTCATAGGTTGATTTCCAATAGATAGATCCTCGTTGGATCTCACTTCTTCACAAGAAACACCCTCATTGGTATGGTATTTGATTCTACTTATTTTGTCAAGTATTTTATTTCTTTTTTTAATCTTAGGTTCTTTGTCATTGTATCTCTTAACAAATTCAAGATGTCATTGTAGGAATGGTTGATTTTATTTCTTGTTTTTGACCAGTTTTGACCATGGAGGTGATGGCATGTAACTGATTGAATGTTTGATAATGTTAAGTTGAAGATAATGCAAAGCATTAAATCAGTTAATGGTTTGTATTGTCATTGATGTCAACTTGATATCATCTGTACGGTCATGTACATAATCCCAAAGAATTCAGAGAATCAATAGAATAAAGGTTATGCTTTCAGCAATGTATAAATGTCAAGTATTCACTAAGTGACAGATAACACCGACAGAGTGCACATCATCGGTAAAGGCAAAGAAGAAAATTCATAGTGATACCCGACGAGTAGAAGACAGTGTTGCCCGACGAAGCAAAACCACAGGATGCCCGATGAGCTAAAAATAGAGTTGCCCGACGAGTAAAAATCTAATGATGGCCAACGAATGGAGATCCCGAAGCTAACTGGAGTCATGCCGACGGAACTGTTAGTTGTCATCAACAACTAACTGAAGAATTGACCGACGAAATAGAGAGCTCAGAAAATGACAAAATATCTAGCTGGCAAGAGCTAAAGATAGACTTAACTTGTTGTTTGCTTTGTTTTATTCGACCAGAGTTAAGTAATTGATTTAAACAAGATTTGTACAGTTGGCAAGAAGATAACTACGAGATAAATCAAGAGTTATGGTTTAAATCAAATTGCCTGGATTGTTTTTCACGCCAAGAATCAAGAAACAATGAATATCATGTCTATATAAGAGACAAGCTTAATTCATTTTTGAAACAACACATTCACGGAAAAGGGATTAAGGGGAGTGAACGAAAACAGGATGCTGAAGAGAAACTGATGAAGAAGAACTTCATACAGTCCTAATCAATCAAGCTGAAGGAGAGCTAAATAATTCTGTAGACACCAACGAACAGTGAAGCACAACATCACATAGCAGAAAGTGTGAAGCACAAAGAATTGAATTGATACATTGATCAAAGAGGTAATGTACTTAAATAGATTTGAAAATATACAATTCAAAGTTGCATTAGAAACAGGTCATAGTGTTTTAGTTTAACCATTGAAGCATCAAGTCTCTTAATAGAGCAGGACGTAATAGTCTTCGATATATTGAGGTACATCACAAGGAGTGCCAAAAAGGTTGATTCATGAAAGTAGCATTGGATTTTCCCGATACCTATTGACAGTCTAAGAAGGAGGCTGATTCAAGGAGGGTAGCAATAGATGCCCGATACTAAGTGACAACCTCTATGTATAAAATCCTCTAACAAGGTCACACTTAACATTGTGTTTATAACCTTTAACAGGGTTGGCTCCTAACAGGGCTCACTTCAGAAGAGTGAAAATTTGGGGTACCGGTCCTAGTGGTTTTTCCCTTAATAGGGTTTCCATGTTAAAAATTCATGTGTTATGTGTGTATGATTCATTTCTTTATTGTTTTGTATCTGACATAGTTAACACTGGATTGATCAGTATACTCTGCTTATTTACTGAGTTTCGGTAAATAGTTATACTCCTTATCGGTAATCAAGGAGAATAAGGATAGACAAGGAAAACTGACAGACACTTATTCATTATAAGTATTTCAAGGAATGCATCTTGTAGGGACTTAATAATCTGAGGTTTATTTGATTGGTGGTTAATGTTTGAAGGATAAATTTTTGAAGCCACTGATTCACCCCCCCTCTCATTTATTACTAACAATTGGCATCAAAGCTTGTGTGCTTAGAAAGGAAGGTTTCAAGACCTAAGTCAAGATCACAAGATGAACAGACGAGATGTGCCCAAGTTGAACAAAGACAACTTTGCTTCATGGAAAAGCTGGATAAGACTCCACTTATCAGGTATTGGTAATGATGTTACTCAATTCCTAGATATTGAATATGTGTTTCATACATGAGTATTGATAGTAGATCAATTGAGAGAAAATCATGAACACAACTGCATGGTCATAGAGCTTTCTTCCTCACTCTCTGATGCTGAATTTGAAGATGTCAAGGATTGTAAAATTGCAAACAAGATGTGGGACAAACTGAAGCTTGTACATGGAGGTGATACAAATGTTCTGAGAGCCAAGGCAGAAAGCCTTAGAGGAAAATTTGATGATCTCAGAATGAAAGAATGAGAAAACATCACACAGTACAACAGAAGAATAAAAGTAGTCAATGCTATACAAGGAGTTGGAGATACACTTGAAGAGGAGACAGTGGTAAGTAAAATCTTAAGAACCTTACTGCCAAATGAGAGCAGTAGCAAACAATATAGTTACTCTTGATAGTTTAATTGGTAGACTGATTTCATTTGAGATGAATAACTTTGATAATAGTGTCTTACCAAACTTAGAGTCTACATTTAAGTCTTCTAT